>JARHVA010009024.1:0-187500 GCA_037957365.1 Torreya grandis
GATGTTTATGAGGATAAAAATAAATATTTTAAGCTAATAAAATTCATGGATAAGGTTTTATAACATGATTAAGTCTATTTACCTTATCAACATGGCTGAAGAGACATGATATGAATGGCCTAGATGATAAAAATGTAGACCTACAGGTTTTCAAACCTATAGGCCATTTACAAGAAAATGTAATAGAACATAAAATAAAAAATTAATTTTTTGATAAAATATGTTTATTTGGGATCCATGATAAATGTTGAGAAGTGTATTACAGATCATTGATAACCATGATATTGACTATGCACCTATAAGCCTAATAAAGAGTCTTCAGGTCTGTCTTCAAAAGTGTAAAGACAATATGCACTTTTGCATTAAGAATTGGTTTTAGATGACCATGAAAGGTATATGGATTCCTATTATGAGTTTTCATGGTAATTGTATCATTTTAATGATGAATATAAATATCAAACAATGTCATTAGGGTCAGATTGACCTAGTGGCCTACAAACCCTCAAGGTATGGAAATAAATTGCAAAACCTTTTGGAGGGAAAATGCCTGTTGGAATCCATTTATAAATATGATATATAATTTTAAATACATATTTTATGTGTTTATAACCAAAATAATTCACTCTAAAGGTTGTAGAATAAAATCTCTCTCTTGGTCTCACACGTAGTTCTTCTAGTTTGAGAGGCTATCTTTCTAGGATCATAACTCCATGGAGGTCTTACATGGGTAAAATTTATGTTTTGAAATGTTATAGAGGCCTAAAAAAATTTCATATTATGGAATTATTTCATTTATTAAGCCTTTTTTCTATATGAATCATCTTTAATAAGGCAACCACCTCCCAAGCCCTATTTTGCATTATGAAAAACTCAAGAAGGCTCAGTGTTTTACTTGGATATTTTAGGATAATTTTCATGGGACCTAAATATACTATACATGTATGGGGATGAATATGTGATAAAAAATTATGGCATTGGTTCAGGGATTGAGGCCCTCATCTTTATGAATCATCATTAAGATGATTGGTCACTTTAAACCCTCTCTAAGTCCTTTTATGAGCTTGATAGAGATATAGTTCCTTATGATAAATTAAAATGGTCTTGAATTACCATATAAACACTATAATGACCTATAAACACATAATATCAGCTTATGGAGTCATCACTTGGCATGTGTGAGATACATGCACAAATTTTTGGCCTAAAAGATTGCCTTTTGGAGCTAGTTGGTAGGGTTTTAAGGCCTGTAAGCTTTCCTAACCAGTGGAAAAGGTTTATTACGATGAGAAATAGGCATTATGGAAATTAAAAATTAATTTTATATGTCTTCATGATGATAGTATAGTTTTTAAGTGGATGTCTAGGCTTGAGATGGAAAATATCAGTCTTACACCAAGAGGATTGAATTGCAAGTTCTTAGCAAAATGAACAAGGTTAAAATTCAATTATAATTCTATCTCAAGATTGAAAAGACATGGAATTATCTTATAATAGATTTATATAGCTCCAATAAACCTAATTAAAAATTCTAAATGTCAAATATGGGCTTGTAACTTCTTTTAGGCCAATAATGGGCAGTTTCAAACAAGGTTGATGAGTCATCTAGGGAGTTAAAGAGTTTCTTCTACTTATTTCCTATATAATACAATAATTATGTAGCCAAAAATTTCCAAGGATATGGATAAAATTAATCTTATATTCTCCCATTGAACTATAACTAGCTTGGATTAAGTGATGCTTATCATTGGAGTTACTCCTATGCCTCCTCTCTGTCTCTCTCTCACTTTCTCCTATATATATAGTCTTGAATGGCTTGTAATGGATCCATTAGATAAATATGGAGAATAAATACTTAAGTAAAAACTTGTACTATGCCTTTGAATGTTTAACAAGGATTATTATTACCTTTTCATGTGCTTAAAACTAGTGTACCTATGTGATTGTTGATAAATGCTAGTAGTAGTACTTTCACTCTCTCTCATTTGTCCTCTCTTACCTATTTGAAAATGGATTGTATTTTTGAAGTTCACATGATTATTTTGAGGTATATTTTCATAGTTTGGAATTTTATTTCAGTCGTTAATTTCCTTGTTAGAATTCTTGATTATCCTTCTCATTTAATACATTGTCTATGACCTCCATAATGAAACACTCATGCTTGAAGGTCCTTGATAAGTAGCATGATCAGATTCAAATATAATTCATGATATTAGTGTATTATGGTCAAGTGTAACATGTTAATTTTGTGAATAAAATCACTAGATTAGTTTACTTTCAATTTATCTTACCCATTTTCTTTGTAGGTAATAGGTTTAGTAGTGGTTTTAGGGTGATAGCATTAAGGGAGCTATCCCTATTTAGATATTTAACTCAATAATTAGGCCACACATAGCCTATAGGAGTTCTATAAATTAATTGATGAGGCTTTAACAACCTCATAAAGGGTGAAACTTTTATTGATAACAATAGTAGCATGCCCTTTGAATGCATAGAATCTAGACTAATGCCAATGATAAGGATATACTAATTTATTTGAGTTTGGGTAGATTAAATATATTATATTAGATGATCTCTCACTAGATCCTCCATTTGACTATCCACATCCTATGAATGTGTTCTCATGTCTATAGAGGAACTAGTTTTTGTTTGTACATATTCTCTGTTATTTACATATTACTAACATATAGTTTCTATTATCTTTCTCACTTGTATATAGTTTCATTTACATGATTATTTGTACATATATTATATTCATAAAACACAAAAATAATACAATATGTTCAAAAATACAAAAACATACAAATATTATTCAAAAAATGCGAAATTGTAGATTGTTTGCATTTTCATGTTTACATTCCTTATATTTTCCATATACTACATATGATATTTATTCTAATATAGCCATTTTTATAATACATATATATGCTTAAATTTTTCTATTCAAGTGTTCATATATTCTTACAAGATCTAGGTCTATCACATAGATCCATATTTGCTAATATCTACCCACTTGTGTCACATTCATAGATATACAGCCTCAACATTGATACATTAACCCATTGTGGGCATCCTATACAAACATCCAACTTATTAGGTTATATCATTCTATACCACACCATTTTTTTTAAATACTACCATATACTTAGTTTATGTACATATTTGTTCTTATACATATTTCTACCACGTGTTCATGAATACTTTCATTTCTAGCTTTCCTAGTTTTAGATTCGATTGTGTCTCTTTGATTCTAAATATATTTGAGGGAATTTGAATTGGAATTTGAAGATGACGAAGGTGTCAAACTTGAGTTAATATTATTCAAGGAATTACATCTACATTAAAGTCATTAAAATACATTATCAGACATTAATTAATCCATTTTTATTCCTATAATAACTCCCAAGACTCCATTTTGATCCTCAAGTTCTCATTAGGCCTCTTTTCCTTATAACCCTAAAATCATGTAAACCTCCTTGTGTAGGGAGGTTTATGAATGGTAATGAGAAAATAAGGACATATTTAAAGACCAAATATGGATTTACATCTCCATTATAAGTTGTAGGTATTTAGAGTGAGTGGAAGTATCTTTTTCTACCTTTCTCTCTCCTAAATTAGGCTTCCTTTCCTAGAAGCCTAATTTTCTCCTATAGATATCTCCCATAGATGTGAAACCACCCAAAAGTTTTTATTTAAATATACCTATATTTTCACAAACCTTGATGTCAAATTTTAGGTTTTGAGACCTTGTAGAAGTGTGAGAACCATCACATGGTCTTGAAACCTAGTCTCATTTTAAGCATGTTAAAGCTTACCTTGTAAAATGAGGTTTATTTGATCACTTTCAGGATGTCTTGTACATATTTTTAAGATTTATTAGGTGTAACACATCCTAAATTACCTCCTAAAATATTTTTAAATTTATCCATTACTCAAAACCCTAAAAAACCCTAAAAACCTTATAAAATAGTGTATTTCATGTAATCTATATAGTTACAAGTACATGCAAAGTACACATTGAGAATATACTTGGAGTCTATAAAAATTTACATGATATTATAGGATAAAAATAGGTCATATCATGTGTCTTAGATATGAATCTCTCACATCAGGTCTTCACAAGGGTTTTAGGAGGGTTTAAACCCATTTTAGTTCTTAGCAATTGTTCATAAACCTTAGGCCCTCAAAATCTGAAATAACACCACAAATATGAAGTACATTATCTCCCTCAACTATACCTAGGATATTAGGTTCCCATGATTTTTTTTTCATATAGTATTGAGTGTAATAAGTTGGTTCTCAGGTCTGTACATTGCCATTGGAGAAGGGTTTGAGTTCTTAGCCTTTGTTCATACTTGTTATGCATATAATCCAAAAAAAGTTACATAAGATTGAAGTATGAGGACATGGTTACCATATATTAAATTAATTTATCCCATGCATAAGGTCATATCCCCAAAAGCAATGAAAAGTATGCTTGATTTACAGTCCTGCATGAGAGGAACTCAAGGTGATGTTAAAGACCTAAATTTACCTTTCCTTATGCTCGTCTGAATTTAAATGGATTTATAGGATTTATTATTTGTCTATGAAATTATCAAAATATTAAAATCCTCATTTTACTCCCAACCAACTTCTCTTCTCATGACTTCTCATAAGATCTACTTGTGCATGAGTTAGGCTCTATAGGCCTAGGTAGGGATTATCTTTATTATCCTCACTTTTGATGGGTTTAATAATTATATGGAGTCTTAATATTATAATAAGACCATTTAAAATTATTTAACTCTCCTCAGACATCTTTTATTCACTCTAAATAGGCAAACTTCACTTGCCAAGGTAGACAGGCCTGTAATTCACATGGACTATGTATAGAGGTTTGAAGTGAGTTTTGTTTATTCATATTTCTAAGTCTCTCTAACTTTTATTCAGGTTAATTGATTTATTTTAACTCAAAATTTGTTTTCTCACCCAATATATACTCCAATGCTCCTTTTTTATGTTTTCTTCCTTCTCTTTAGGATTGAGACTAGCCTACTTCCTTGAACAAACCTGTAGGTGGTTATGTGTTTAAATTCATTTTGGGATTTAGGAGTTTAATTACAAACCAATAAACATATTCAATAACTATTGTCATATTATTGATATTTTAGGACCTTCTAAATTTTCCAAAAACCCTACACTCACACTTGTTCTCCACACATGTCTAGTACATGGTTGTAAGTGATTATTTGCGAATTGGAATGTAAAGCCTTGAAAAGTAACCTTTTTAAATTAGGTTATTACCAACATAAACATAAATAAACATTAATTTTAATTTTATTATCATTACACTAAAATTTCCATTTTCCTTTTCATGGTGTTCCACAAACCTTTCTTCTTGTCTTGAAACTTAGGCCCATGCATGAGTAATGGCCTATAGACTCTTTTAGTGTTTTAAACTTAGTCACTTCAACCCCTTATGGCCCTTAAATAGATGAGATATATTCATGAGTTTATGTTTTATCTCATTATATATGGATTGATGTTTCTAACCAAATCCTCTTGGCAAGACAATTGGTTTTAGAACAAAATAAGGACTTACATGTCTACCACATGTAGATCTTCATTTTGCTTACATAGGCTAATAAGATAATTTATTAAGACCTTTTAAATTTTGAATTTTTTATCAAATATTTCCTATTATCTATCATCTAATTCAAAAAATATATAACTCTTTACTAAGCATTATGTCATCCTTCACTTATCTATTTTGTTCATACAAGCTTGTGTATATAGTTAGTTCATATACAAGGAATTGTGTATGAGATTTGAAATATATATAACCATCCATGTTTTATTTGATTATGTAAGTGGAGAAAATATGTTTAAAATGAAATTTTATGAGTTTATGATAAATTTCTCCCTTTTCAAAACATATTAAACATGAACCTAGACCCGTGAATGTTCATTGATAGGTCTGCAAACTTGTGGGTGAAATGAACTTGTATGAATCCTTATTGAAGGGTGTATATGAGAATAATTATAATTGTATTGAGATTATAAAATTTTAAATTTTTTTATATTTATATTTTACCATGGTTTGTCATTTCCCTTTTAGCCAAGATTGGCAATCATGTCTGTAAAAGATTGATAATACACAGACCATGCTTCTTAGAGTAAAAAATATGAAATTTATTGAAATACTATCAATAATAAGCCATATTAATAGAGAGGAAATATTAATCATGGAAGAGTGAGGGGATTTTACATGAATGAGGAAATACATAAATTTTTTTGAAGGTATCAACACTTCAGACCAACCACAAATACTTGCAGGTGGGGTGATATATTCCACATGTTTGAGTCACTTGTTCCTTTGATGAAGATACCTCATGAGATTGAACTGGTTATTAAAAATATAATTTAAATTATTAATTTTACCTATAAAAACATCCCACAAAATCAATCTCTTCCATCAAATTTTGGCATGAAGAAACAAGAGAAAAACCATACCCTGCTTGAATGGATAAGGTGTAGTGACCTGCTATCACCATTAATGATTGTTAATAAAGGAGGGGATATGAATCTAATAAAAAATTACAATAAATTTTATATAATTATTATCCCTAACATTTCCCAAAGTTTTATCTTCCAACTTTCTCTCTCCTAGTTGTACCATGCATTTGAATTTTGCCTTTTTGAGCTTTAAAAGGCAGTGATGGAGGAGAGAGAGATTATCTACTATATATGTAAGACATAAAAATTTATACCAGGATTTAATTTGACCTATGAAATCCAAATAAACTTTATTAAACTACTTTCACCTATAAGTTGATCTTTCAAGGCTATACAAGTGCCCAAAAGTGCTTGTAAAAGAGTATTTTTCTCATTTTAGGTGTCGAACAACAAGTTTTTTAGGGTCTTAAAATTATTTAACCCTTATCCACCATGAGATATTCATTAACACTTATTTAAACATTTTCCACTAATATTTGTACATACAACTCCTCCAACTTAGCGTAAAAGGTGACCAAAATGACTGTAGTGGATGTCAACATTCTAAGAGGTTAATACATGATAATATGAATTTTAAGACACATTAAAAACCTTTTATAATGAATTATTACCATTCTAATAATTTTACCACACCTGAAAACACCAAGACCTTATATGACCTTGAGATTATACAAGCACAAATGAGACCAAACCTCAAACAATGATAGTTGAGGATAAATATGACCACTTTTAGACTATTTTAAAGATATTACAAGACCATATACAAGTTCTAATAACCATGTGAAAAGTTTCAACCTATAGGGGTTGACCATTTTTGAATTGGGGTATAAAATTGGTCAACAAATTTGTAATTCATATGGGTAACATGCCTCCAATGCTGATAGATTGGTAGCCTTATCCTCCCATTGGGAAATAGAGTCACTTATATGTTTTAATCTAAAATTGACATGAATCTTAAAGAATCAAACTCATACCAAAACAAACAATAAAAATCAAGCACACTATGACAAAATAATTTAGGGAAACACACAAAAACAAACACTCAAAACAACACACCTAACCTATTATGTATAGACCTCCAAACATGTTTGAGGTGGTGAAACATTTTCTCTTTATTTAACCAAAGTCAAAAACAATATTTATAGAGTCATAACTACTCCATGAGAATAAATCACCATATGATGGATGTTTGTCAATGAAAACATAATTATGAAGGTGATTAAATGACTTACCATTATTTAAGCCTCTATTAGCTACATGTGTATCACTTGAGACCCCTTTGAATGATTTCTTTATCTCTCCTTAAGGCCTACTAGACATTGTAGAGTACTTTGTCTCCTTTGTACTCACTTGACACTTATCAATTTTTTATTTGGGGATCATGTTACCTTTCCCAACATCACCTTCATTTGAGCTATGATATGTTAGGTGTTGAAAGGCTTTAAACTTGCCTTCTTGTTGGTCAAACACATCTACAATTAATTTAAGACTATCTTTATGTTTATACCACTCCTCACTCACATAAACTTCTGTCTTGACCTAATTACACTCCTTCAAGGATAAATTATACTTATTTTGGATTTGACATTCTTCTTTGTTATCACTAGTTCTAACATTGACCTCATCATATAGCCCATATTTCATTTAAGGAAGATCATGCCTACTTAGTTTTTTAAATTATTGCATTATGTCATGGAAATAATACCATAGATAATCTTGTCCTTCTTGACTATCATATTCATGAATATATTATTATTTAGTAGGTACAATTTCATCATCTTCTTGACTATCATTCTCTAACACACTTGGCACAACATGATCATCATCCACATGTAGAAATTAGTTGCTCCATATAGATTGTTAAAGGCCATCATCAAAACTTACCTTAAAGAACTCATCATCTTCCTCATGTATGATATATATGCCCATAACTATTTTTTAAATGAGTTTTTATGGCTAAAAACCATGTTGATCAACTCCCCATTCATCAAGGTAGAGGTTAGTTATGCCATCAAGAGGTGTCAAAGATTCTTGGTCACTAAGATGGTCTTCTTATTCATTGATGATGAAGTTAATGTTTGATGTGTTAGGTACATATAGATCCACATGAAACTTAAATAAAGGTTAAAACATGATAGAGACATTATCATCATATCCAGTCCTAAATGCCATATAAGACCAATCTGAAGTCAAGTGCCCCCCAATTTTAGTAGTAAAGTCCTTTGACAAATAAAGAGCAAAGTGAGGTTGCACATAAACAACCACCACATCTTGAGATATAAAAAATGTAAGAAAAACATGGAGGTTCAGATGAAAACCTTTGATGATGCCAAATATTTTTTCATTTGATCCATCTAGCTATAATACCCCCTTGGAGTGTGATTCATACTTCAAATTTAGCTTGTCTACTACTTGTTTATGCATGACTGATGTCCTTTCTCTTCTATCAATCAAAATATTATATACCAATGAGTTTATAATGATGATAGAGAGGTAAAATTGAGGATGTTTATATTTTATTTCAGTTTCTATTGGCTTGGTATTCAATTCATTTTTCAAAACTGCCCCTCTCTCACTAGGATGCTTATATGATGATTGAGCTTGGAGAGCTTATTTTGGAATAAGTATCTTTATCTAGGAATGCATAATGTTTCACACATTAGTATGTTTACATGAAAATTATTAATTTTCTCAAAAATATTCATAGGAGAGTTACTAACGTTGTAATGACTTCTAGGAGCTATAACACTAGCACTAGCTTATGCCAGTTGATGTATAAGAGAAGGCATAGAATGGGATTTAGCATTCTGAGTTTTATGGTTTACATAAGCCATAGGGATTGTATTTGACATACCTGATCCTTGA
The DNA here is from genome assembly GCA_037957365.1 of Torreya grandis. Taxonomy (NCBI): domain Eukaryota; kingdom Viridiplantae; phylum Streptophyta; class Pinopsida; order Cupressales; family Taxaceae; genus Torreya; species Torreya grandis. The sequence continues at coordinate 9,361 of JARHVA010009024.1, forward strand.
GATATTTGAGAGTTCATGTTTAGATCACTATTTTCCCCTCATACTTCCTCAATCACTCTCTTCTTTGACCTTGTATTTTCATCTATGGAGTTTAATCTAATGTTCAAGTTGCCTTGGTAGTTAACTACAAATGAGTCCTCTTGATAGTAGTTCATTAAGATACAATTTTATTGAGCATATCCTCCATTAGTCATCTCTTCTTGAGTCATGGAATGAATTGTTCCTCATTGAGCCACAAAGGTTTGATTGAATTTATCATTTGCATAAGTGAAAGAGTCATGAGGTTACCGCTATGAAGGCTAGTCTACATTGTCTTGTACAAGATTGTTTTTAATAGGTATAAGTTATTTATAAATAGAAGGAACATTATGATTTTTTCCATTGTGTTACCTCACCTAAGTTAGATACCCTTGTCCTTAGTATTGATCTTGAAAAGTTTATTTAGGATATTGATAAGATTGATAGGGATGGAAATGACCTTGATTATACTTCAATTTCTAATGTTTTTGTTGCATCTTAAGAGTTTGATTCTCTTTTCTAAGAGTTTTGATTAGATCTTCCTCTTTTGATTTGATTCACTAATTAGGGACAACTTGCTTATGCTCTGGTATGGGAATATGAGAAATGATGGGTATAGGAGTTTTCACATTAGGAAACAAAGGCATGGGAGGTATAGGATATATATTACTAGTGTAAATAAGGTAATTATCATCCCTTATAATAGTAATATAGGCATTAGGAAAAGTATCCCCTCCCATAGATTGAATCATCATAGATATGTCACTATTGAAAGCTTTGAGGTAATAAACAAACTCATGATGGGAAATAGGCCTTACCAAGATTGTCATCCTATCCCAAGTGTTTTTAAATCTTGTGTTTAAGACTTGTATCTACTCTTGAGTTGCTCTCTTTATTTTAGTTAGCTACTTGGTCAAGGAAAGTGATCATATTTGTATTCAAATATCCTTATTAAAAAATCACCCAATTCATCCCATGTAGTGATGTAATTGGTAGCCAAAGTAACATACCAATCAAGGGCCTTCCAATTGAAATAAACAACCAAAAACCTGATGGAAACATTCTCTTTAGTGATGTTGTGTATATTTCAAAGGTTGGAAATGTTTCTTATGTGTTCAATAGGAATAGTAATAGCTTCTCCCATGTTTGAAGGCACACTTTTGAGGGCTGACATAACAATGTCATCATAATGAGAAAGAGATTAAGGACTGTGTCCATTAAATGAAAAAAAGGGTATGATCATTGGGGCTTCCATATTTCAATTTTTACCCAAGAAAAGTCTCCTAATAGGTAAGTGAGTAGCAAAAGCTTTCTTGGAGTATGGATGGGTGTCAGTAAACCTCTTTGTTCTAACTGAATAGTAAGATAGCTCTAAAAATTCAAATGGAATGAATTTATTAGAATATATTGTCCTTAATTTATGCATGAAAATGAATCACTATTTTTAAACCAAGAGTCAATGAGTGTTGGAGTCACCATATATTGCATTAAGGAAGTTTTAGAATTTTAAGTTTGTTAAGTTCAACGTCCACCTTTGAAAAATTATTGGACCATAAGATAGCACTGGGCATACCAAAATAGTTATCAACCAAATTTTCACCCTAATTAGGATGAATCTAACCTCCTTAAATTTTTTGTAACATTGAAACACCTGAACATTGTGGGTGACCTATTAGAGAAGTGAATCTCTATATTAAAGGGCTAGTTCTATTTTCACAACACATAAAACTAACCACTAACCTAATTAATTTGAATTAAAAGGGATATAAAGAGATTAAAACTAATTTAATATATATTATTCACCAATACAAACTCCACAATTCTACTTGAACCTGCATTATGAAAGGGAATTTGTAAAACTGATCTCAACACCTAAGGTTCTCCTAAAAAACATGTTTCAACATGAAGGTAAAATGTAATTATTTCTCAAGGTAGATGAATATTATGTAATATAATATATATTAATACTCTTACTGATACTTAGAGACACAAAAAAAAACTAACTACACATCATGTGACTTTATACAAGGAAGATTACATTCATAAAGCATGAAAGAGTGAGATGAACACAAGGAGAGATAACTATCACTTGCCATTCAACCATGAACTACTTCACACACTTAAGTAAGAATTTGAGAGACTAAAACCAGATTAAATTATTTTATTCAAAGGAAAAAGAAGAATTCAAATTAACATGGATTTTCCATACCAAATGTGGATCATTTGCAATGCCAAAAGTGACAACTTATATAGATAAACGAGGAAGAGAGAGAGGGGTATAAAAGAGAGATCATGCCAAGTGTACATATGAGTAAAAATAAATAATTGGAGTTAGAGATTAGTTAAAATATAACTTTAAATATATGTGTATCTCCTCTAAATATGTTCCATCATCCAATTGGTATAGGAGTTAGAAACTCAGCTTGACACCTTGGTCATCTTCTTGAAAACTACCTTTTTTGAATATGAAAAGTGAAAAATGGGATTTTAAGAATAAAATTAGCCATGAAATAATTTTAAACATATTTTTGACACCTTTCCTACATTTATAAACTCCCTTGATCTGACATTTCAGTGGCAATCATCATCTATATGCTTAGGTGTCTTGAAACCCCTTCATCTCCCACACTTAGCTTGCCCAAGTGGTTCAAAACTTGAGTTATTATTATTCAAGGCATTATATATCCATTAAATGAATTAAAATACTTTATTAGACCTTAATAAATTAATTTTTTTCTTGGAACAACTCCCAAGATTCCATTTTACTCCTCAAGCTCTCATTAAGCCTCTTTTCCTTGTAGCCCTAAAATCATGTAAACCTCCTTATGTAGGGTAGTGTATAGATGATAATAAAAATATAAGGACATATTTGAGTATATGGTATGGATTTAAAAATCCATGTGAGTTTTCATGTACTGAAAGTGAGTGGAAGTAACTTTTTATGCCTTTCTCTCTCCTTAATTAGGCCTCAATAAGGCCTCCTTGCCTAGAAACTTGATTTTATGATCCAAATATCTCCCACACATGTGAAAACACAAAAAAAATGTGATTAATTTTAAATATCCTTTCACCAACCTCCATGTCAAATTTTAGGTCCTGAGACCCTATTGAAGTGTGAGAACCATGAAATGATCCTGAAACCTAGTCTCATTTTGAGCTTGTTGAAGACTGCCTTGAAAAATGAGGTTTGTTTGATCACTTCAAAGATGCCATATAATTTTTCTTAGGATTTAATAGGTGTAAAATATCTCAAATTACCTCCTCTAATAGTTTTTAAGTTATCCATTCCTCAAAACCCTACAAAACACCTTAAAAACTTACAAATAAATGCATTTAATGTAGTATATATAGTTGTAAGTAAAAAAAAAGTACACATTTAGAATATAATTGGACTATATAACAATATTATGAGGTTATAAGATCAAATAATGTCATATAATGTTCCTTATAAATCAACCTCTCACATCAGCTCTTCACTAAGAATTTATGAGGGTTTAAACCTGTTTTGGTTCTTAGTGATTATTCATAAACCCTAGGCCCTCAAAACCTCAACCAATGCCACAAATATCAAGTACACTAGCCCCCTAAACTATCCATATGAGATTATATTCCCATGAATTCTATATGTACAATATTGATTTCAATAATTTGGCTCTTGGTTCTTTGCATTTCTATTAGAGAAAGGTTTTAGTTCTTATCCTTTGTTCATGTAGACACCTAAAACTAGACACAAATAACCTCTAACTAGGATTTTTACCACTTTATATCAAAGAATCAAAATTTTTCCTAAAACTATAAAATGTGTTAAAAGATTTAAAACTTTCATATTCAAGTGCTGATTTTGGCCAAAATATCACTAAATGAGGCAATGTAATTTATGAGAAAACTAACTTTGATCAGATTATCTTGAGTTGAAATAATTTTTTTGCATCTCGATGCTCTAGATTGTTATTTTCTATCAAATTTATTGCAAAAGACACATGACCTTATTTTTTTTTTTGGAAACATCCTAAATGGGATAATGGATCCAATGCATATAACATTTCCTTCCAATTCCAATTCAATCGAATTTCGAACTAATAATATGACATTTTGATCAATTTGATCAAATTGTGCACCAATTGCCAAGATTTTTAACAAAGTTGACTAAAAATGTTTAAAGCTAATCAATTTGAATTAAGATCCTAAGTTAATTTTCCATGGATATTTTTGAATATTTATTTTAATAAAATGATATTGAATATTTACATCATCAAATGACATCATTTCTTGAAAAGACATCCCTAGGCCATAAATGCATAAAATATCTCATCAATCCATCCCATGCCTCATTAAGACCTTTAATGCCTCTTTAATGCCTCTCTATCCCAAATATTTATGAAGGAATTTATTGGTTTTTTCCTAAAAAATTGAATGGATTCTTAGCCACATATCTTCATCTTGAGATGGATGGTTCAGGTTTATTCTAGTAATTTTTAAAAATCTATAAATAAGAGGCCTTACCTCTTAATTTTTAAGCCAAATTTATCATGACCAAATAGCTTCAAACAACATCTTGAGGTAGTGTTATTATTCCCAAATATTGATCCAAATCAATCACAATCCAAAGGTGCCAAGAGGATATGAAAGTAACTATACTCCATTAACGAAGATCTCTTGAAGCACAAGCTGGGCAAGCCAAAGAATGAACCTTTTGGAGAAATAAAGGATTTGGTAATAAATTTGTGTTTTGTGGTCATATTTATCATTTATTTCCATTTATAGTTGTGTTTTCAAATTTTTTTTACTCACTAATATCCCCCTAGTGACTAGGCCTAGAGTTATGATAGTCAGTGTGTTTTTTTTCATTTTGTTTTTAGTTTGGAACTAACACGATACTGACCATCCTCTCTTGAGTCAAATTTATAGTCTACATAATGGTATGCCTAGTGTGGTTCTAGCACCATGAATTTAGTTAAATATCACCTAAAAGATAACTACTAACCATTTTTATGTAGGATCTTGGAGTGTGGAAAAAGAAAAGGTAAAAATTTGAGCTAAAATATATTTTTTGGGAAGTCACAGTTTTATTTCTCGAAGTCATGATTTTGTTCTTTATCATAATCATATTGTTGACACAGTCACATTTTCATCACCTAAAATAGTGGTTTTGTGAATAACAAGATTGTTACCCAGAACAATGATTTCATCACCTAGAATAGTGATTTTTTACTCAGAACAACCAAAATTTTAGCCTGTAACAAAAATTTCATTACCCTAAACAATGAAATTATTGAACTGAATAGAAAAATTATCATCCCAAACAACATGTTTATCATCCTAACTTGAGTCACACTGAATAGTATTTTTGTTTCCTTGAATAACATTTCTGTTGCTAGGAACAACATTTTTGTCACCCCAAATCATGTTTTCATCATCTCAACTTGAATAGCCATGAATAGCAATTTTTTAGCCTTAATTAGTGAAATTGTTGACCTGAATGATGTTTTTGTCACCCCAACCTAAGTAACCCTGAATAATGTTTTTGTAGCTTAGAATATCATTTTTGTTGGCTCGAATCATGATTTTTTTTGAATAATTTTTTTGTTTTCCTAAATTACATTTTTTTAGCCTCGAGTAGTGAAATCATCACCCTAAACAATGTTTTTATATAACTTAGAACAATATTTTTGTCTAGAATATAATTTTTATCACCTAAGTAACGGGATCATACTATAGACTAGTGGGATTGACTGTGTGAAACATGAGAGCTCATTTTACAAAGTTGTTTACTCAATCTCATAAGTGCTTCAAAGCAGGTAGTCCTAATCTTGTTTTTATAGGTTGAAAGGTTGGTTTTAAAGATTAATTTGGGTGTTTCTAACTAATCATACACTTTAATTTGGGTTTTTTAAAAAAATAATAACTTGGTTAAAATCATTCACACTATAAATTTGGTCTAAAATGAACATACTAGTTTTCACACATTTGGTATTTGGTGCCTAAAACAAATTTAGCATGCTAAGTCTTGAGCACTTCAAACTTTGGGTTTAAAACAAACTTAGGTGCTTATTACTTCATATAGTATTTTTGGACAAATATTTAAATTTTTTTACATTTTAATGCCAAGAGGCTAAAGAACATCACCACACATTTCATTTAGTGCTTTAACATTGAACACACTTCAAGTTTCTGCAAAGTTTTTATCATTATTTGCATAGATTAGATTTGTTTGAGAAAATAGGGAGTTTTGCATGTCTACTCTCCCATTCATCCACTTTAATTAAATTTTGAGATCAAAAAAACCAAATTCATTGAAAAGTGACTTCGTCCAAAGGTATAAAAGAGAAGTTGTGAAGGCTTTTCCTAAGACCTGCATGTCTTGGGTGATCTAGAAATAACCTTTAAGGCTCTTTTACTTGTCATTTCTTTCATTGAATCTTGGATTGTGAGGGGGACTTCATTACCTCCCACAAGTTATTTAGATAATCCTTGACATATGAATTCATCTCCCAAAATTATTTTTAAACCCTCTCCATAGGGAGGTATATAAATCAAGATCGCCTACTAGGATGGTGGTTTGAGAGGTTAAACCATCTCCTCTTGCTAGGTTAAACCATGGGATGCATGATCATGTTGGATATCACACTACACTAATTAAGTGATAGATGTAGTGGTTGTAAAAAGGGCAAGAACTTTTTACAACAAGCCATATGATGCAGACCTAATGTATGTGTTAATTCTCTTCCATTTTGATGTGAAAATCTTGTGCATCTAATCCATCTAGAAATGTTTAAAACTTGGTGTTAACAAAAATGACATAACCAAACATATTGTCCCCACATTTCTTTGAACAAGGAGGAATTATGCTACCCAAGTAAAAAACATCTTTTTACTTGTTCAAAATAATCATCATACACTTTGTGTCATATCTTCCAATTTGGCACAATTATGTTGCCCATTTGAGTCTAAACATTTTATTACATTTTAATTAATTCCCTCATTGATAGTTTAAATTTGAAATTGGACTCTTCCAAGTTTTAAAATTTGATGGTTGAAATTGGGTTCACCACTTTGCACTTAACTTGTTTTAACTTAGGTTCAATTCCCAATTTGAATTGATGGCTATTTTTAGACTCAACATCATTATCATCATTTGGTAGAACTCAAGCCATCTTACATATCACTCATGCTTTGAGTCGTAGAACACAATTTGTACCGCCCATCCTATTTTACCTTTTTTATTTAGGTCCATTTGATAAACACACTTATGATTTAGAATTTTTTCACAACTTTATGTGTGAGTATCATTTGGGTTAAGGAGGATGGTGTTATGTATCCAAAATTGTGTTGAAACCATTTTTTTCCTTAGAGTCTTGAAATAAGAATTTGAGCATTTTTGCATGGTTACATTACTCAAATTATTTTGAAACTTGTTTCATAGGCCTATTTGGAGAGTCCAAATTTGATCCAAATTTCTAACCATTTCGAGCTTTCTTTGAAATCCTTTGTCTAGTGTGGTTATATCGTTCACCTTTGCCTAGATTATTTATAAAAAAAAATCTAGTTTGAGCCATTATTTGGGAGAAAATAAGCTATCTCCAAGTTCCTTTTTGTTTCATACCTCATACTTATTGACCAAGTTTATGTCCAAGAGTCAAATGCCTTATTTTTGTTAGAAGTGTTTTAAATATGTTAGATTCAAATATCATCTTTTAAAGTCTAGATTTTGACACCATCTAGTCAAAATTCCTAGCACATGCTTTGTTTGAGCCTAGCTTTCGATGTCATTTTTGGCCAAAAGACCTAACAATTTTTTTTTCTTAGATTAGACTTGTTTGAAACACTTTGACGTAAAATTTGGCATTTTTATTTACAGTCCTTCTACTTGACCTTTTTGTGTGACATGTAATGTTGGATGCTCGATGTTAGCTTGTTTTATCACATTTCATTGCCTCAACCTTTTTTGGATATACATGTCCATCCTTTTGACCAAGCTAGACCAATTTTGAACATCTTTTTAGACATCTTGTTTTTTGAGTTTATATAACTCTATTCCCTTTTGTCACAAAAAGTTTACTATGGATCCTAACATATATTCCTATACTCAATGGTCTCATGTACAATCTAGGATTTAGTAATTTAGTCACACAAGAAGAGATGGTTTAAAACCCTTATATAGACAATGTTGATTATGAGATAGATTCTTATCCATATTATAACACTAAAGTAGGGGCACAAAACCAAGACCACTTGGCACATTATTTAGTAAACATGCCTCCATACTTAGAGTAGGATCAAGAGAAAATAGAGTAGTATCTAGATTTAGTACCTACAGTTGAAGAACCCATTATTCAACAACCGTATTATGTTACTACACCATCCACATATGATCCTTATCTCTTTGAGCATAACTTGTTAGAAAACAAGGACAAAATTTTGGTTAGAGATATATAAGTAGGGGATAAGTTTTTGATAGACTTCCCTCATGAGAACTTGTTAAGTCTAATAAGAATTCCCCACAACATAATTTATAGTCAATAAGCTTCTTCTAGTAATCCTTTAGCTCTAGTCCAAATGACACATCAGGACCATAATATTATTATCAAAGTCAAGGACCCCATGGAGGATCACTTTGTACAAATGTAGATAGCATATCAAATGTACTTGAACCTAGCATGTAATTTTAATCAAACGACTATGTCAAGTAGGCCTCTCATAGATTTAGTTCCTTCAATTAGAGTATTAATCAAATTGACTAGTCAAGATAATTAGGGTGTATACCCCTTCATGAAAAACACTTTTGTTGATAACTTGTTTATTGTGCCAACCATCGAAGAAGTGTCTTCTAATTATATGTAATACATTGAGCAAAACATAGTGGACAATATGCAAGCAATGTCCAATCCAAACTAAAGTGGTGTAATTACACAAAAATATAATAAAAAAACAAGTGTACCTTTAGTTAACACCATGAGTGGTTCTCTAAATTAGGGAGTAGGATTTTCTACGTCGCAACCTCAACCAATAACTACCACTAATCCTTAACCAACTACTCTTTCAAGCACTCAACAAACAAGATTAGGTAGTCAACCAATAACCAATAACATGCCTTAATAACAAAACATGATGAATATTAATCAATAGACATTGAGTAATATTCCATAATAATAGGCACAATCTAATATACCAATTTATCAAAGGTAAAACATATTTCCACCTCAACAGGGAGTAACCAATGTTTCAATTTAACAAGAAGTAGTGAACATACCTCTTTCCTTATAGACAAATATACCAATTCAAATCCAAATGATAACTAATCAATAATGTATGAAAATTAGTTAGTGAAAAATTTCAAATCATTAACAAGTGTCAACTTCTCAACAAGGATTCATGCAACCTAGAGGTTCCCATTTTCCTCAAGTACCAATTAGGCAACATTTGCCTTTTGTATAGAATGAGCCACTAGTTCAATGACAAGGTATTGGTTCAAAAGTTCCCCCTCAATAAAAAGGTTTGATTAGTTGCTAGCAAGGCCCTATTCAACCTCAATAGGCATAGTGAAGACATATCCCTCCATCCTAACCTTAAAATTGTTAAGCATAAGTTTATACTGAGAGGGGGGGTGAATACATATAAGATATATATTTTATTTTGACTATTAATCTTAAATCTAAATCCTCAAATTAATTCATAATTAATATATTCAATGCAATCAAAGAATACAATGCAAATAGACACATATTTAAGTGGAAACCCTTTCGGAAGAAAACTGCAGAGAAATTCTCTTAATATAATTTTCAAATATTCACAGGCACCAACCTATAGGAGGCACCAATACCCAATTATAATTTATGAGAACCAACCCACAGGAGCACCAGCCCCTTCCACCAAGCACCAACTCATCTTTAATTCATGAGCACTAACTCACAAGAGCACCAACCCCTTACAAAATTCTTCTTACCACTGTAGATCTGTTATCTCAATGAATAATGGAACTCTTCTTTTCTCTCTTTCTTCTCTCAATGATTTTTAATGCATTTTAAGCTCTTCTCCCCCACTTCTCTTAGACTTGAATGATATAAAATATATTTCAAGTTCTTGTTCATCTTATTTTTTTTTTCATCCACTCATCTATCCTTTTATAGCCTTTGCTACCTTTTCCCAAGAGGGGAATCCATTCCAAGAGACACCTCTTCCCCAAAAGATGTGACCATTGACATTTCCTTTGACATTTCTTTCTATAATTCCATTAACATTTCCGTTGACATTTCCATTCACTTCGAGCAATAATTTCATTCACTACCAACAACACTTATGTTCACTTTTGGAAATAATTTCATTCACTTTTACCAACAATTCTGTTCACTTCTGAACACTTCTATTTACTTCTATAAATAATTCCATTTGACATTTCCATTCAAATCCATTACAATTTCTTTGACATCAATGAAAATTATTCCAACAATCTCCCCCTTTGTCATTGATGGCAAACTTCCAAAAAGATCTTCTTTTCTATAACTCCCCATCTTCTTTTCTGCAACTCCCCCTTGTTGTAACTCCCTATAATGCCATTCTCCCCCTTTGACATCAATGGAAAAGGGTCATTCAAGGAGCTAAAAAAAATTAGCTCCGCCTTAACCAATGTTTCTCTCAAGAATATATCTGATATCTTAGATTCATTCAACATAGTTCTAGACATCTCTTGAATGGTTCAATTTTTCCTTTCCACCACTCCATTTTGTTGTGGAGTCCTTGTAGCTGAGTATTGTCTCTTAATTCCATGTTATTCACAAAACACAATGAATTAATTTGAAATAAACTCACCTCCTTGATCTAACCTTAGGCATTTTATTTTCAACTCTGTTTCATTTTATACTAATGCCTTGAAAGTTTTAAACTTTTCAAATGCTTGTAATTTTTCTTTTATAAAGGATACCCACGTCATTATATTATAATCATCAATGAGCAACATAAATTATCTCTCACCTTACATGATTTCAATTATGATAGGACCACAAAGATCCATATGAATCAACTCTAGTGATTTCATGGTAGAATATTCCTTCATTCTGAATCTTTCTCTAGTTTGCTTCCCATGTTGGCATTGCTTGTATAGAGTTCTTAAAGGTTTTTTTATCTTGGGCATATCTCTCACAACCTATTTGTTGTTGATTTTCAAAATATCATCAAAATTTATGTGCCCTAACCTTCTATGTCATAGCCAACTCTCTTCAACTTGGCTCAGACAACATTTCTCTCCTCTCATTTCTCCAAGGATGTATAGGTTATTTGTGGTTCTATGAGCATCTACAACTAATTCTCCTGTGTTTGCCTTCTTATTTCACATCCTATAGCATAAAAATTAAGTGTGTGTCTTTGATCACACATTTGGATTACACTCAAGAGATTATGTTTTAATCCTTTAACATATAAAACATTCTCCATTTTGGTTTTACCATTATCAAGACTCAATGTACATTTTTTGAATATTTTTGTTGTAGCATTATCACCAAATTTCACCATACCTTCATTCAGTTTCTTCAATGAGATAAATTTACTTTTATCTATGGTCATATGTCTTGAACATCTGCTATCAATGTACCACTATTGCCATCCATCTCATGCATGAAATGACATTTGAAAAATCATGGATTTTTCTTTTTCTTGTTTAGCTTCCTCTAACTTCTTTTTCTAGATCTTCATAGGTTTTTTTTTATTTTCCTTTATATTTGAAGATTTTTTTCTTTGATCCTACTTAGAAAATTTAAAGCCACTTCTACAAAAGAGTTCTATGTGTCCATAATTGTTTCAATTATAATAGATAATATCATCCTCATTATAGTATGATAGGGGAGTAAACGAACTATAGTTTATATTAAAGACTTTATGGATGCCTTTGCTTGTATTCCTTGCTTCATTATATCTTGCTCTCTTTATTCAATCTGCATTCTTATGACTGAAGTGATTACAATAAAAGAAATAAACATGAAAGGAACTTCCAAAAATGGTCACATTCATATAGCTGAGAACTTATGGTCTCTTGATTGTGTTTTCTTCTTTCCCCTTTTATGCACAACACCTATCTTTATGGTGTTTCTTTCCTTCCTGATTTCATTCTTTGTAGGTTCCTTGAGAATTTTTGCATAGATTTTGGTCTTATTAGTACATTCTTGTTCATCTCCATATCCAAGACCTGACTTATTGAAAAATGATCTTTGATGGTCTAGGATCTCATCTAAAACCTCGATGCTTTTTTCAAAATTTAGATTATTTGTATTTGCTCTTTCTAAGTCCTTTTTCAAAGCAACGATCTCAATATCATGATTCTTATATTATTATTATTTCATATGTAGTTGAAGAATATGATCTCTCTTTTCTAATATTATAACACATTTCAAGTTCTTCTTTATATATTTTATAAAGTTCAAGAAAGAATATGTGAAATAAATGCTAGGTATATAATATGCTAAAGCTCTTGGACATTTTCATATATCCGTATAGGCATGTGGGATCTCTATGAACACATGTTTGAACACTTCAATTAGAATTTTAAGTATAATATGACAATTCTCATAAAAAAATAAGGGGTTTTCAAAGGATGGTTGTAGGTTTTTAGTGTTAAGTTAAAATTTAGACACCTCCACGGACTTATACATCTCCCCCAAACTCAAATTACATTTTTTGATTAGTTATATGTCTCAAAAAAGTAGAAAAACTTCTCTTCCTATCAGGGCCTTGGTTACCCCAAAATAGTCATTGATTTTCACTTGGTATGAGAGTGAGAGAGAGAGAGAGAGAGAGAGAGAGAGAGAGAGAGAGAGAGAGAGAGAGAGAGAGAGAGAGAGAGAGAGAGAGAGAGAGAGAGAGAGAGAGAGAGAGAGAGAGAGAGAGAGAGAGAGAGAGAGAGAGAGAGAGAGAGAGAGAGAATCTCCAATAACACAATTGGTAACATTAATTATAGACCATTTAATCTATACTATTTAGTTAAATTTTAAATATAATAAATAAAAATAATTTATTTATTTAAATAAATTATCTAATTATTTTGAATAATATATCATAATTAGAAATCAAAGGGAATGAACCAAAGTATTCAAGAGGTTCCAAAACAAAATAAGAGTTTTAGACTTTTTTATTTGATAGGGTAAAATGCTTTTAAAATTGGAGCTATGAACCAGGTCAATGAGGGTTTTGACAATGGGACCCACATCCGGGGAAACAAAGACGGTAATGGATCCCCCTAACTATTGAATATAATAGAGAGGGTTTGAAATCTCCCACAGCCTATAGAAAGTGAAGTAGAGGTACCCACTACTTTGATGAGACTAGAGAACATGAGGGTTTTAAGGATTCTCACAACAAAGAATTTTAAATATCCTATAACCTAAAAGTATAGTAAAGAGGGTTTGAAGGATCCCCCACCCTTTAATAAGTGGATTAAAGGTCTCATAACCAAGGCACGAGTAGACAACATGAAGGTTTTAAGGATTCCCACAACTAGGGGTTTTAAGGGTCCCGTAACTTGTAGGAGTTTTAATAGTGAATCTCAAAGGGTGATCTCCCTCCATCATGTCTGGTCTGAATGTAATGCACACCATAAGATCCACCAGAGAGGGAGGTCTTCCACCACTGGGGCCTTCCTCACATCCTCCATAAAATAAAGTTACAATGAGTTAGTTTACCTTCCCACTAAGATTCACAACCTATTTAAAGCATAACAAAGGAGTTGTGAGGCTCCTAAAACCATTAACAAGAGAAGTAAAGGTACATCAAGAAGCAAAGTATAGAACACAAGTACATCAAGAAGAAAAGTATAGAACACAAGTTTTGAGGCTCTTGTAGCCTAAAAAAGTACATCAAGAAGCAAAGTATAGAACACAAGTTTACTAAGAAAAGGAGGTCTTCCACCCCCTGGGCCATCCACACAACTGAGTCCCAACAAGTGGATTGATCTTTCCACTAAGGTCAAAATCTTTAAAAAATAAATTAGTGAGGGTTGTAAGGAACTCACAAACAAGGATTTTAAGGATCTTTTAACCTTGAGAACATAAAAGTGCTTCAAAATAATGAATTTAAAAAGGCTGAAACCCTTTGCCATGCCGTTCTTGAGGACATTGCTAGATAAAAGACCTTATATAAAAGGAGGTCTTCTATCACTTGAGCCTTCTACCCAACCATCGCATAGCCAAGACATTTTTTGAATAAACCAAAAGTGGAATCCTTTATCATCCACTTTTAAACAATAAAAGAAGGCTATAATAAAGTAGGGTCTTTATAAACCTAGAAACTAGCTTTCCATAAAATAAATCACTTTAAAAAGAACCCAAAAACTTAAAATGTAGAGATGATAAAAATGGATTAATCCATTATCCAAGTGACCAGGTGAGGTTGAAACATGAACTCCTTTAACATCCATGTTAGTCATTGAACATGGGATCCCTCCATTATTTAGGTAGCCAAAAGGAATAATGGTAAGGCCTCCTCTAAATTCCATGCCATTAAAGTGACCAAGCGGGTGAATTCCACCAAATCCCATCATCTCCTGATAAGGTTATAGGGGTGAGATCCCTCATCGTACCTCTCATAAAGGGTTTGTAGAAAAGTGGCTATGTTGTGGGTGGTATTCCCTACCCACACAAGACGCAAAGAAAAATCCACCAGTGGGTAAAAGAACCCATGCCCTTCCACCATTAAAGCCATAGGTCTGTAAAGAGAGGTAGAAACATTCCATGCTTTGAAAACTAGATATTATGTAGGGCTTTAGCAGCCCCAACCTTACTCCAAACTACAAAGTCATTCCCAAAAGGACTACAAATGCAAATGTCATAAGGAAAGAAGGTTCCCTAGTCTATGGTTAGAGTCTGTGTAGCCACAGTCATGTAATTTCTTGGTGCACCATCTCCTCGTGCAAGTTTGTCTACCTACCTCATGTGCTGCATGGATGGGAGCTCCATCCACCTTTGGATGAATATTATGTGACCACCATTCTCCCAGGCCATTGCCAGTCCCTAAGTTCTACTTTATATCCCCATCACCAGACCAACCTCTAGACTCCTTCACCTCTAGTCTCCATCCTCATCATCATCCCCACCTTTTTCCTCCTCACTTATGGCTTCCCACCCACACCTAGTTTCAAAATTTCCTACCATTATCTTAGCCATCACAAGAGTTATAAACTTATTATTAAGTTCTAAAATTAGTTCAAAAGGAAAATTGTAACAAGATCTTCATCTTTTTTTAATTTTATAAATAAAAAAGGTGAATTTCATCATCAAACACTCTTATCACATGCAACAGGAAAAATTTATTTCTTACCAAAATACAATCAAAATATAAGGCTATAATATTTTATGATCTAATTTATTAGAAATAATGAGTACATGGATGGAGTAAAATTATTATTTGATTAAAGTTAGGTTATAATCAAAATTATTTATCGTTACTTATTTTTTAAAAGATCTATTATAATCACTTTATATTTTTTAGATTTCATAACTACATTGAGCATCTACACATTCACATAAAATCAAAAGCTACTTCATGTCATTTACAAAAAATATTATAAAATATATTGACCAATATAATTTGAATAATATTACCAATGTCTAAAATATCAATTTAGTCTAATTTGATATTCCCATTGTATTTAAAATTTAACTAATTACATCCATATAATATTTCAGTTTAAGGAAACATTTTTTAATAGATTAAGAAAAGATGATACTACATATGTTGTAAGTTTACTTTCACATATGTAGGAACATGAATTTGGACATGTCAAATTATTAAAAAATATTGTAAATAAAAAAATATTATAAAAATAATAATATTTAATTAACTTATTAAAAAATAAATTAAATCTTTTCATCTCAACATTATTTAGGATAATTATTTTATAATAATTAATACCAAATATGAATATTTGTACTTCCTATATCTTTGATTTATTTAGGAAATATTTCTTCAATCTCATGAGATTCACTATATAAAAATAAGATTATTTAAAAATTACTACTAATAATAAAATAGATAACAAAATATGTTTCATTATTTAAATAATAAAGTTAATTGTAATTCATTATATAAAGGAATCTATACCATAATTCTTTTTAAATTAAAATTTATATTATCATTTTAAAAGGTGTATTCCTCACTAATATTAAATTAAAATTAACATTATTAATATATTCATTCTTATTTTAATAATTTTAAAGTTAAATCAACATTAATATTAATATAATAATAAACATCTTAGCTATTTTACTAATAAATCTATGATGTTAGGACAATGTTATTTTCTATGTAAACAATGCTAGTTCAAAAAATAATGTCATAATATAAAACAATATTAATGACATCTCCAATCTTAATACAAAGAATAAAAATAATTTTCTTGAAAAAAAGAAAAAAGAAGTAAAAAATAAATAAAATTTTATATGATTGCATTTTACAACAAAACAATATAAAAAAGGTTTCTTATATAAAAGTGAAAAATATATTTATCTAATCATTAATCATATAATAGGTGTGATGTTATAGTTTTGAATTAATAATAATAATATAATACTTTTTTTTCTCATGATAATAGTTTTGATAATAAAGGCCTTAGTTTTAATGTTACGACCTCTCTTTCTGCATTATGGACTCATGCTAATACTCTAAGTTGATTTAGACCTCTTTTAATAGTTTAGAAATGAGTTGATTTTTTTTAAGTTAACTTAACTTTTATGATTTTTAAAGAGCTATCATGGCATCGATAGGAAATTGTGAAAGTAAGGTAGGATTTAATTTAAGTTAATTCCTTTCATAGAAATGTATATATTCAATGTTTACAATTGTGAATGAGGGAAAATTTAATGGGATAAATATTTAGTCTTATTTTAATACTCACATTTAAAATGAATGAATTCAATTTTTACAAATTAATATTTAAAAATCACCAAAAATTGTTTTAATTAATAGAGTTTTTCTTTTATTATTGATTTTAAAAATTTTCAATAAATTATATTATCATATATAATTTTATATTATTAATTATTTTTAATAAACCACTATTCAAAAATAATATATAAATAAAATCCTCTATTATTATCATGTAAATTTGATGACACAAGTTAACTGACCCTTCTACTACCACACGCATGAGGGAATAATGGTAAACTCTCAGTGATTAATTAGATTTCTCTCCATTTGGAATTAATTTTCTCCACCTCCCTTAGTCATCACCCACATTAACTAATGCATTGGCCATGCAAATAAAGGGAACTGCCACATAAGGAGCTAATAAAAAATCATTAACTAAATTTGCACCAATCAGTGCTCAAAAGGAGGAAAAGATATTTGCATGAAAAATATTATAAAATGGGAAGATCAACACAACATGGAGGAAAAGGAAACACTTGTAGGAGGAGGACGTTTTGAGAGTAGAAAGGGGAGAGGAAAGTGGTAAGGCAACAAAGGAGCTCGACGCTTAGGGGAAAGGAATGTAGAAATGGGGGGAGATAGATGCTTTGGAGAGATCTACGCCTCAAAGGGCAGAAAAATATCAAGTTCTATTCCATTTTTTTAAATTAGTCAAGAATAACTCTTCCACCATTCTATTAGCTGGCTCAATTCAAGCGGATCCACATTCCATTTTAGTCAAGGATTTAAATGCATAAGGTAAGTATTTTAGTTTATTTAAAATTATAAGGTTAAAAGTTTATTTTATTTAAATTTTAAATACATATTATATTTAAATTGAAAGTAAATTATTTATTTTATTTAAATGATAAGATAGATATATTATTTTATTTAAAATTATAAAATAAATATTTTATTTTATTGAAATCAGAAGGTAAATAATTATTTACATTGTAAGGTAGATATTTTATTTTATTTAAATTATAAGGTAAATAATTTATTTAGTTTATAAGAGAAATATTTATTTTATTTAAATTGTAAGATGGATATACTACTTTATTTAAATCATAAGGAAAATATGATGTAATTATTTTTAGAAGACTAAAATAGAATGCTTTTTAAAAAGTATTAATAGAAACAAAATGATACCATGACTTGTTGTTAGGGAAAGTAAATTATTTTTATAGCATTAAATAAATGAGTTCTTTTTTCAATATACTTAGTTATAAATATGTCAAATACATTTGATTTAGTTTGTAAAGTTACATGTAATTGTGAGAATATTGATTTAGATACATGAAAATTACCATAAGGCAATCTAAGTTATCATAAAAAAAAATTCTGAGTGGACTCTTATTTTGATTGTTGTTGAGATTTGATGATGAATTTGATTATCATTAAGATTAGTATGAAAATAAGTATCTTTCATTCCAGGGTTGAACTCTCCTTTCAAATGTATAAATGATTTATTTAAATTTAAGTTCAATAAAATCCTTATGTATAATTTATTGTTTTTAGAGAAGTTTACCTAAATAGACTAAAGATATAATTGTTTAGAATAAACATGGTTAAAAATCGACATGATGACTAAACTAGGAGATTATGTTTTCTACTTTCCTACTAAAGAATTTACTTTTGATATATATTGCATTAATTTATTTCAAGTATTATTTACTTTTTAAATCTCAACTTAGATCAAAAATTTAGGGTTATACAAAATTACACAACGTTCAATACAAGCGATGCCTCTAGTTCATGTTTATGGGCAATGCCGTCACACTTGAGCTACTGCATCCATAGCCTAACACAACTGTAATAATGATGTCTGGGCATCATACCTATAAACTATCAAGGATAAATAAGGATCATGTTGTATCCTTAAGATCGAGGGGTGGGATAATCCCTCTTGGTCAACAATACTAATTAAGATAAGGAAACAACTTCAACTGCCTTAGAAGACTCTGACTTATGAACTTATAAAACAGAATGGAGAAAGTGCATTTCTTACTCAAAACTTAGTACCACTGAAAAAGAGCAATAAAAACCAAGATTGAGAGTGTTAAACCAATTATTATCAAGAAACCATCAACCATATGGTTTTTAGATAACCAAACTTTGGCAACAACAATTGTATAGATTAAGTTGATTAAAGCAAGGATCAAAAACATTGTTGACATAAATAAAAATTAGAAAGGGGATATAACTTTCAAATGTTTATTTCTATTTCTTGTTAAGATTTAGGGCTAGACTAGTTAAATAAGTATTCATTCACTTTAACTGATATTTTTTATGCTCCCATTCGGGTAGAAATCATAGAGGAACTATCTAGGGAGCTAGGCCCTAGCAAGGCCTGCATACCCAGATTCATAGTTCATATGAAACTTAGAATAGAAAATATAACTACATGCATACTACACCTTGATCCTATTTGGAAGCAAGTATGTAGGTAGTTTGGGAAGCAAAAGATGCTTCTAATACATAGGTGAATAGGATGGGGTTGGGGTTGTGTGCTAAACAAGATTAAAGTTAAATGAAAAGGCAAGACCATTATAATAAGACCCTAGTTTAGATAAACAAAGCAAATATAAGAACTCTATGATATACTCAAAAGGATCCCAGTTGGATTGTCATAGTTCTCGAGGCTTTAGACCAAATTTTGAAGTGGAATGCAACTTTTTGTTATATGTTTTAAACATGCTATTTTCATGGTGACCTTGATGTTTATCTAGTAGAGATGAGAGGTGAATAGTGAGAGACTCAGGATTTGGTTGATCTCGATGAGTCAAGTCTCTAGGTAGAGCATAACCTATTCATGTGTAGATGCCTAACCTGTATGGTTAGATGCTTGCCCATTTGGCAAAGGATATTAGACGCCTAATCTATATGTTTATAATGTTTTCCCATTTGGTAAAGAATAATAGATGCCTAACTTGTATGGTTAGATGCTTGCCTGACTGGCAAAAGATATCTGATAGGATAAAGTATATTCAAGTTATATTCATAGATAAACATTAATTAAACAAGAAAAAAATTTGTGTTTTAGGATAAGAATTGTGGTCTCAACATTTAATGTTTAATTTAATGAAATCTAACCTTATCAATTTCAAAACATCATGGATGTTTTTATTCTTAAATTATGTATCCAAGTGTTTTTTGGAACTATTTTATTTTACATGAAAAATTATAACTTTTTGAAAAATAAAATGAAGTGCACCTTATCTAATTTTATCTTATATTTATAAAACATTTAATAATTTAATACTTTTCCTTCTAGGATGAGCATGCATGGTTCCATAAGTAGAATAGTATAAGGTTTATTGATTTTTTTGAAGTAGATGATTACATATTATCTTGGGATTTTATTTATTATGTTATATTTCACATGATATATGATACATATTCATACTTTAAAACAACAGATAAAAAATTTATGTTATTTTATTAGGGAATAATAATTTTTTTCCAAAAATATAAAATTTCAAAAAATAATCATCCTTAACAAAGATTTTAGCCTATGTTACCCATTTTGTCAAGAACTTGTTTCAATTTATTATTAATATTGTGTCTTAAATATTTATGAAAATGAAAAATATATTATAATTGATCATTGAAAGAAATTATAAGGTAAGTTGTTTTGATATATTTAACAACCATGATCTTGATTTTATAAAATGTACTATTAAAACAAAGTTAGAATATAAAGTTCCTCAAAAAAATTTAATAATAGTCATTAAAAAAAAAGAGTAATAAAAAAAAGAAAAAATATAAATTATTTTTATTTAAGAAACTAAGATTGATGTGGATGACTTATTATAATAAAAAAACCTATTATAGAAAGTAAGTGAGATAACATGTTTCATTATATAAACTACATTAAGAATTAACTCATATCATGGAATCATAGAAAATTTAAAGGGCCAAGTTGAATTTTTGATAAATATATATAAAATATAATAATATTTTCAGAGACATTTTTTAATTATCAAATGTATATAAATGATTACATGACAATGAGAAATGATTTTTATGAAAAATTAAGAGGCATTTGATTTAATTATTAATATTTAAAAAAATAATATTAAATATAAAATACAATTTTAATTCCAACATATAAGAAAAAGGGGAAACAATTTATAATTTAGTTTTAATATAAATTATTTTTTATTATAATTTTTTTTTTTAAAATGTTGATTATTATGTAATAAAGAAGAAATATTTAATATTGAGAAATAAAATATAAAAGACCAATTTAAAATGTAAAATTTGAATAGTTTCTAATAAATATAAAATTATTTATATTTAGAAAAAAAACAATCAAATATTATCATGAAATTGGAACTAAATCATATTGCAATATATTTGATGATTCAAAAGGAATAAAAACCAACATATATACACTATAAGTTTATAATGGTGTGAACCCACAACCTTAAATTTGAAGATAAGATAAAAGAATGGTCAACATTAAATATAATACTAAATATAATAGGATCAAAACAATGTAAATTTATATATACAATGATGAAGTATGCCACTTGAATAAGGACAAAGAATAGGACAAGTTTATTTGGTGGTTTGGTTTGATAAAATAAAAGAGGGGTAAATAAAGAAATCAAAGTATTTTCATAAAATATAAGGTAAGAAAGGATTAATAAAGAATTACAATAGAATAGGGAATATAATATCGAAACAAGATTAAAAAGATATTAATTTTAAAATATTTTTTGAAATTAAAATAAACCATAAAATAATTAAAAAAGGGACATAAAAACATAAAATTATTCCGTATATTAATATAATAGTTAAAAGAAACAAAAATATAATAATTACGATAAATAATATGTAAGAGAATATTATTGATGAGAATGAATAAATTAGAAAATAAGATGATCAACTTAGTAATTGAGGAAAATAAAAGATATGAGGAGTAAGATGAAATGTATGTAGAAATTATTCCATATATATATATATATATATATATATATATATATATATATATATATATATATGGAATAATTTCTACATACATTTCATCTTACTCCTCATATCTTTTATTTTCCTCAATTACTAAGTTGATCATAGGAAAATAAAAGATATGAGGAGTAAGATGAAATGTATGTATAAATTATTACACACACACACACACACACACACACACACACACTATATAAAGGGATTACAAATAACTAACACTATAAGTGGATTTAAAAGAAATAAGAAGAGTAGTGCTAAGTATATGTCCATAGAAAATTCTATCTATAAATAATATTTATAAGAAAAAAATGTAATAAGTATGATAAATATTACATAAGAGAATATCATAGGAGACAATGAGGAAATCCAAAAATATTTTTGCAATTCACTTATTAATTGAGAAAATGAGAGATAAGATGAGTAGGATGAAATGTTATAAAATATTACAATTATTTTATTATAAATGAATAAAAAATGAATAATGTTATCAGTGGATTTAAAATTAGTAAGAAAAGTAACAGTATGTTTAGTTGTAGAAAAAGTCCTAAGAATTTTAATATAGCTAGTGAGGATGATGGTTTGTTATATTATTAACCAATGGATATTTTATATAGAGTATCACATGGTTATGACCAAGAAAATTTCTTAGATAACTTTGATATATTGGATGTCCTTATGACTACTTAACTAAAGGAAAGTTCATATTTAAGTGTATGCTTACTCATTAATCATAATCAACTACATGTAATCCAAAACATACATGGAGATACCAATACATATATAATTATGATTTTATCAACACAAAAAATAAATTTAAATATTTAATACAATAAAATTTTAATAGATAATATACATAATAACATGATATTGACATCATATATACAAGACTGTGGTTCTACTGTAGGTTGGATAATCATTGCCATTACATTTTAATTATCTAGATGAATATCAAGTAATAATCATTATCAAATTTATGAATACTGTGGGTTTGGAGGTAATATTTTAAAAATATAAATCATAAAAAGAAAAAAAAATATCTTTAAAATAATGGTTTTTAATACTGTCATGTCCTTTATCTTAAAAAAAGATGACATCTAATTATTTGATTCCTTCAAACCAATATTTTTATGTCATAAACTTCATAAAATTATAGAAAATATATTGAAAATTATATAATATTAAAGTAAGTAGATGATATGATAATATCATTAAATATGAACAAGAAGGTTTTATCGTAGGTTCAAACATATATTATATGGTAATGCCCCACCTTAAGATGCCTATTTTATGACCATAGGAGTCACCTTAATAATTATTATTACATTAAGGAATAATGCATTTTTTAATCTTGAATTAATGAAATTCTAATAATTTAGTTATATATATGGATACACATGCGTGTGTACGTGCATACATGCACACACACACACACATTCAATGTGATTATGTGATCATATTTATAGATAAGCACTTTATTATTTATGGGATATTATATTTCCCTCTAGCATAATGATGTGGGATTTAAATTATTTGATTGAAATAAATATATCATGATGGAATATGATTTTATTTATCAATGCTATTGATTAATCTGGATTATGGATTCACCTTGTCATACCATAGAGGTACCATGATGAATATAGATTTCTATGAAAATGATAGGATAAGAGAGATACATTTATATTAATGTTGATATGGTACATGATATGAAAATTATCCATTGGGTTGATATTTGAGTTGATGCGATGCAACTTGGGATCTAAAAATTGACATTTACCTTGTGTATAGTGATACAAACAACACCTTAATCTTTTGGGTGGTTGGTAGAATTACAGTCGAATGTATATGGACATATTTCATTCTAATGTATGAGCACATGGACTTTAATAGAGAAGGAAACACATTAAATAAAACAAGATTTTAAAACAAAATTCAATCCTAATCAATTATAAATTTTTAATGAGTATGTAAAAAGCTACAACCAACAATCAAAAGAATAAATTGAAAATTTTAAGATTTAGAAAAGATCAGTGAGAATACACGAGCAGGTGAAGTATAGAATTACCCATTACTTTTTTTCCCTTGGATTAGTGTAAGTAGGCTAAGAGATTTAATGTAGCTAACAAAAATAGTAGACTAATAAAAGAAAACTGTCCAAGCATATGTAAGTGTAAAACAAATCTTTAGTAAGAAGTGATAGTTATAAATTAGTGATACTTGTAGGAAGGATATATAGATTAAAAAAATCCATTCAAGGGATGTAAATTAATTATGAAAAAATATATTGTAAAAAAAGAGAAGAGGGATTGAAAAAGAGAGTGATATAATTATATTGTTATGAAAAAGGTAATGTTATAAGAAGAGTTTTGATTAGTCTTAATATTGATTATGCTTTGGATACAAATAAAACTTGTGTTTTTTTGTTATGAGCTTTATGATTATGCTTTATTGAATTCCCTTATTTAAGGATGAAATTATGTTTATGATATTTGATATGATCTTTATTTTTTTATTAGATTAGGTAAAAAAATGTGTTAAGGGGCCCTTACCCATTACAAAAAACAATTGAAAGATAGAAAAACATAATAAATAGAACCAAGAATCAAATAGAGGCATAAGGCTAAACCAACCATCAAAAACTAGCTACAATAGGCAAAATTTCACAAAAATCCTATAAAAAAGACAACAAAAAATAGGCCTAGAGAGATTAATAACCCAAGTTGTCCAACCCTAAATAAAGACCCAACTTGTTAATACCAAAATTTTCTTTGATCTTTTCCTTACCCTTAGTCATACTGCTAGGGGCCTACAGAGATTCTATTATATCATTCTTTATTTTAATTCCCACATCTCTTACTTCTATCTTTACCTATCCAATCTTCTTCCTTTCTACCTTTCCCTCCCTACATTGATCCTTGTTTCTATTTTTGAAGGATGGGGTTGAGGTAAACAACCCCACATTTTCATTACCATCTCTCTGATTATCACCCTTCCTTAAGAAAGATTCCTCTAGAGTCAACAATAATTTTATCTTGTCACTATTCAAAATCCTTTGGACTATAAATTTTATCTAGAGTTTTTTTAGAGACATTTTAACTTCAACAGTCAAATTATACTTAAAAGAAGAAAGACCATACTAGTATACCCTTGATATGATATTTATTACTAACAACCTATTTTTAGATTTGTGCTTTTGAAAAATAGTCACTAGACTATTTTTAATTTATGTGATTATTCATATTCTTATTTTATTTATTTCCATCCTTTATGATTTCTTGGGGTGGCTTAAGTAAGGAGAATAATAGGACTTGCATCTGGTAGTTCTGTTGGGTTCACTAGGTATTCTTTGCTACATAACATAGAGGCCTTTGCCAGGGCATGGGAGAGGTGGTTAAGTCCCAAAATGGTGTTGTTGGGGACATTTTATTCTATGGGTTGAGATATATCCACCAATCATAGCCTAATTATTATTATTCATGTGCTACATGCCTTGAAAACACTCAAATCTCAATTTGTGGGTTTGGGAACCCTATGCTAATTATATACTTTCGAACATTGAACATTTTATTGTTTTCTTTCTATTTTAATTGAATCATATTAGATAAATTATGTTTTATTAAATGGACTATATTTCATTTATGTTTGTAAAATTTGAGTCATTATTTTTAATTATTGAAGCCACATAATATTATTTCTCTTGCTCACTTTTTTTAGTGAGTCAAAATGATGTGAAATGAAAGGATACCTTATAATTAGTTTTGAATATATGGTTGATTCAAAACATAGTGGGTTATTTAGTGAACAAGTAACATGGAAATTAGAGGATTCCTCAATACCATTTTATGGATAGTATGCATTTACTATGAGGGTGTCTGAGTGGAACATGGAACCAAATCATCTCCTCATTTGTTATCTATTCATTTGAGCAATGGAAAAGATATTGAATAATCAAACAACTTTAATATTAAATTGTACCTATTATTACTTAAATTTATATTATATAAAACTAAGAAATAAGGATAACTATTATAGATATCTATTTAAAAGGATCATATGAGAAAAAATATATTACTGTGTTGAAACATATAATAGAGATTATTGTGTAATGTTGCTTTATGAGGGTAGTATGGTTAATTGGCATACACATGGGAATATGGATTAGAGATAGTATGTCCCAAATGAAGATAAGGAATTAACCTCAAACTATTATTTGGCTAAGATAATAAAGAAGCTAAGAATGTTATCCACGTTTTCCCTTTTAGAAGCTTGATGTTATGATGACTATTGCACTAGTAGTGATTTTTCATAGATTAAAGGTTTTTTATTTATTATATTAAATAATGTGTATGGATAGTCTTAAGATATAATATCAAATTATAAATAAAAAATAATATAGATTTTTTTTATTATATGACTCAATATTTCTCTACTAATAATTTAAAAGGCTTGAACAATTGAAGGATTAAATAAACTATATTGATAATTTTAATCATGCATGCAAATGAGTCTTAGTGTCTAAGGAAAAGTATTATATAGCTGAATAATGTTTTTTATTTATCTTATATAGGTTATAATGACCTAATTGTGTCTTTAATAAATTATGAACAATCTATTTATGGATTTATTTTGATTGTATAATGTGCATTGTATTGTCCTTTATTTTGAGCGCCTAAAATTATGTTCACCTCAAATTGAAAATTTATGCTATAATCTAAAGCTTAGATTGGATTCAACTATGTCAAAAAATATTTTATCTACCTTGTGAAAATTGAGCTAAGATCTAGAGCCTTTATCGATGTCTCTAAACTACTTGTGCATGCCTTTATATATTGTTCATGTTGGAATTTGTTATTTTGGGTAGAAGGGAAAAGGTATTTTGAAGGATTTAGGCCTATTACTTTCCCTATTAAATGTCCTTAAAATTTGGAATTATTTCCTTTGATAAAGGCCTTAGGATGTCATTTCCATTTAGAATTAGACATTTTAGATTTAAGCCCTTTATTTATTGATTTTTAAAAATTATTGATTTAATGCCTTAGTCTGTCATCCTTTAAATTTTACTTAGTCTATTGGATCAATCTTTGTCTTGGTTGACAACTTAGACTTTATGGATCTAATCCTTCCATAAGTTGGGACATGTGTCTTATTTGGGTTGGCTCAAAATTTCATAGTATTAGACTTGGTGTAAATTTCCTTTATGACTTGTAAAGCCATGAGGTTTTGAAAACATGACATGTGGCCAGATGTGTATGCTTTACAGTCCTACATAATCAAAAATCCCATAATCTCATGAACAACTAAAAAGTTATGATACCCTAATATTATGACACACATAGAGATGTTAGTGTTTCATATCCTTGAATTAACTAGTTCCCGTCTTAGCCTCACAAGTAACTATGATGATGTGAGCTTTTGAAATAGTGATGTATGGTGTACTATGATTGCCTCATAGCTCACTATCCTCAATGACCATGAGGGATAAAATTTTCAACTACGTGAGCGTGATCATGAAAAAACATGCCATGTGATATTGAGTGTAGACCCTTTTAGCAAAGATTACCAAAATCCATGTGAAAATGCAATGAAATAATGAGATTGGGTCACATCGAATGGGAAGGCTCAATTAGAACTATACTAATTTAAAATATGATACAACATTGACATGTGGTATATAGGTTGACTATGAGAAAGTGAAACTAAATCTAGGTTATTTATAATGAAGTTACAAGATTTGTCCATATGGACTTGGGTATCCACGTCTTACCCATGATAAAACTTGAATGTTGTAACTTAGTGGAAAAATGAAAAATGGTAGAACGTAACTAGTTCAAGGCCTTACTATCATGTGGTGTTATGTATATATAGTGGATAGAATGTGGGATATGTAACCTATGTCTAAAATATTATGTGGATTCTAACTCAACCTACCTTATTATAAAAATTTTATCAAGGATAAGTCCTTTATATTTAATACCCTTAATGTTTTAAGTGGGATCCAAGTAGTAATTTATCCCCATGGCATGAATTAATATTTTAATCAAGTCATAGTTTGGGAGAAAAATTGACTATTTAAGACAATAAAATTTAACAACATGGCTCCTCTACACCTATGTTTGGATGTTCATCCCTTCTCACCTAGAAAAAAATTAAACCCTAACTATCCTTTCTATTCTTAGTCTGACTTGATCATATCCCAGGCCTCACCCCATAGAGACCTATCCTCATCTATGCCAGAGGTAGGAATTTTTAGTATCAAATATATGACAGTTCTTTCTACTTAACATTGGGTTTGATCCACCTACTCACCCTGATGTTGAATCTCTATTATACCCATAGGATGATTGACCCCATCAGATGCCCCCATCTCCTTGCCTCGTTCTTCCCATCCATTTCCCAAACACCCATAAAATGAGAAACAAACCAATGGTTCTACTTTTATCCCTTTGGGCACATCCAAACATAGATACACCACTTCCTTTGTTTTGACTAGTCCCCTCAACCCATTCTTTAGTAGCAGGATGTTATGGTGATGGAGGATAAGACTAAGCGTACTAGATGCAAGACAAACTCTTTTGCTGATGTAGTCTCCCATGAGACCAACCTTATAGTGGAGCCCAAAAGAGGAAACTAGGTAGGTGCTCAAATTAAAGGAATACTTTACAAAATAAGGTCTCATCTATAGATTCATCGACTATTGGCCAAAATTTTTAGATCTCCATTCTTGGATATTAAAACATTGGCAACCTCTCCTCTTAGATAGTCCTAAAATTTACCCTTACACTAAATGTTTTTATATATATTATTTTTACAATATTGAGGACAAGGAAAATATTCTCAACCGTTCATGGATCTTGAATCACCACCCCTTGGTCCTCAAACATTGGTCCCATAAATTTAACCCCCTCAATGAACTTATACATATCAAACCCTTCTAGGTTTATATTCCCCAACCCCCTAATAATTATGGACTGAATCTAGCTTGAAGGCTATAGGTAGAACTTTAGGTGAATTTCTAGAAATTTACCTAGATACTGACCACTTATCCCTCACTACCTTTAGTGATATTTTGGTAAAAATTGATACCTCCAAGAATCTCCCAAATAAAATCACCTTGTAAGTTTGTGACTACTCTTGGTCGTAACCCTTTGACTATGAAAGTTTGCCGTTTCATTGCCACAACTGATTCTACACTAGACACTTGACAAAAAACTGTAGCTTCTTTAGAAAAAAAAGAGTCTTCTTGGTGAAAAGACTTCATTCCAAAAATCCTTATGATTTTGGCCATGGATGAAGAATGGGGTCCTTTCAAAGGAGAAGACTTTGACTCTTCTATGAAAGACATTGCAACCCATACTAAAAATGAGGACCAAGAAATTCCTCACTCTGAAGAAGAATTATTAAAAGATCTAGTCTCTCCAAGGAAGGTTTCACCCATGCTTAACTCTTACTTCATTCCAAATTTCACTGAGTAGGAAATGCCTAAGATTATTACATACTGGGCTAAATCTACCAAAGGAATAACTGCTAAAGACAAATCTGAACCTTTTATTTCAACTATGATGTCGTCTCCAACCAATTGACTAAGAATAAAGAAGAGTGGATGGATGTTAAAAAGAAAAAAGGCATAAAATTAGTGTATCAACCTTTCAGTATGTCTCTCTGCTTAGGGGGATCCTATGTGGAAACTCAAAAGTCTAATGGTAATAGGATTAATCGCCCCTGAGTTGATTTGTAGAAACTTCATGGAAGTTTTCTGGGATGTATGTTTGAGTTTTGATTAACTATTGGAAAATTTTTAGATGCCCACTCCATTGCCATTAGTAGAGGTGTACCACTATATTTTTTTTTCATCTTTCACTCCATTTAAAAGGATACGAGTCCTTTTACAACCCATTAATTCACTTACCAAATAAAATAATAATAACTTGGGTATTTATTTATCCATCTTATAATTAAAATAATTGTAGGAAACTAATTAGGGATTTAATCTAACTCCACATAAGGAAAAATTTATAGGTGTTCTATACATTTTCAAATTTTATATAAGGGTGAGTTCTATTTTAGCTGAAGAGTAACCTAGATAATTCTATGTTTCATGGGCCCATAACCCATAGGCCTCATGGTCGTAACCTAACATGAGCTAGTGTTGTCATAATTCATCTATATTACTCATATTAATATGATGGGATTAATTATGGATATTCACATGAGTCAATATTAAACAAAGATGTGTGTGCATAATCTGCAACACATTTTTTTATATTGTATTATTATCTTAATAAGGAAAAAATTTGTAGTTGGTTTTAGAGTGGAACATGAGAGTGAAACACATTATTATCAAAACATGGTTTAACACTTTTGTCCTTTTGGACTAACCATGCATTTTACTAATTTGTGTTGATAATTAAATTATAAATTTATTGGAAGGATTTTCTTTGCATAATTAAAATTCATAATATTGTCTCTTATATTGTAGTTATATAAGATGAACCATAATTGAAATAGATGGGGAAAAGAGAAAGAGCCTTTAATTGAGGTTTTAATTTATGGGGAATCTTTTAGAGGTAGATAAAAGGTAATACTAGCAATACCCATTGACAACTGAATCATGGAATGTAGGAAAATCATGAGCAATACTGCGAATGGGAGTGTGAACATAGTGTTCACAAATAGATACCCCAACCTAGTCCATGTAAGAGTGCCCATTGGGGGAAATCATGGAAATGGTAACATGCATAAAGGAATGGATGGGATTATCCATGAAATTAAGAAATTAATTATTCCAAAGTTTAGTGGATGAAGCTTTGGTAGGGAGGCTTAAACTTGGCTAGTTAGCATGAAACATTACTTTGGATAGATAATTTTCCAACAAAACTAAGACTAGGTCAGATATTTTCTAGATGAATGATAAAACAACCATATGGTGGGACTATAAATAAATAATGGATAATTTTTACATTTTTATTAGGAGAGGTTTGAATAACTATTCAAGTTCTATTATTTGTTGGATACTTATTTCATTGATAGAATCAATGAGTTCCATAACCTCAAGCAAGATGAAAGAATTGTAAGAGTATGATACATGTTTCTTAAGCACACTTAGGTATGTGATATTTATATACAATCTCCAATGAAATTCAATATATATCTTGGTGTAATTTCATCTATTATTTGTAACATAGTTAAAAAAATTTAGCCCACTATTCTACCAGAGGCCATTAAAAAGGATCAAATGACTTGAAATAAGGAATATAATACTTATATACATAGTGGTTTTCAATGCCATGAAATGCATAAACAATAATGTGGAAAATAGGATTGTCTAACATCCCCATAAATTGATGGACAACAGAAGAAAGGTAGGGCAAAGGATGTAATCACCAAGGGTCCATATAATATAAATGTTATAGAGTGTTTCATTTTAGGTGGAAAAAATTATGCTCAATAATTCTCACACCATTCATAATTACCACTAACTCAGGACTAGTACATAAATATTGTTGATAATGGTCACAACTACTGGAGTCATGAAACATTTGTTACACCTTAGGCTAAAAACCAAGCCACTATTATTGATGTTGAGGTAAGATGGTTTATATTAGTTTGTTTTTTTTAGCATAGACCTAGGTGCCACTAATTATTTTATGTCCCTTGTAAATGTTGGTATGTGTGGCTTGTAAAGCATGAAACTGAGAATTTAGGAAAATAAAGATGGCCTCAGGTTCAGAGTAATCCATTTACTCTATAATAAGGAACTACCATTTAAATTTATGAAATTTCATTACTAAATTGGACCTCTATTACACCAATCTTGGGTCATATGATATAATACTTGGGATGGACTAGTTAGAAACCCATAAGGCAGTGATGAATGTTTTGAGAAGCATGTGAAACTCTTGGATGACATTGGTTAGACTTCAAAATCCAAGGGATTGGAAGACCCAAATATTTAATATTTATCACAACCATGCAACTTAAATTATAAATGAGATGTGACTATCAATTGTATGTTGTTATCATCTTAGAGGATGGTGATGGACCATATTTATGTGAATTCCTCATTTTTAGGAGTTTGGTGATGTGTTTATTGAATAATTTATAAGGTTGCCACTAAAAAGAGAAATAAATTTCTACATATAATTAGTGCCTATAATTGATCCCTTTTCAAAGGATCCATACAAGATGACAACCCTTGAATTGTCTAAATTAAGAGTGCAAATGCAAAATATGATTAACAAGGGAATAATGACACCCAATGTATCTCTGTGGGGAGCACTGATCATATTTGTAAATAATAATGATGGATCATTGAGATTATCCATTGATTTTAGGAAATTAAATAAGGAAACTATTAAAAATAGACATCCCTTACCAAGGAATAATGATTTGTTTGATCAAATTAGAGGAACACAAATCTCATCTAAGATAGATTTTTAGTTAAGCTATCATTATCTTATAATTAAATAAGGTGACATATTGAATATTGTATTTCACACTTGATATGGTCATTACAAGTTTTTGGTGGTGCCATTTGGGCTTACAAATGCACCAGTGGTGTTCATGAGTCTCAAGAATAATGTCTTCCATAAGTATCTAGATATATTTTAACTCATATCCCTTGATGATATTTTGATATATTCCTAGACTAAGGAAGAACATGATATGCATTTAAGATAGGTTTTATAGTTTTTTAGGGAAAACTAACTCTATGGGAAACTATCCAAGTACAAATTCTTCTAAGAAGAAGTGCAGTACATATGGAACATTATTTCTAAAAAATATATTATTGTTGATCAAGAAAATATTATAACCAAATGGAGTGGCCAAGACCAATAAATGTCTTTTAAATCCAAGATTTGATGGGACTTGTAGGGTACTAGAAAATATTCATTGAGAACTTCTCATAGATTGGATCCCCAGTCACATTACTATAGAGAAAAGGCAAGAAGTTTGTATGGAATGAGTAGTGTGAATAAGATTTTGATAATCTCAAAAATATGTTGAAAATAACCTCCATTTTAGCATTGTTAACAATGGATAAGGATTTCCTTATTTACATGGATACATCTCTTGAAGGACTTAAAGGAGTCTTAATTTATCAAGGTCAAGTCATTACTTATAAATCAAGGAAAATGAAATACAATCATATTAATTATAGGGCTCATGATTTAGAGATAGTTTTATTAGTACATGCATTAAAAATATGGCATCACTTCCTTGTTATTATAAATTTTGTGCTCATAACTGACCACTTGAGCTTGACATACATATTCACTTAAACCAATTTGAATGATAAACAGAGGCACCAAATAAAATTTATAGTTGGATATGATTTTAGTATTTCATACATAAAAGGAAAAGAGAATAAAGTGGTAGATGCACTCAATAGAAGGCCACACTTACATTCCATGTCAGTTGTAAAAAACAACTTGAGAGGTCATATTTTAGAGCTTCAAAGGAGGGATGCTTGTTATAAATAAGTCTCCATAATACTTTAGGATAAAAAATCCATGCTTTGACCTAGGTATGGTTAATATAATATGGAAGATGATGGAATTTTACTATATGAACAATACATCTATGTGCCTAATGGTGGATAAGTGAAGGATCACATCTTGTATGAAGTGCATAAAGATTTCTATTCCACTCATCCTAGGAAAAATAAATTATCTTTAGGTGTGCAAACCTTGTATTATTGGATAGTAATGAAAATGGAAGTGGATGAGAATGTTACTCAGTTCATAGAATGTCAAAAAGTGAAAGCTAAACATAGGTATCTAGCTAGATTGATAGACCCTCATGACATCCATGGATATAAATGGGTTGTGGTGTCTATGTATTTCATTCTTGGGTTGCATCTTACTCGATGGAGACAAAATACAATTTTTGTAATTGTTGAAACTTTTACTAAAGTACCACATTTATTTCCAACCAAAGACCCTTATGAGGTAGAGGATATTTCCTAATTTTATGTGGATTAGATTATAAAATTACATTGTTTTCTAATTAATCTAATTTATGATAGGGATTTGTTGTTGACATCCCACTTTTGAACCACATTTCAAGCATATTTGGGTACAAAGATGTATTTTAGTACAATATGCCATACTCAAATGGATGGATATAATGAGAGGATTAATTAGGTATTAGATGACATGATATTAACATATGTCATGGACCAAAAATTTAAATGGGAGAAATATGTAGGAACATTAATATAATTTGAATTTAATAATATCTACAACTCCATTAACATGGCTCCCTATGTAACATTATATGTAAGCCCTGAAATAACTCCATTAAGCTAGAACAAGCTCAAGGACCATGTTTTTATTGGTACCAATATGGTAAGATAGATGAAATAAATGTTAGGCAGATTTAATAATTCCCCAAAGAGACACAAGATTGATAACATAAATATACATATTTACATAGGACTGATATAGGTTATGTGGTTAGATACTAAGTGTTATTACAAATAAAAACATGAAAGAGTGTAGGTCAGATTGGTAAAGGACCTCAGTTGTTGCCAAAATTTATAGTACCATTTTATATTTTTGATCAACTTGGCCCATTTTCTTACCAAATTTCTTTGCAACCCAAAATTTATAGGATGCATGATGTTTTTAATGTTTTTGTTTTCAGAAATAACTTATGAATCTACTTCAACACTGAGTTTCTTCCATCCATAGTTTTCCACTATATTCAATCCTAAATGGGCAACCCTTTCTTCTTCCACATTATTTGACTTTGTGCCTATTGTTTGAGCAAATACTATCAAGGGTTTTCATTCACTATCTCAAAATATTCCACTTACTCCTGCTAGATTAGTTTCTCTGACTAGATCCATGCGTCCCTTGAAAAGGAGTTTTTTTGGCCATTCCCAAGTTTCCATCTGATTCTTAGGAGGATAAAATCCTATAAAGATTTCACAAAGTTCCAAATGGCTAATACTTATGGGAGTTGATCCCAGGAGAACAATATTATAACTTGTTAAAAATCCAAATATTTATGTTTTAAGAATCCACTCCACAATTTATTCCTATTTTCATATATTCTCCAAAATAGTTTAGATCCCTAATATTTATTTATTTTATGTAACCTTTTTAATCCTAACCTACCCCAAGATTTGGGAGTGTAAATTTTATTCCAAGAGACCAAATCAATTTTTTTGTGCCTTCCACTCCATTCCACATGCAATATCTTTGTATTGTAGTAATTAATTCATTGATCTTTTTTTGGAATTTTGAAAATAGACATTAAGTAAATCGACATTTCTTGCAAAGTTGATTGAATCAACTAAAGTCATCGTATTGCTAACAACCACTTTTATTTCCACCCTTCCAACTTCTTCTAGACTCAAACCATCATAGCATGCCATAAAGTAACATTGTTTCTCCTTAAAAATAGGGGCATTACAAGATATGGTCCTGACAACATACTTTTTATGAATTCTAGGATGATAATGATCTTAGTTTATATATTCTTAGGGACATTGATGAGAAAAATCTTATATTTTTCAATACTTACCTTTTATCCCATCTCCACTTAATAGAGATCCAAGATATTTTTTAGCTCATAGGCTTCATCCTCTAAAGGATCATTCATTAGGAATGTATCATATATAAATTAGATATGAGTAATTTTCTCAAAATTTTCACTTAGAATTAGTCCTTTCAACCTTTCATCTTGTCTAGCATTGGTCAGATCCATCCCAACCACTTCTTCCATAATGATAAATAGGTAGGGGGAGATTGGGTCTCCTTGCCTAATTCCCCTTGATGACTTAAATAACCTAGCTATAGTTCTATTGACAAACACTAATAATGATGTAAAAGAGATATAGTTTAAGACCCATTATCTCTAATCCTTCAAGAGTCCAAATCTATCCAAAATGTTATCTAAAAACCTCTAATTTATTTTATTATATGCTTTGACCATGTTTATTATAATGCACATACCGGGACTTTTATAATGTTAGCATGATTGAAGTTCTTCATGATCCACAATTATGACATCTAGCATCTAATGACCTACTACAAATCCACCTTACTCTTTTGAAATTATCAATTATAAGTAATATTTTAACTTAAGATCCATGACGTTTGAAACCACCTTATAAGGAGTATTAAAAAGGGATATAGGTTGGAAAGAGTCAAATTAAGTATTTTACTCTTTTTTTGGAATGATTGATAGGAAATTATTTTTCCATTCCTTAAAAATATTTTTCCTTTTTCTATATTGTTCCACAACTTACCATGCATCTATTCGAACCACTTCCAAAAAATGTTGAAAAAACCTTACTTGAAACCCAGATGGCTCCAATGATTTATTAGTTACTAAAATAAAAGTATAATTTTAAATTCTTCTAGAGAAATATGATTCATAAGCTTCATGTTCATATTTTTTATGATAAATTTAGGGATATTTTATAGGATCTTCTCTTGGGTTTTCTCCCTAACCATCTCCACCTCTCTCAACATATTTTGATAAAATGACACTTCCTTCTTAATATCTCAGGGTCATCCAATCCCATATGGGGTCTCAATTTTATCAATCTTATTCCTATTTATTCAAATTTTATTGGAAATATGAAATAATTTAGTATTATGGTCACCTTATTTGTGCCAAATAGCTCTAGATTTTTGTCTTTAGAATGTCTCTTCCATGGATAGGATCTTATTTTATTCCATCATTAAAATTTTCTCAAGACTTAAGTTTATCTGTCCACTCATCTTATTTCAGTGTAGTCTATATTAACCTAAGCTCTTCTTCCGCAATTGTTTTTATATCAAAAATATTACCCAGTTTATTTATATTCCATTTCATGGCTACCCTTTTAATATTTTTTAACTTTTAACTTAAAATGTAGCATTTTGGACCCAAAAAAATTCATCTTCTAAGAATTATTAACCTAATTCATTAAAGGAAGGGTCCTATAGCCACATGAATTTAAATTTTATTGGATTTTTTTTGGGTTTCAAGTTGGTGTCTTTCCTAAGGAGAATCAACCAAAGATCTGAACCTAAAAAATTGACCACTTTTACCATAAACT
Source organism: Torreya grandis (assembly GCA_037957365.1). Taxonomy (NCBI): domain Eukaryota; kingdom Viridiplantae; phylum Streptophyta; class Pinopsida; order Cupressales; family Taxaceae; genus Torreya; species Torreya grandis. The sequence continues at coordinate 46,292 of JARHVA010009024.1, forward strand.
TATTTTTTCTTTAGAAATTCATAATTTATAATAAACCTATCCAATTTATCCAAAATTAGTTTCTCCTCTTGTCTCTTGTTATTCCAAGTGAATATTGGACCATAAGGTTCCAAATCCACCAATCCTACTTCTTGGAAGAAGTTGTTAAAATCCATCATGGATTGTGAATGTTTTATGATACCTCCTTTTTTCTAGAGAGTCTCCAAATGGCATTGAAATCTCATCCTTGGATCTAGTTCACTACATTATCTCCCCATTTAGAGTATTCAAATTTTCCCACAAAATATTTTTTCTCCTCCATTTCCATATGACCACACACATTGGAGAATAAAAAATAACTCCTTACTCTAAGTTCTTTAACTAAAACATTAATCACCTAGGAATCTGACCATATACAGTTACACATACACACCTTTGGTTGTAATATAATCACCATTCCACATATAAAACCTATAGGATCAACAAAAAGACCTTTAGTACATGTCTAGAACTTATAATTATTTTTGAATCCTCCTTCCTAATATTGGTTTCCTAAATCATGAGAATATTTGGATTCTAACATTTCACCAACTGCTTGACTAAATGGCATTTGTTAAAGGTATGTAGACCTTTAACATTCTAGATTAATTTTTCATAATAATTTGGTGGTAGAGGTACCTTTACCACCCATCTTGATCTATATCATCATCCTTTGACTCCATCACTCTAAGTTAGCTTGTGTTTCTTACTAAATCCTCTCATTATGTTTTTCCTACCTTTCCCTTTTAGCGACCTTGAGGAAGAAAACTTTAGGTTTATACTAAACTCTAAAGATGTTTTTAAGATATTAAAACAATTTACATTTAATCAAACTTTGAATTAAGGTCATTTGATGAATGAGGGATTCTCCTAGTAAATTCTTCTTTCTCCTTATTGGCCTCCCCTACTTATTCCTTTATGGGGAATAGGTCAAACCCACTTCTAAAACCATGAGAATTCCTTAAACTTCCTTATCTTGAGAAGGGGGATGATTTATTTCTCAATCACAAGCCCTATGTTAGATTTAAACATTTATTCAATAACTTACATGGTGGGTTCCTATGAGGCTTCTCTAACTTCAAGATTTAGAGATAGCTTTTCCTTACTGTCTACCCCTATGACCAGATATCCCATTAGGCTAAGAATATGATTGGGTTTCAATTTCAAAATGAACCTACCTAGTTCAAATAATTAGAGATGATTCCTCTATCAAAACCACTTTTTCCTTTCTTATGTTTTTATTCAAACTTGTCACTACACCTTAGAAATTCATGGTTTTGAATGAAATAACTAGGTTATGGACTTCCTACCATTATTTTACATGAAGGGATCCTTTCCTTTTGCTAAGACAAATTTTTTAATGTTTGGGTAGTTGATTCTATTGTGTCTTATTTGCCTACACTTGAAGCACCTAAAGGGAGGCATTCATAATCCAACTCATGAATCCATACCTTGTTATCTGAAACTAATTTTATAGTTTTAGGTATGGGTTGGCTTAAATCCATTCTTATGAAAATCCTTGCGTAAACTCCCACTATTCCCCTTTATATCTCCTATGCTATACTCACAATAATACCTAGCTCACCAGCACATGTATTTAAGACATTTTTACTCTAATATTCATTATGTAATTTATACAATATAAACCATATAGGCACATTCATCATCCATTCTATTGATGGATCAAAATTTATAGACCATTTTCTTTAATATAGACCTACATTCCTAAATAACTAAATCCCACATTTATAAATATTTTCTTTAGCATCCACTGATTAGAAGGTCACTTGGAATAAGCCCTTCATCAGCAACCTTATTTCAGGTCTACGACACAAAAATCACTTTATTACCATCCAACATTTTAGGGCATATTTACTTGGTCAAGCTATGATAAATTTATAACCAAGGGATTTATTCATAAAATCCTTTGATACAACCTCTCATCTACTTATCCACCCATATTTTTGAATAAAATATGACACTTTAATTTTAATATACATGTCCACAAAAATCCTTGTTGTATTATAACCCTTATCTTTGTTACCCGGTAAAGGGTGGGAAAAAGGTAGCCAATCGAGACCTCCTATTATATCAATCTCTTTTAGTGAATTCATCACTAGAATATTATTTATAACTTACTAAAAAAATCCTAGGGGTTATTTTTACTTCCATGTGAATTTTTAACTTAGCCTCAAAGTAATTGATTATCCTTATAACCCTTTAAACCCTATCAACACCATCTAGTTTAAAAATATTTGGCCTCTCGATTAGTTATTCCACTACTATCCCATTCCATCTACCTAATGATACATCCTTCCAAAAGCATTACTCACATGAAGCTTCATCAAGACCCTACTTTCCCACTATCTTTCATCCATTACTCCTTATTCCAACACTTGTGTTTTGCTTTTGCTCCATTTTTTATCCTTATTTGTTTCCTCACTTTAAAAAAAAAGTAACATTGGAATTGATGCTGAAATAATCTTTTTGTTGTATTCTATTTTATTTTTATCTTATATAAGTTATAATGGAAAAATTGTGTCTTTAATATATTCTAATAAATTTATTTATTAAGTGATTTTAACTATATAATGTGCATTATATAATCCTTAGTTTTGAGGACCTAAAATAATGTTTACCTCAACTTTAAAATATATGTTGTAGTCTAAATATTATATTGGCTTCGAATATGTCAAACAATGTTTTGTCTACCTTGTGAAAACTAAGCTAAGAGCTAGATCATTTATCAATCTCTCTAAACTACTCCTACAAGCTTTTATGAATCACCAATGTTGGAATTTACTATTATAGGTATAAGTGAAAATTCGTTTTGAATGATTTAGGTCTAGTTCTTACCTCAATACTGTTAGGATTGTGGAGCTAAAAGCTTCACTGATGCAAACAGGAGAGGAGGTTGCTGAAGGTTGCTGAGTTGCAGAAGAAGTTGGGGTCGGTCTGATCAGCCGACGTCGGCGGGATAGCACAGAGAAGAAACCGACGTCGGTCATATATCGGCCAACGTCGGTCACCTCCAGGCGAACAGGGACCGGCGTCGGTCGCCTGTGTGGTTCGACTGCGAGCTATTTACGGGCAGTTAGCTAACGAACCAAGTGTTTGCATGAAGAGATCTATTTTTAGACTGAGAGCTGCGGATCTAATTATTGTAATTAGATGTCTAATCATTTTTTGGATGAGATCTATATAATAGACTCATGGTTGTATTGGAAAAGTGTGCTAGGGAGTAAGAGAGCATAATTATAAGCTCCTTCTGTGTGTGAGGTAGAGCAATGATGCGTTCCTCCTAGTGCCTCAGTACCAGGTGTGTTGGTGCTGGATTGGAGAGCCAGCTAGGTTCTTCAAGAGTGTATGATCTTGGTCACAATTGCATGGCCTATATAGGAGATCTACATGGTAAGTAAGATCGTTGATCTGCAGGTGTATGTGTGTGCAAGGTCGAGGTTCACAGGTGATTGGAACCATTGCTTGATTTGCAGGTGTGCAAGGTCATACAGACAGCAACACTACAGGGAGCAGTATCAGGCAGGATCTACTTGGAGTACAGGTGTGTACTCGGATAGAGCAAGAGGAAGGCAAGGGAGTTCCTTCCATAAGTATGGTCTGTTGAATTGCAGGTTGTTGCAGATTCATGGGAGATCTACTTGAAGTACCTTGAGTACTTGTGGAGTGCGTGGAGCACTTGTGGTGTGCGTGGAGCACCGGGAGGTGAACACCAACTTTGTATTTGAGTTGGGTGTTGGGACCTGTGAGAGGGAGAGCTTTGGGGAGAAGAATTACTGTTCACTTGAGGCGTGGGAAACCTCTATAAGGTGGTGGAGAAGAAGTGGCATCTTCTTTATTGTATTCTTTTCTGTATAAAGTGTTAATACAATTTGGTATTGTCTCTCATATGCTGTGTTATTCTGAATTCTAGTTACTTGGTGAATCTGGTTAATTTCCGCATATTAAGTTGCTTGGTATTGGTAATCAAATTGTGTGCTTCCGGTGTACACCCTCTCCCAACAAGTGGTATCAGAGCCTTGGTTGTAGGTTCTTGAGCTTGATACCAACAAGTGGTATCTGAGCTGAGGTTGGAGGAAGCAGGTTTTGTGTTCGGTTACAGGTCACTCTCAGGGGTTTCTGATCGAGTGGGAGTAGAGCAACAGCAGATCAAAGTAAGCTAAGAATGGAGGAGTTGAAAAGCACAGATGGTCACTCACGGTCCTATGGAAAGAAAGAGCAGGTAAAAGATTATTGTTGGTTGGTAACAGATCAGCATGAAGAAACTGAAGATACAGATGTAGCAGGTGTTGTTGCACAGGATGTGTTTGCAGGTTTCTTGGATAAAGTTGAATCTTGGATAAAAGATTCGGTTGCCTCTTTCCATGCAGTTCCAGGTAGAGGAACTGGTGAGCCTTGCCAAAAGATTGGCAAAGGAGAAGTGAAGCTGAAATTGCAGGCGGCCAACACACAGGTGTTGATGAAGGTCATGCAGGTCCCAGGTTTGGAGATATGGCTAATTTCTTCAGAAAGATTGGGTGATGAGAGATGCACAAGAACTCTCACAGCGGATGCACTTGAATTAGCTGGTGGTAAGAAAACAGGTATCCTTTATCTACTTGTTTATATTACTGATTCTTCTTTTGTTACGGAGACGTGGCTTCGTAGGCTTGGTCACATGAGCAGGAAGGAGATGCATGTTCTTAAGCGAAAGACAGATATATTTGACAGGCTTAAGAACTGGAAAGCCTTGGTGTTTATGGAGGAGATGGCGGACAGAACCCAGTGGATGTGGCTGGATACTTCTGACCAGGGCAGTTTGGACATGGATTTTGATTCAAAGAAGCTCGCAGGTAAAAAGTCATCACTCACAGGAAAACACAGGTACCGATGTCGGTCAGGAAGAACCGGCGTCGAACAGACAGGTGCCGATGTCGGTCATGTGCAGACCGAAGCCGGCGATGTCGGGCAGGGTAAGACCGATGTCGGTCATGGGACCGACGTCGGCAGTATGTAAGACCGATGTCGGTTATCAGGACCGATGTCGGCAGCAGGGACACCAGCGCAGGCAGGTTGGTAGTCAGGTACAGATGCATGAAACCGACGTCGGTCGGGTGCAGACTGTGGGGTGACCGAGGTCGGTCACTGTAATGGATTTTGGGTGGACAGCAAGCTGTCAAGGAGTCTCAAACACCCATACGGAGGACTGAAGGCGTAAGTAGGCCCTCAAATTCGTTGTTCCTCTTCTTCATACTTGTTGCTGATTGTAGAGCAGGAAGGATCCAGGATACAGGTGTGAGCTTGGCATGGATGAGGATGTGATTCCTTGGAGGAGAACCAGACAGGTGTGTCTTGGTGGAGATGCCAGCAGGTATGAAAGCACAGAGACGAATGGATACCTTAGTAGAAGAATGGAGAGAACGGATACGTGAGACGGAAGACCAGGTATATGGTCTTGTGGAGCTGCAGGACAGTGGTACCAGGTTTGACAGGTGGAGGACGGAGCATGGCTTCAGTCAATGTCAGGGTAACTACTGTGATTTGACTTACCAAGGGGATGGTGATTGCAACATCATTCTGTTGCTGTATGTGGATAGTATGCTAGCTAGCAGGGGTGTACATATAGGGTTTTGCTGAGCTAAGGGTAAGATTAGTTCAGTGGCATGTCAGGAGGAGTTTGGAGCAGCGGAATTCTTTGACATGGGAGGCATGGAGATCACAGGTTGATTTTGTCTCGAGTGGGAGCTGATGTGAATCAAGTGTTGGTGAGGTTCAGGATACAGAGCCAGAGCACACTAAGGGCTGGACAGGTACAGTGTCAGAAATCACATGAGGTCTGGTATAGACCTGAGTATTCCCATGCAGTGGGAGCTGTCAGAGAGTTAGGAGCCAATTCGGGGAAGTGGATTCTCAGGTTTTCTGAGAGGGACCGGCAGCAGGTGTTGCTATGCAGGGTCAGGACTTCACTACATGTATTTGTAGGTTCGGATGTGGCAGGTTACTCGGATGACAGGTGGTACACCACGGGATGTGTGGTGGGTTGTCTTCAGGTGGGAGCTTGAAGAGGGATACAAACCGGGAAACAGATTAGACGGAGTACAGGTACAGGTACAGTGCAGCTGTTTATCTCCAAGTGGGAGATTGTTAGGATTGTGGAGCTAAAAGCTTCACTGATGCAAACAGGAGAGGAGGTTGCTGAAGGTTGCTGAGTTGCAGAAGAAGTTGGGGTCGGTCTGATCAGCCGACGTCGGCGGGATAGCACAGAGAAGAAACCGACATCGGTCATATATCGGCCAACGTCGGTCACCTCCAGGCGAACAGGGACCGGCGTCGGTCGCCTGTGTGGTTCGACTGCGAGCTATTTACGGGCAGTTAGCTAACGAACCAAGTGTTTGCATGAAGAGATCTATTTTTAGACTGAGAGCTGCGGATCTAATTATTGTAATTAGATGTCTAATCATTGTTTGGATGAGATCTATATAATAGACTCATGGTTGTATTGGAAAAGTGTGCTAGGGAGTAAGAGAGCATAATTATAAGCTCCTTCTGTGTGTGAGGTAGAGTAATGATGCGTTCCTCCTAGTGCCTCAGTACCAGGTGTGTTGGTGCTGGATTGGAGAGCCAGCTAGGTTCTTCAAGAGTGTATGATCTTGGTCACAGTTGCATGGCCTATATAGGAGATCTACATGGTAAGTAAGATCGTTGATCTGCAGGTGTATGTGTGTGCAAGGTCGAGGTTCACAGGTGATTGGAACCATTGCTTGATTTGCAGGTGTGCAAGGTCATACAGACAGCAACACTACAGGGAGCAGTATCAGGCAGGATCTACTTGGAGTACAGGTGTGTACTCGGATAGAGCAAGAGGAAGGCAAGGGAGTTCCTTCCATAAGTATGGTCTGTTGAATTGTAGGTTGTTGCAGATTCATGGGAGATCTACTTGAAGTACCTTGAGTACTTGTGGAGTGCGTGGAGCACTTGTGGTGTGCGTGGAGCACCGGGAGGTGAACACCAACTCTGTATTTGAGTTGGGTGTTGGGACCTGTGAGAGGGAGAGCTTTGGGGAGAAGAATTACTGTTCACTTGAGGCGTGGGAAACCTCTGTAAGGTGGTGGAGAAGAAGTGGCATCTTCTTTATTGTATTCTTTTCTGTATAAAGTGTTAATACAATTTGGTATTGTCTCTCATATGCTGTGTTATTCTGAATTCTAGTTACTTGGTGAATCTGGTTAATTTCCGCATATTAAGTTGCTTGGTATTGGTAATCAAATTGTGTGCTTCCGGTGTACACCCTCTCCCAAAAAATACTTACACTTAAAATTTGGAAAGCTTTCATTTGATAAAGGCCTTAGGAAGTTGAATCATTTAGACTTAGCCATTTTTACCTAAGCCCTTTCCTTCTCAACTTGGAAAAATTCTTGATTTAATGACTTAGGTTATCAACCTTTAGATTTACATTAGTCTATTGGATCAATAGTTTCCTTGGTTGAAAACTTACTCTTTATGGATCTAAGCTTTTCATAAGTCAGGACACATGTCCTATTTGGGCTATTTCATAATTTCCTAATCTGGGACTTGGCATAAATTTCCTTTATGAATTGTAAATCTATAAGGACATGAAAATGTGACATGTGGTCAAATACAAATGTTTCATAGTCTTGTAGAGTAAAAAATATGTTAGTCTCATGAGTGAGTGAAAAGATATGAAACCATGAGATTATGACACATGGATAGATGTGATTGATTTGCATCATCATAATGATCAGATCCCATATTATCATAATAACAAACTGCTAAGTCATGAGACTACAAAATTATGACACATGACATACTATAATTATTTCATAGCTCTACACTCCTTGACCACTGTGAGTGTTTCTCTTTTCATTTATGAGAGTGTGAACATGTGAAAACAAGCCACATGGTGATAATCATAGACCCTTATATCCAAAATAACCCCATGCCATGTATACATGTATTAAAACTATGAGATTGAATGATGAGGACTAAGAAGGCTTAGTTAAAACCATAAAAAGTAACAACACAACATCATGTGGAGACATGGTGTTTGGGATAACTATGAGTAAACACAACTATAAATAAGATATATATTGTGAATTTGTGATATTTTTCCACATGGAATTGGGAAGCCAAGTTTGACCTGTGACCAAAATTGCATATCGTGACTTAGTGGAAAAGTGATAAATGGTTGAACTTGACTCATTTAGGGCCTTGTTATCATGTATTGCTATGTATCAATAGTAGATAGAATTTGGGTCATGAAACCTTAATTCTAAAAGTTTTTATGAATGTAAACTCAACCTAACTTATTGTTAAAATTCAACAAAGGATAAGTCCTTTATATTTCAGATCCTTAATGGTTTAAGTGGGTTTCAAGTAGTAATGCATCCCTATGGCATTGATCAAGATTTTAATCAGGTCATAATTTTTATGAATAATTTAACTATTTAAGACCTAATCAAATTTAACAAATTGGATAGTTATTATGACCTCTTATAATTAAAGTAATGACAAAACCTAGTCATGGATAAATTTATAGGCATTGCATATGTTTTTATATGTTTTGTATATAAACCTATTTATGTTATAAATCTAAGGGTGATCTTTATTTCATCCCTAGATCAACCTAGATAATTTTATGTTTCATGAGCCCATAACCCAAGGCTTCAAGATTGTAACTTGGCATGAGACAATTATGTTATAACTCACCTATCTTACCCATATTAATCTAATAGGATTAATTGTGGATATACTCATGGGATAATATTTCAAAATCATGTGTGTGTGTTTTGTGTGTCCATACTTTTTATCACTTTGTTTATCTTGTTTTATCTTTTTGACGAGGAAAAAATTATAGTTGGTTTTGGAGTGGCACATAATAGAGACACATAGATATGGTCATATTATCTCAAAAAATTATTTTTTAATCACAAAAAATTAATATGATAATATTGATATTAAAAATAGATATAAATAATTTTTATGATAGTAAACTATGCTACTTTGATGAACATATTAGTGTCTCTTCATATGATTAGGTTAAATTTTGCATAATTACTACATCTTTAATCTTTATTAATAAATTTTTTTATGGATATTTGCATGTTTCAATGGGTTTAAGGTGGGTAGATCCATTCTTTCCTTATTTATTTATTTATTATAGTGGTACTATAGTGGTAGAATCTATAGTAAATAAGTTATAGTGCTCTGAGGATCTGAACCTTTGTGTGACTTAGGCATAACAAAGGTACTACTCTCTATGTTTTATCTTCAATAACAACTTCATGACCATCTAAGAACATCTGATGATTATACCATGAATTCTTAACTCCTCTTAATTATTTATACACAAAAATGATAATGTCAGTACTATTCCATTCAATTACATGATAAATTTTATGGAAAAACAAAAATTAAAGTTATAATAGTTAAAAATAGAGATATTATCAAAATTATAATGGTTCAAATATCCGTTCATCCTATACACTTTTATATTAGATCATTCTTACATTATTTTAATAAAGTAAAAATAAAATAGAAATTAAAACAATGGATATATATTTTATAGCATATTCGACTTCTTCAATCATTGTACAAAATATTTCATAATATAATATTTCTATTTATAGTTATAGAATGTTGTTTATTTTTCTCTCTAATTCTATTTATCTCATAGCTTTTTGAATATATATTTTTGCCTTTATAATTTTTATAGGATTATACCATAGAAAAATTAATTTGTTAAGTGTGTCTATAAATCAAGTTTTTTCTTAGGTTTAAAATAATAGTATCACAACATACACACTTCATATATTAACCTACATGTATGGAAGTTTGCATTTAAGTCCTTATCTATCTTTATTTCCACTCATACAAAGTCTAAATATAAGAAGCTAGGTATCAAAACTAATGACCCTTCATCACACCTTCCTTCATGTCCTCACATGGTAGATATATAAAATTCAAGTATTAAGACCTCATAAATGCTTAATAAATGATATACATTGTTTTCTATATGAAATTATAATCTTTTAAGGAGAAAAACATGTGAAAGAGTGGGAATAATCAGTCACTTTACTTGATTTATTAACCATGTTTATACTCCTTCCAACACATCTCCTCCTTCCAACACATCTATTTCACATTGAAATTTCAACAGTCAAACATCATAAAACATATAAATAAATATCAAAATTCATATTTTTAAAATAAAAATCTATCTATATGATTTATATAGATATATAAATATAATCAATTAATAATACATAGTAAATTAATTCTCAAAGAAAGAACACATAAAATTTTATCTTGTAAAAGTTTATCTATCTATAAAGAAATGGTGGGATATAAATGCTTTGTTACTCATGAATATGATGACCTATAATATCCATATAAATATAATAATTCAATAGAATAATTTAAATATATTTATTATCCTATTCATCACTATGATGACCAATACATAAGGCTATTGTATATGCATAAATGCCATGATATGTTTATGCAAGAATACACAAACATGTTTCACAATTTTGTTTCAAAATTGAATGTTCAAGAATCTAAAAGAAACTTATTTTTAAATATATTTTTGTTTTGAGAACATATAACTAATATATTATGGAGTTTTTATATATCTCTTACCTAAGATACGCCTACAAATTTTGTTGCAAATTTGTAGAAAAAACTCAAGAAAGAAGACATTTATAATCCTAGGATAAAATCCACTCTAATAATTTAAAACCTGAAAATAATCAAAATCACAAGAAAGGAAATGTCCCTTATTATCATCCTCAAAATAAAATTACATTTTTGAATGATCAAAATTAATCGTAAAATTGGAAGTGGTGCATGATTGATAATTCTAATAGTAACTCTATTGAAGATTTTTGGGCTTAGAAAAATCTAGACACACACAACTCTAAGTAGTTATTACTAACATTTTTGTTCTTAAAAAATTTAAGAAGAGCTTGAAAAATAAACCATGTGTTGTGATATATACCAAACAAAACTCCTCTTTCTCTGATCTAGAGTTAGAGGAAGCAAAGATATTGTTCCATTATCAAATGTGGGTCAATGGATAACTAGTAGACTTCATCATTGACAATAAAATTTAGAGTATCTTGATTTATTTAAATTAAGTTCAAAGATAAAATTTTCTACTAAAAACACATCTAACACCATACTCCATTTTATGTTTTATCTCAAGTTATAGACAAACATATCTCAATAGTGTCACTTGGTGTATAAATTTAATCATGTCAAGATAAAATGGTTTTTGATGTAACACCATTATATTTATGTGATGTTTTACTTAGGAAACCATATATATATATTTTTATCAATGTTTAATATATTATTAAAATATATAAATGTTATCCTAGATGACAAGAGCTACCATATAGTGGAAGTAGTTCCTAAGTTTTGACTCAATATCACCAAGAAGTGAAAGAAGTTAGTTGGTTCTAGTAAGAAGTTTTCACTTCTTGATGGTGAGATTTGAAAAAGATAGAATCTAAGTGACATAAAATCATACCCTTTTTACTTCACAAAACACACAATAAATAAATAAATAAAATAAAATCTTGGAATAATATAAGGATATAGTTTAGTCAACTAAAGATGTTTAATACATTAGTTAATAAAGTAAACTGTTGATTTCATTCCATAAGTACCTCTACCTAATGCATCTAAACACCAATGATCATTCATTGATAATGAATACATCAATAAAATTATACATAAACTTGTAAGAAAATTACACATCATGCCAATATCATCACCTTATGGAAGTCTAATTATGCTCACACCAATAAAAGATGGCACATGGAGGTTTTTCATCGATTAAACATCTCTCAACAAAACCAAAATGAAGAGTCAATACAATATTACTAAGATACATGACAATTTAGAGCAACTACATGGTGCCAAATCATTCATCAAATTCAAACTTAAGTTATGGTACCATATGATTGATTTTGATCCTTCAAACATCTAGAAGATAAACTTTAAATCTAATGATGTTTTATTTGAGTGGATTGTTATTTCCTTAAACTTAAATAATGCACCTAAAAAATTCATTTATATGATGAATGACATCCTATAACTATTCATAACTTCTTTTTTTTAAGTCTAATTGTTAAAATCCTAATCTTTATAGAAAAATGGGATGGACATTTGAACCATATTCAGAAAGTGCTTCACATTTATAGCACTAGATGTTGTGTGATAACATGGAGAGATGTTTATTTTCAATTTGGGAGGTCAAATATCTATGATATCTTGTACACACACACATATTTCATGTAGACATAAAATAGACTCAATACATATCCACATCATCTAGGAATGACCTCAACACCAAACAATGTGATAGAGCTTCACATAATATTTAGGTTAGAAAATTTATATATGATATTTGTACTTAATTTCTCTCTAACAAATTATAATATAAACCAATTTACAAAATTTAGCACAAAAGCAATCTTCACCTTGTTAGCCACACTATAGAAAGCATTTGAATAATTGAAGTTTAGAAATATTTTTTCATTTTAGTGCTTACATCCCTAATCTTCAATAAGAATTTGAGATATGGACTCATGCATATTAATATGCAGATGGAGTAGTACTCATTCAACATGTTCAACCTATATCTTTCCAAAGTGAAACATTCAATGCTATAGTAATAAAATATCCCATAGAATGAGATCCTTAAGTCATTTTTCATGCATCTAAGAATTAGAAACATTACATATTTATAAAGGAGACTAAAACCCACATATATCACAAAACATTAAAATTATTTTATACACATAATTTTTTTAATCGATAATGAGATAAAAAAAATTCATATCTTCAACACTTTCATTTCAACATCAAGCATCGAATCTAAATTCCAATCATGTAGCAGATTGTTTAAATAAACCCACATATAACATATACTAATTATGCTTAATACATGTGGATGTGAGACTAAAACTCATCCATAATTTTCTAAATTTAACTTAGACACTACAAAACTATATTATACTTTGCATATAAATAAGTAAATTAAAAAAAATCAATATAGACTGATATACAATCTTGGATACATGTGTATACAACGCAAGGTATATCAAAATAAATTAATAAATAAGGATATTTTAATTAAGGTTTTAGGAAAATTTGGAGTTTAAAATAACCTTGAGATATATAATAATTTCTTTATTTCTCCACATCTTATGTCAAATTCTACCAAACATATCAAATCATTTACCAAATATGCCATTCCCAAGTCAGTTAAAAATAAAAAAAATTATACATTGATTTTTTTAATTCTAATGAAACCATATGAATCCATTTCAATTAATTTCCATGGAAATTATCTTTATATACCCTTATAAAATCCATTTCAATGGAAATTATCTTGAGATACCCTTATAAAAATCATGGTAATGATTGTTTTTATTTTGATAGTTGATAGATTATTGAAGATGGTGGTTCTCTTATCTTGTAATAAATAAATATCATGTATAAAAAAAATCAAGTTCATTTTCATCATGTTTGGATGCACTTTTGATTTTTAAATACCATTATCTCTTTTATGGATATAATATTCTCATGAAATTTATTCAAAACACTTCTATCTATGATGGACAAAAAGTTGGACAAGCCTTTTAAATTGTATCATTAGAGTGATCAAAAAACATAAGTGGTAAATAGGATGATCAAACATCTCATTATAATGTAAAATTATATAAAGAAACACACAAGGGATGAAATTATTCCTTTCATTCAACATAGCTACAACTAAACTCTAAAAAAATTTAGTACACAAAAAAAATGCATAATTGATTTGGTTTCAATTATCTTTGACATGTTGATATATTTTTATATTCTTCCAACTAAATAAATGATTATTTCATCTCAAAATGATATTAAAAAACCTTTTAAGCTCCTTGATCATGTCGATAAAATTAAACAACACGTGTAAATAAATTTTCAAAAGGATAATGCTAATTACAATCAAAACCATGATCAACATCAAGTGACACACAAATTTCATGTTGGTGATCAAGTATGGATCCATTTTTATAAGGAAATAATAATGGGACCTTATGAAAAGATTCATCCACGTTATTGTGGGATGTACACTATATCTAAGAAAGTAGGAGATAAATTATTATGATTTTGATTTCTATCTAACTTCATAGCTTGGTTTACATATAGTATTCAAAGTCAATATCATATTCCATTATTTTCCACATTTTTTTGACACTTCATATGTTATAGAGACACTCCAATAGGCAAGGATAAATCCTAATTATAGCACACCAACAAAACAAACCAAAATAATTAATACCAAGGTTAAACATAAAATATAAAATTACATTAATCTCTTATGTCTCATTAAATAATGTTAACTTACTTTCCAAATATAATGATTTACTGAAGTGAAAGTTTCAAACAATTTTCCAAATCTTATATTTCAACTACACAATTGGGACCATTTCTATTCAAGTAGAGGCAATCGATATGATATTATCTAAGCATTTATTATCTTGTGTTACTTTGATACATGATTCATATTCACTAGTATCCAAGGACCATACCAAGCACATGTTCTCGCATCATAAATTTCTAAGTCCTCTTTATTGATTTGATAAATCTCTGATAGTGTCAATATTTTTCACATAAGTACATAGCATCCTTTATGTAATCCAATAAAATAAACATTTATAATTATTACAAAGTGAGTAATTATGATGATTATAATGGTTAATCCATCCCTCCAATATATACACAAAAATATTAAAGTTTTTTTTCCATTCTTTGAATAAATTGGAGGTAGAATAAAAGGTACAATAGAGGTTAGGCATCTTGTAGCACATATAACATTCAAATAATTTTATATAACTATTTCATAATACATTTAACAACTTATAGTTTTATAAAGACATCTATTATGATATATGAGAATCCTTGTATAATATAACCATGAATATATCTCTACCCCTTTATTATTTTGTATATGATTATGCCATAAAACATTTAACCCGTATGTGTGTCTACTAGGTTCCCCCTATGCCCCAAATCATACAAAAAGGGAAAAAATAAAATAATAAAGTTCTAAGCATAATATATTTAGTGGATCTAATATCCCATTTTAAATTTCTATTAATTTTACTATGGTGGTATGGGGATCCAACTACTTTGGGATTAAAACATTTCAATAAAATAAAAATAGATATTTATGAAACTTATTTTTGATATAAAATTAAAAAGAAGTAAAATATTATTTCCTCTAATGTAATGATGGAACATAAAGAAAAAATATGTAGAACTATGGATTTAAAAGTTTTTAATTATAACCAATTATTTATAGAACCCTCCTAAAGTTTATCCCAAACCAACAACATAATTTTTATTTTAATTGATATTAATTTCACTTACACAAAGTGAATGATTCATTTACTAAAAAACATATCTATAAAATTTCATGTCAATTTAAAATAGAGAAATGATGTCTTTATCCATAATTAATCCTTGTAGATAATTATGGATGAGTTATCAATTTGATCTTTATTTGTCTCAAGTTCACACCATGTTATGATTCTAGGACTTGTAGGCCTACCAAAGACAACTCCACCTAAATAATTTAATGGAAAAATAACCCATACGAATTTAGATCACAATGGCCTAGGTGTTAAGTCTCTAATAATACTATGCCCATTCCCTAGGCTACTAAAAACCTAGAGAGTGCTATCAATTACAAAATATTTTTAGTCACAGCTTTATGGATTATATTCTCGTATAATATTATTCCATTATTCCATACTTATATTATTAATCTTAGTCAATAATAATCATCAAACCATCAAATATATATAAGAGTAAATATGTTTTGATCACCAAGTGGACACCACTAGTTATACATATGTTTTGTACATAATTAATCCTTGTAGACAATTACGGATGAGTTATCAATTTGATCTTTATTTGTCTCAAGTACACACCATGTTATGATTCTAGGACTTGTAGGCCTACCAAAGACAACTCCACCTAAATCATTTAATGGAAAAATAACCCATATGAATTTAGATCACAATGGCCTAGGTGTTAAGTCTCTATTAATCCTATGCCCATTCCCAAGGCTACTAAAAACCTAGAGAGTGCTACCAAGTACAAAATATTTTTAGTCACAACTTTATGGATTGTATTATTGTATAATATTATTCCATTATTCCATACTTATATTATTAATCTTAGTCAATAATAATCATCAAACCTTCAAATATATATAAGAGTACATATGTTTTGATCACCAAGTGGACACCACTAGTCTAATGGACCTTATATATCCTAGTTTAATTTCACCCAAGTTAAACTGGTGCATACCTTGTTGACCTAATAATGATAATAAAATGGCCACCTCTAACCTTGGGATTATTAATATTGTATATATCTTGATTGATACATCTATGGCCACTTCTTAACTTAAGGTTTTAATCATACTACAAACTGAAGTTTCCAATTTATCATCGAAGCATCCCCATATTACCTATTATTTTGGTAATATCTACACATTTAAGAATTTATTGTTTCCGTATATAAATTCCCACAGGTTTGCAAATACACACACCCCATGTAGTTTTCTCATGACACTAACACCAATTTCAAGGCAAGTGACATGTCAGGTATAATTTACACATGTCCACCATTGACCTATTACTATGGATTTAAAATGAAATTAATGGAAATTTATAGGCAAATGGGTCTATGTGTATAAATCTTGACCTCAAGCTTATCACATGTTTTCATATCCCTTGGATGATGGAACATGCCATGATCATGGATGGTCTTAGTCCTGACCCATTCCCAAGCCAATCAACCTTCTACCAAAATCATTTCAAGCTACATTAAAGTAATGAAGTTAATTGGTTGAACCTATCCACATGTCTGCCATTTCAACTACAAGGTATAATACATACTATGTGGCCCCTATCACACTAAACATTTATCAAACGAATGCCTAGCCACTATCCATTAAGGCATTTAATTTAATTAAGCCATAATCTAAAGTTTAATGGGGTTGTAGTTTAATGTAGGATACTTACATCCAACTTATGTAAGGCAAGGTCATGCTATTATGTTTATCACCACATGGAATCATCATAGGTTACATGTAACTATAAAAAATAAGTGTCAAATT
The DNA here is from genome assembly GCA_037957365.1 of Torreya grandis. Lineage (NCBI taxonomy): Eukaryota > Viridiplantae > Streptophyta > Pinopsida > Cupressales > Taxaceae > Torreya > Torreya grandis. The sequence goes on from JARHVA010009024.1 coordinate 63,513, forward strand.
AAAAAGTGACATGGAGTGTCTCTGAATAGTTAGATCTCTATCATGTGGTAGGATCACAAAATGGTGAGATCACAACCTAAAAAATTATGTGTCCAAGTATATGAGGCTGTATGTAGTTTTCATATTATAAATTATAGTAAAGGTTGCAACAATTCAGTCCAATGACTTATGTAGAAGGGGGACTAATGTGAAACACAATTGAGCCCAACTGATTAGAAAACCTTATGATGTGGGACCTTCCTATAAAGTGACCTTTAGGATTAAAAGGATAGCTCTTTATACTAGCCTAACCTAGTATTTAAAATAAAAAATTTGTATAGGAAAATGGACAAGAAATAAAATAAAGACAAAGTTAAAATGGAAAAATAGTGATGGACCTAGAAATATGAGACTAGAAACTATATAACAACAAAACTCTAGCATAGAACAACATAGTTTAACTTCCTTCAAAACCTGAAATATGCACAATATTATATACAATGCAAGAGGTAAACACTTAATACTATACATGATTGAAGTTTTAAATAAATAAGTTGAGACAAAGGGAAATAAATATCTACAATGTATTAAATCATATTCTTAGAAAGAAATTACAAATTAATATTCATAAAATACTCTATATGTGTTACACAATCATGCAAAAGATAATTTTTTTTGTTAAAGTCTATTACTAAAAATTTCAAAAAGAGGTATAGTGTAGCTAAAATCTAAAATTTTCCAGGATGAACTCATTAAATTAATAGTAAAATTTTTAATAAGGGATTAAAAAATGGGTGCGAATGTCAGATCCTATAATCCCTAAATATTTGCAAGTGGTATGTATCATGGACCCCAAAGCATGCCTCCTTCTCAAATAAATAAAATGAAAGGCCTATAGTTTAATTGGTGAGGATGATGGTTTGTAAGCCATCTACCAAGATCTAAATCCTTCTAAATACCTAACATAGAGAGTTAATTAGATAGAAACAAGATAATTCTTTGGACAATTTTGATAGATTGAATGTTCTTAAATTATAATTGTTTAACCAAAAAAATATTAAAATTTAGATGAATAATTACTTAATAATTATAATATGATATATAAAATCTAAAATATAAACAAAGGTACCAATATTTATGTAAATTTGAACTTTTACAATTTAAAAAAACTAAAAACAAAAAAATAAAAATAAAAACTACATTCAAAATTGGGTAACAACTATCCAAAAATGAATACAAACTCAAACCCATGAAATTTTTTTTTTGACTCCATTCTATGATACATGGGAGGACAACATGGTTTATAAAAGAAACCATGTTATGATGTAATAAATTTAGAGTGTTTCCCACATATTGTTGATTCCTAAATATGTACCACAGGTTCCCAAAGTATTTAAGGAACACTTCTCATTTTAGAATTCAAATAATTTAGTGCATGAGTTGAGGGTTGAAATAATCTTGTTATCTATTGGTGGATTACAAGCAGAACAATTGATTATTTCACTTTATTTATATTAGCTAGTGGTTGGGAGCCACCATGGCCAAATAGTAGATCTATGAAAAATATGAAGTATTTATGCTAAGAATGGTGAGTTATTATTAATAACTAATCTAAGATGGATATTTAAAATGACAATTAAACTAAAGTGATTAGGTTAACTAAATAAGTAAAAGGAAGGGTAGGGTAGAAATAAATGTTGTTGATCTTCATTCCAAACATCATGACAAAGTTTATATTTCATCTAGACATGCACTTAACCAATATGTAACATGAAACAACTTAAGCCCAAATCCTATCACACATTAGGATATATCCTAAGAAAGGTGGAAATAATGCAAATAAGAACCTGGTTCACTTTAAAGATTTACCCCTACCTACAAGCAGACATCATTAGCCTAAATGAAAGAAGAGTAAGAAACTGAAATAAAAGGACTTTCAGTCAACCTAACATTGACATAAATTAACAATTATAAAATTAAATGTACACACCAAGAATTCATAAGAACCATTCAAATATGGAAATAAAACAAACAAGTGAGAGAGAAGCCATGATAGCAAACACACAAACAAATACTAGACAATCTTTGTAGAATTCCTTGCTTGTATTGTTTTCTCCAAATTTTCAAAGTAATTTGGCTATAATAACTCATTATTATTGGAACACAACTAGATACTGAGAGGGGGGAGGGTGAATCAGTATATCAATTAAAACTAGTTCTTTAAAAACTTTCAAAGCAAATTAAAAGATATATGTAGATCAAATAAAATATGCAAATATCATACACACATAAATACTCATGACACAAGATTTATATAGGGAAAACCCAAAGGGAAAAACCATAGTGAGAATAACTAATAGAATCTACTATTTTAATCCAACCTCATAGTTTAAAGCCTCACTGGTTACAATGTTTAAGGAAACCAATCCTAAGGAGACACTAATCCCTTGATTTAAGAGTACGAAATCTAAGAAATCACCCACTCCCTAATATGATCACCCACTCAGCTTATTTGATGGCACCAATCTATTAGACTCTTTTATGGAGTTATAACACCAATTTAAAAATCTTATTCATACATGAATCTAAATCTCTATTCTTTGTTATAGGTCTAATATGCAATTGATCACACTCTACACATTCTCTTTGTGCTTTTCTTCCTCTCTGCTCTTATCTATGCCTTTAGTCTCATGTCTAGATATGTCTTTATTTGACACACTTCATTGGCCTCACCAACCACTTTGCTATTCTTTGGCCCCTCTGGTTTTATGTCTTTATTATTTTCTATTTGACATACTTCATTTGCTTTTTCTCTCTACCTCTATTCAATTTGGCTCAATATCAAAATAAATTATACCAACAACTTTTTTATTTGTCCTAGATATCATATCTATAAACAAATGATCTAGGGTTATATATCTTGTATGTGTTCACACTTGGATTGCAACACATCATGCCAATTTTGGACTCTACTTCATTATGACTTGGACTGAAAGTTTCACACATCTCAATTCCATGAATCATGTCATAATTAAAGGTATATTTACTATCTATAGAATTTATTAGACTCATATTTTGATTCATAGTCTCTTTAATGTAGATTTGATTAGTTAGGTTGATCAATATTATTGTTTGTGTTGAGATATAGAGTTTATATGCAAGTTCCTACATGTTTCTCCAAACAACTATTTATCTAGACATGACCTTAAACTTTGGTCCTTGATCTTGCCTTTAGTGCCATGATCTGATGGTCCATATTCAAAAATCTTAAATTTAAAATGCATCCATTCGATCTCCAGATCCTAGATTCTACATGTTTAATCTCTAAAGATGCATGTTCTTTATCTTGTCCTTGGTTGTTAAACTTCAACACTTTGACCTCATCTCATTGCTTTGTATATCTTTGGATCACTTTCACTCTATTGATCTTCTTAAACCTACACAGTCTTTAAATTTCCATTATGTTGATAAACATCAATCACTTTGTTCTATCTGAGTCCACTCACTCTATTGGATCTCTCTCATCCAAGCTTTTGTGTGCCATTGGATCTTCAAAGGTGCAAGATATTTACTTCTATTTATTTGTTAAATGTCAAGATATTTATAGCATTTGAGTCCATTCACTCCATTGGATATCCTTTGTATGATCACCTGTGCACCATCAGATCTTTTGACTAGCTTATTATTTATATCTGTCAAGCTTAGACTCATTGGGTCTCTATTTGACAAGCTCTATGAATGTGAAACTTTTCATTTTCATGCTCTCTTGGGGATATTTTTTATAATTTTACTTTATCACACTCCATTATATCTCTAATGTCTAATTAAACACAATCTGTTGATCTTCCAACTAGCTTGATCATTAACTTTGATAGGCTCATTCTCGTTAGTCCTTTATCTAATAGACTTTGTGATTATGACACTTGTCATTATCATGTTCACTTAAAGGGATATTTGACACTTTGAATTTCATTCACTCCATTAGATCATCTGTGTATGATGAATAATGGGTCATTGATCAACCTAGGACATATATTAAGTCTTAGAATTATGAAGATATAAAGTCCTTTGATCATTGCTTAGAGCTGATAATTGCTAGGTTGAGGGGCCAATTTCTTATTGATGATATGGACTTAATTATTAACTTAAGCTACTAGTTCTCAGATATACAAAGTCAACATTAAAATAGAACTTTTCTTATTGATTCTATGGATAAACCCTTAGGGTTTACTAATAAACCCTATTCAATTTGAGAGAAAAGATAATTCAATTCTAGGCTCATTCCTTGTCATTTGAACCTATGGACCATATATTCAAAATGATCATGACAAACCCATAACATATTTTCTATCTGTTTGAATTTAAACATCCATAAATGGTCTTTGTAAAAGTATGATAACTTGGCATAGTGAAACTACGAAACATGCTCTTCTCTCCATCAATCCTACCTAATCCTTTTGACATCAATAACATCCATAGTGTCCATTTTGACATCAATGACATTCATATTGCCAACAATCTCCCCATTTGGCATTGATGGCAAACTAAATGTTCTGATGTAAACTTAATGTTTTGATCTAATAATTTGATCCTTCTCTGGCATTATTTGCATTAGCTTCTAATGAGAATGAACTGAATTTGTTCATACCAAACTTTCTCCCCCTTAGGAAATGTCATATTTACCTAAACTCATTTTGGACACTTGCTCTACTCTTAAAAGTTTTACAGAGAGCATTTGTACTTTTTTCGCAACTTTTACAAAGAGCATTTTCCCTTTCCCCCCTTTATCATCAATGACAAAGGGACTCCTTACTGTTTGTCCAATGTGTTCTCCCCTTTATCATATAATGGAGTTTTTCCAAGAATTTACAACTTTCAACTCATTAGTAATTTTTATAAGTATACATACCTGAGTTGATTTTTCTCTCTTCTTCCAAAAATTAATAAAGCTTCCATGAGATTCCCCCTAGACACATGACCTATCACTATTTATTTAGTGTTGTGATGTAGGAGCCACTACTCCCAAATTATATCTCAGATATTCAAATTGCTCCTTGGAAAGAGGTTTGGTGAATATGTCTACAATCTGGTCCTTAGTTGTCACATATTCCAATGTGACCTCTTGATCTACAACCCTTTCTCTTAAGAAGTGATACTTTATTGATATGTGTTTGGTTCTTGAATGCATCATTGGATTATTTGGTGTATTTATAGCACTTGAATTATCACAAAGTATATAAATAGGTGATTTGTAATAAACCTTGATGTCGTTGAGTGTTTGCTTTATCCACAATATTTGAGTTTGACATGCCACTACTGCTACATACTCTACTTCTACTATAGAAAGAGTAATTGACTCTTGATTTTTGCTCAAACATGAAACAAGTATATTTCCAAAGAAAAATGCACCACTGCTAGTACGTTTTTTTGTCATCTACACTTCCTACCCAATCAACATATGTATATGATATCAACGTGAAATATTCACTTGTAGGGTACCATAAGCCATAGTCAATTGTACTCTTTATGTATCTAAATATTATTTTCATTGCATTGACATGTGACTCTTTAGGAGTAGTCTAAAATCTAGCAACCATCCACACTACTTGCATGATATCCAGCCTTGATGTAGTTAGGTATATCAAGCAACCTATCATTGATCTATACATAGTCTGATTTGCATCAAGTGACTCATCCTCTTTACTCAAATTGTATCTATTTATCATGGTAGTAATAACTTATTTTCTATCATCCATTCCAAATTTATTAATCATATCCTTTGCATATTTAGTTTGGAATATGAATACACCTTCATCAGATTGTGTTATTTGTAGACCAAGGAAGAAGGAAAGTTATCCTAACATAGACATCTCAAATTTACTTTGCATTTGTGTAGTAAATTATTTACACATTTTGTTATTACCACCACCAAATATGATGTCATCTACATAAAAAACAACAATCAACATATGTCCACCTTCTAATTTGAAGTACAAATTACTATGTGCACATCCTTTGTTAAAACCTTGTTATTGCAGGTATTGGTCTAATCTTGAATAACATGCTCTAGGTGCTTATTTTAGACCAGAGAGTGCTTTCTTTAGTTTATAGACATAATATTCTTCATCTGATAATTGAAAACCTTTTGTTTGTTTAATATAGACTTCCTCTTCTAGGTTCCCATTCAGGAAAGTAGACTTTACATCTATTTGATAGACTTTAAAATTCTTATAAAAAAAGAATGACATAAACATTCTTATAGCTTCCAATATAGCATCTAGATCAAATGTTTCCTCAAAGTCTATGCCTTCTACTTGTGCATATCCCTTGCACACCAATCTCTCTTTATTTCTTATAACAACTCCATCCTCATTAAGCTTGTTTCTATAAACCCATTTTATTTCTATCACATTCTTGTTTGATGGTCTTGAAACTAATTACCAAGTTTTATTATTTTCCATTTGGCTCAGTTATTATTCCATGGATTTTAGCCAATTCTCATCCTTGTTGGCTTCAACATAGCTCTTAGCCTCAATTTCAGACATTAGAGTAAAACTTACTTGCTCCTTGTTCATTTCAGCTCTTGTCCTTATTTGAACTCCTTCATTCTTAATTCCAATTATCTACTCTTTAGGATGATCATTTTGAAAAAATATTGGAGGTGATTTTTCATTCTTTTCCTCAGCCTTTTCACTATCTGATTCTTCTTCAATATCTAACTCTTCATTGCTTGTTTCTTTGTTAGGTTCAACATGTTTTACGCCTTCTTCTACCTTAAAATTTATGATCTCCACCATTTTGTTAGCCTCTTATTGTAACATACATAGGCTTTACCTTGAGTTAAATAAATAATAAATATTCCCTCATCTCATCTTGATTCAAAGCTTCCTAGTTTGTCCTCCTTCTTCTAATGTAGCATTTGTTTCCAAACACTTTGAAGTACTTAACAAAGGTAGTATTTACATACCATAGCTCATAGGGAGTTTTGTCAATATTTACTCTCAGTTAAACTCTATCCAAGATGTATACTATTTTTTGGACTACTTCTCTTCAATATCCATCAAGTAACTTGGCCTCCTTTTTCATTATTCTGGCCATTTCCTTGATTATTCTATTCTTTCTCTCAACAACTTCATTTTGATATGGAGTCCTTGCTATTGAGTAGTGCCTTTTGATCCCATGATTCTCACAATATTATATGAATTAATTTGAGGTGAATTATCAACCTTTATCATATCTTAAGCATTTTATTTTTATTCCAATCTCAATTTCAACCATGGCTCTAAAGATATTGAATCTCTCAAAGGCTTGAGATTTGTCCTTCAAAAAGGTTACCCATGTCATTCTTGAGTATTCATCTACAAATAACATGAAGTATTACTTTCATTTATATCCTCTTGTCTTGGTAGGACCACACAAATCTGTATGAACTAATTATAGAGGCTTTGTAGTTGCATACTCCTTTGTTTGAAATCTGACCCTTGTCTGCTTGACTAGTTGACATTCCTTGCAAGTAGTATTTGTAGGTTTGGTTATCGTTGGCATGTGTCTTACATAATTATTTGATCTCACTTTGACTACATTATCAAAGTTCACATGACTCATTCTCTTATGCCATAACTAACTCTCATCAATCTTTCCCATCAAGCAACTATTACCATTCACTTCAACAAGATTGTAAATATTGCTCTTAATCCTTTTCCATTATAAAAGTATTTTACTAGATCTCTTTAGCTTGCAACCTTCTACATCAAAGGTGATCTTATATCCATTATCACACATTTAGCTGACACTTAGTAGATTATGATTCAGTCCTTCAAAATAAAGGATGTCATGTGTAGGCAGTTTACCATCTATGTTCAAGGTTACTTTGCCTTTGATATTTACAAATGTGTTATCTCCCAAGCTAATAGATCCTTATTTACATTTTCTCAATTTGGTGAACTTGCTCTTGTCACTAGTCATATGCCTTGAGCAGCCATTGTCTATCACCCAAAAAAATTTCTCCTTAGCATGGAGTGTAGTCTGAGCAATCATGGATTGATTTTTCACTCTCCACACATCCTTAGGTTTCTTATTTAGCTTATTTTTAGAAACTTGTGAACCTTTATTCACACTGGGAGACATGTATTTCTTTACATTTTGTACTTTTGATCTTACAAAGGTAGTTTTATAATGTTTAGCTATGTGACCAAAATTATTGCAATTATATCACATTACATTTGTATCTACCAAGGGCGCAAATGAATTTTTGCTTAGAAAATTGATTCTCCTTGTAGTTACAACTCTATAATTACTAGCCTTATGACCAAAATGATTATAGATATAATAATAACCATAAAATATGAGGAATACATGGTCATAGACATTCTTGGAGCAGCATGAGGAGTTCGTATAAGCTGTGGCTTATTCAAGTTTCTAACCTTGGTGTATCCATCAGCATCAACTACCTTTGTTTTATTTTTCTCTTAAAGTTTCTTTTCAGGTTCAACTTTCTTCACATCAGCTATGTTTGAGTTTTTCTTTATATCCTTACGATATTTCTCTTTATTTTCTCCCAATTCTCCTTTTACTGTGAAGTTTTCATATAGGTTAGTAGATGTACTAGTTGAGGAACTTTTTCCCTTCTCATAACCAAGACCTGATCTCTATTTTGAGGGCTTTTGAGAATTGATCAGTTCATCAAGGATGTCTGATCCTCCTATCAACTTTATAATTTTATTTAGTTGACCTTTATCTTTTTTAATTTATTTTCTCAAAGACATTATTTATACCTCAAGATCCACACATTCATTAGATTTAGATTGTCATTTCATTTGACTACATCTTCTATTCTTTTAACCTCTTCAACTTGTGTCTTTAGGCTAATTACCATTTGATCAAATTTTTCAATAATTTTAGATAGTTTCTTAATTTCCTTTTATCCAAGCATATTTTTTTTGAGTTCTCTTTTATCAAATTGTCAATTTCATCTAGAGAACATTTGAGCTCATATTCTAGATCCATTTCTCCTTCTTCTTCATTTGAGTCTTCAACTTCATCTTGATCTAGATTTATATAAGTTGATCCTACTAACATGAACATGTATTCATTTACCTTAGCCATAAAATCATAGTCATGATCATCATTTGAACTATCATTGCCTTCTATTGAGTTACTATCTTCTTTTGTGTATAGACCTTTCTTATTCTTGAAGAAGTTCTTCTTAGGATAGTAGGGTTTCACCTTTTTTCTATTCTCTACTTGCTCAGATTTATCTCTTTTATTCTAAGGGCATTTAGCAAAAAAATGTCCTACTTTACCATAATTAAATCATTTGAAGGGTAACTTACCTCAGTACTTTCTAGATCCTCTCTTTGGTCTTCTGACAAAGTTAGCTTCTTCTTCATCAGTCTCTTTAGATTTAGATGTAGATGTTTCTTCCTTTAATTTCTTGGCTAATTTGAATTAAACTTTTCTCTTGAAGGTGTCTTTCTCTCCCATTCTCATCTCATAGGCTATGAAGGTCCCATGAAACTCATCAAAAGCTAGTTTATCTCGATCTCTTACTTCTTCTATTATAGATATTTTAGAATCATATCTTGATGGAAACGATATTAAAACCTTTTTGACAATGATTGATTATTTCATATCTTCTCCAAGGCCTCTAATTACATTTACTATTTAATTTACCCTAAAGAGGTAGTCTACAATCTTGTCCTCTTCATTCATCTTAAGTCTCTCAAACTTGCCTTTCTAAGTTTGTAGCTTTGCCTGATTTACCTTGTCATCTCCTTCATAAATGTCCATCAACTTGTTCCAAATGTCTTACGCATTATAACAGTGCATAAATTTGACAAATTTTGAGTTTGATAGTCCATAAAGAATAGTATTCTTTTCCTTGGCATTACTCTCATATGCATTCTTAGCATCCTAATTAGTAGGACTTGTAGTAGGGGTTGTATATCAATTCACCATAGACATCTATAATAAAACCCTAATGAGGATAGATATGTATCCATTATTATGCTCCAAAATGCATAATTAGATCCATCAAAGAGAGGTGTCTTATTTGATGGAGATCCTTCTTGACTAGCCATTGTGTTCACTATTCCAAGATCTACCTGAGTTGATTAAGATTCTTTCAAGGAACCCTAAGATCTGATACCAATTTTTATAATAGAAATAGATGCTAAGAGGGGGGGGGGCTAAATTAGTATATCAATAAAAATTATTTATTTAAAAAAATTCAATGTAGATTAAAAGATATATGCAGATCAAATAAAATATGAAAAGATCATACACACACAAATACTCGTGACATAATATCTATACATGGAAAACCCAAAGGGTAAAACCATGGTGAGAATAACTACTAGAATATATTCTTCTAATCTAGCCTCATAGTTAAAAGCCTCACTAACAAACCTCATTGGTTACATTACTTAAGGATACCAATCCTAAGGAGACACCAATCCCTTAGTTTAAGAGCACCAACTCTAAAGAATCACCCACTCCATAATCTAAGCACCCACTTAGCTTATCTGAAAACATCAACCAATTATAATCTTCTATGGAGCTACAAATCTTATTTATAAATCATATTCATACATGAATCTAAATCTTTGCTCTTCATTATAGGTCTAATCTACATCTAATCATACTCAACACATTCTCTTTATGCCTTTCTTACTCTCTGCTCCTTTCTATGCCTCTGTTATTATGTGTAGATATGTCTTTATTTGACACACTTCATTATATTGACCAACCACTCTATTCTTCTTTTACCCCTCTAGTTCTGTGTCTTTATTTTTTAGACAGTTCATTTGCTTTTACTCTCTACCTCTATTAAATTTGGCTCAATAGAAAAATAACTTATACAAATAGCTTTTTTATTTGTCCTAGATATCATTTTTATAAACAAATGATCTAGGGTTCTATATCTTCTATGTGTTCACACTCAGATTGTAACACATCATGCCAATTCTGGACTCTAGTTCATTATGAATTGGACTGTAAGTTTCCCACGTCTTGATTCCATGAATCACACCATAATTGTTGGTCTCTTTACTATCTGTAACACTTGTTAGACTCAAGTTTTTATACATAATATCTTTAATTTATATTTGATTGATTGGATCAATCAATATCATTATTTGTGTCAAGATATAGAGTTTATATGTAAGTTTTTGCATGTTTCTCCAACCAACCATTTGTATGGACATGAATTTAAATGTCAATTGTTTATCTTGGCTTTGGTGTCCTGATTTGATGGTCCATATTTTAATATCTCAACTTTAAAATACATCCATTTTATTTCCAGATCTTAGCTTCTACATGTCGTTTAATCTTTGAAGATGCACGTTCTTTATATTAACTTAGTAATTAAACTTTAACACTTTGACCTCATCTCACTGCTTCCTATATCTTTGGATCACTTTCACTCTATTGATCTTCTCAAACCTAATCAATATTTAACTTGTCACTATGTTGATAAACATCAATCACTTTGTTTTATCTGAGTCCACTTGCTCCATTGGATCTCTCTCATCCAAGCTTCCACATGCTATTAGATATTCAAATATGCATGATCTTTGCTTATATTTAGTTGTTAAATATATAGATCTTTATAGAATTTAATTCCATTAAATCCATTATATCTCCTTTGCATGATCACCCACGTACCGTTAGATATTTTGATAAGCTCTTTATTTGTATCTGTCAAGCTTACACTTACTGGGTATTTATCTGATAAGCTCTATGAATGTGACACTTGTCACTTGTGTGATTTCTTGGGTATCCTTTTGAAAATTTGACTTTATCACACTCCATTGGATCTTTAATGTCTGATTAAACACGAGTCATTGATCTTCCAACTAGCTTGATCATTAACTCTGATAGGCTCATTCTCATTGGTCCTCTATCTAATAAACTCTATGCTTATGACACTTAGAATTAACACATTCACTCAAAGGGAACTTGACACTTTGAATTTGATTTAATCTACTGGATAATATACATATGATGAATCATGGGTTATTGATCAAGATGGGACATATATTAAGTCTTAGAGTTAGGAAAATATAAAGTCCTTTCATCATTGCTCAGAGCCAATAATTTCTAGGTCAAGGGGTTGGTTTCTTAATGATGATATGGACTTAAGTTGTAACTTAAGTTATTAATTCTTAGCTATATCAAGTCAACATTAAAATATAACTTTGTTTGTTGATGCCATGGCTAAACCCTTAGGTTTTATAGAGAAACCCTATTCAGTCTCAGAGCAAAGATAATTCAATTATGGGTTCATTCCTTCTCATTTGAACTTGTAAACCATATTCTTAAGATGCTCATGAAAAACCCATAACAAATATTCTATCTATTTGACTTTAAACATCCATAAATGGTCTCTATAAAAGTATGGAAAATTTACATAGTGCAACTGTGAAACATGCTATTCTCTCCATCAATCCTACCTAATCCTTTTGACATCAGTGAAATCCATAGTGTCCCTTTTGACATTAATTAAAATCATATTGCCAACACTTCATTTTTTATAATTGACAATGATCCTTTTATAATATGCAATGAAACATGTTGATCAATCCTAATCCAATTATATTTTTAAAAGTGTATAGGACAGGTGTCCCTTCTATTGCATTCTATAAAAATGAGCTTTTCCTTTTAATAGACTAGTTTATAGATACTATGCTCTTACAAATTGCACATTTATATACAAAATAATATCCTATTTAAATTTTTTATACAAAACTAGCTATAAGAGGAATATTATTATTTCATTGATCTTTGGGACCCTTCTTGAAGCTATAAATCCATTTTAAACTACTCACCAATGGATAATAGCTCCACTTACCTTTACAAAAATAGTAATTTGGCTTCCCTTAGGTCAATTATAATTATCACCATATTTTGTTATGGCCTTTTCTTCACTAGGGCATTCCTATAGGTTCTAATAGTGCTCTAGTGGTGATATCTAGTTCAAACATTATGATCTTAGATCCTAACCCTTACATTACCAGGTCCATAGGGTCTTTGATTTGGTGTATTACACTCACATGGATATGACATGGTATTTTCATGGCATCTCTGTGCCATTATATCCATCATGATCCAAAATATAATCATTATCTTTAAAATTTAGATCTAAGTAGCTATGCTAAAATTAATGTCCATACAATCATAATTTGACATCCATAGGAATGTCTTTAACCATTATGTGACCATAAATTTTAAACATGTAATCTAAGCTCTTTGATATTTCAAAATTGATGTCCATGTGACCATCATGTGACATCTATGGGAATGTCTTTAGTATCACATGTCCATAAATTTTAAACATGTCTTGCCACTTGTCATTCTCTAGTTCACTTTGCACTCTATTAGTTTTACTGGGAAATGTCTTTTCACCACATGGCAGTCTTGTGGGTCTTTAGAGATTCATTGAAAATTATCACTTCATCTTGATCTACTAGATTAAACTCATCCAAGTGAATGTGACCCATTCAATCGTTATCCAAGAAGTGGACTACCATTGGCTTCTCAATATTTTTTAAATAAAATGTTGACACTTGTCACCACCTCATGAGTCCTGGAGGCATCATTGAAACTTTGACTCATTATACTTCATTTGGTCATATCTATTTGATCAACTATGGGTCGTTAATATTATGTAGATGCAAAAGGTCTAAGTTAGGCTTAGTCATAAAGTTTATGGACTATGGTTTTGATTTCATGTTGATAAAAATGAATTAAAACCTTAGGCTAGGATCATTTAAACTAAGTTTTGATACATAACAAAGAGAACCCCATGAACATAAAAGGGACTAAGGCACAAAGATTTATGGACCAAGGTTATAAAAATAGAAAAAAAGTACCACACAAATAACAAGGACATAGCCTAAATTTTTAGGCTAAGGTTTTTATCATATTAATAAATATGATAAACCTTTGGATAAATCTTTAGGATAAACCTTATTAAAAAGGGACCATGAGGGATAAAATAGACAAGCATAAGATTTTTAACCTAATTTTTGGTTGTGTTTAAAAACATGACCAAGCCTTAGGATAAAAATTAAACTAAGTCCATGGTATTAAATTATTCCTACTTAAATTTAAATAAAAGCTCCTACCATATTAAATTTGAATTAAGAGGTCTAGGTAAAACATTAGACTAGGGTCTCAAAATATTAATCAATTATAGACCAAAACTACTAAAAGATCAATTAAAAATTGAAGCAAAAAAAATCTAATCATGTTCATTCCTAGATGGGCTCCATTAAACCTATAACCTAAAACACATATATTCAATATTAGCACCTTAGATAAGATTAAAGCAGAACCATGAACAAATAAGTCAACTAGACCATGGTGAGGATGATCTTCAAGTACAAATAATATGTAAACATGATAGTGACATTCTGATCAAGTAGATTTTCAATTTTAAGGTATAAATTTGAATAATTTGACACAAGGGTCCCCATTTTTTATAAATATGGGTATGTTGACCTCAACAAATGATGAATTCTAGGGGAAACATAGCAATATTTTATAATTCAAAGACTCTAGTTTAGACTAATAATTAAGATACTTATTATATTTGATTAGGCACCATTATTAAGATTAGTTCATGGTTATAATAAATCTTGCACATGAAAAATTAGGATCAAACATCAAAACATCAGTCATGTTGTGTGTATGCTTTGATTTCACTTGTTGATTGCCACAGGATTTAGAGAACAACTTTTAGGTGCATGACTTTAACCATTAACATTGACTTTCAACATGTTTGAATATTCATTAAGAACCATGATTTAGCTCAAGGAAGGCTTGGGCATTACTCTAATACTAGCCAATAATCCATACCCCTGATAGAAATACCCTTGGATCCACTCAAGGCCTTGTTTCATTGCCAAACAAACATTCATAGCCTTGATGGATATTAGTAGAATAATCTCTGCTTAGAAAGCTCTTTAAATTTTACAATAAAGATCTTATTTTTGGATTTTTTAGATCATTTTTAACTTTATATTAAGGGTTTGGAACTAGGTTAGTTAGGTTTAGAGATTTGGTCAAGTGTTTTTATTTTCAGACAATCATCTTTGGTTGTAAACTTTGTCCTAGTTAATAATGTTATTAAGTGCAAACATAACTATGTCCTAATAGTTCAAGCTTTCATTATACATGTGCAATCTTTATTAAAAATAAGCTTAGATCAAAACTAGGTTTAAAATATCAAGGAATAATTAACTTATCCATTGATCTTTGATAGCTTCTCTAAACTATAACATCAAGCTCATATTTTAACAATCCATGATCAACCAATGTTGAGAAGTCATACCTATATTTTTGAACCTAAAGCTCTTGAACAGTTAGGTGATCTTTCAGATGAGGGCTATTGAAAAGGACTAATTATAAGTAATAAATAAAGAACAAAATCAAACAAATATATACACACACTATTTACAAATAAGGGATAGGAAGGAAATAAATGGGAAATAAAAATCAAGAAAAAAACTAAACTAAGACCTACACTAACTACATAAAATAATTACCTCCTAAATAAAATGGAAAAATATTTAGTCTACTATATAATATTGAATCATAATTAATTCCATTCAATGGTCTCTTCTTGCGGATATGAGCACTTTTACGCTTATGTCTTCTTAGTGACGTAACTTGGTCTCCTATCAACATTTTTAGATGCATAGATCAAAGATATGAATTTATGACCTAATCATCTTCTTCCCAAGTACTTATATATTATATTAAGAGTGTTAATTCTCATTCAGTCATAGATATATAGTGACTTATATCTTCCTCTTTCAATGATGGTAGCTTAGCTAGCATTCTTATTCTAATGTTTTCATTAAGCTCAATGTGAGGTGGAGATGGACTAAAATCCTTAGTACCAAAACTTTCCAAGTCATCCTAAAAGATTACTTCATCATGATTGTCTAAAATAACATGAAATTTATTTTCAGCCTTACCATTTGAATCAAGTTGATCACATACTTCCACGCTTTTGGAGGTGTCACATGAAATTCATGATTTGTTTCACTTTCTGCATCCTCATCTTTCGTATAGAATAACATCTCAGCTACCTCAATATTTCTTTAGGGTCTCAAGAATGATATTAATATATTGAAATACCTCAATTTATTTCAAAAAATATTGGTATAAATGTTTCCATTGGCCTTCTTATTTAGGGGAAGACTCTATTTTAGCAATGACCACATATGAATTTCCTTCACAACTATCTTTTGGAGAGAATTCAACTTGTATCTTATCTTGTTCATGGGTATGATCATCTTGAATTCCCATTTCATCTTATAGATAATATTTTGGTTCACTTTATTCTTCAAATGGAAAACCAAAAGTCTGCATGAAGGATTTAGAACTTCATGTAAAGCCAGATGTCCCTGCAACAAAGTCTTGATTAAGCATAGGTTTAGATGTATCCCTTTCACCTTGACATGATTCTAAGAATTATAATTATCAAATAGACCTATATCACAAATATTTATTTCATGTGTGTCTTTAGATGACTCATTGTGGCTATTATCATAAAACCTATTGAATCTTTGAGAATTATAGTCTTTGTTAGAGCCTTCCCCAAAATTTCATGTTTGCTTTTACAACTAAAGAAAATCAGTGCTTAGATTTTGAACCATTTTAAGTATGGATTCATCTTCATTCTTTAATGCTTCTAAAATATGAACTTGATTGTCATTACCCATGGGAACTAAATCTCTCCATCCTTTTGGATGAAATCCATTTGTATCATTATTGAAGAACCCCAAATTTTGGCCAAGATAGGCATGGATTAAGGGTAATTAGTTCAATACGGGTGTTTGATTTAAGGTAGACACACTCTGATTGGTATTAAGAATGACATTTAGTGCTGGGAAATTGAGGTTGATATTTGGGATAACATATGCAAGCTGACATTAAGGTTGCATTTGATCACTGATTATTATAGCTTCAACATAAGCCAATGTTATGGTGTTTATGACTCCAACATACCTCTTAAGAAATGTAAAAGTCATGGGATCCAAAGCATCCTTGTAAATATCTAAGGCTAAATCTTCTTTAGGTATATAAGGGGCTATGGTTTTGCAAAATTTTTTGCATTAAAGGCTCTAATGGGCTCATTTGAGTCTCTTCTAGCAGTGGTGAATTGTTGATATAAAACACATGGACTAATTATTTTATCAAATTGATCAATAAAGATCTTTATAATGATCTCGGTTGGCAATATAATCCTCTAGAAGGTTAAGGAACCACTACTATGCAACATCTTTGAAAGTAAATGGAAACAATATACATGCTACATCTTTATAAACAACATTCAAGAGTCTTAAAGTAGCTTTAAAACATCTAACATGTTCTTCAATAGTGACAATGTCACTAGGATTGAAAGAAGGTAAATACCATTTCGTGTTTCTTGGTAAGTCTTGTACTTGACCAATAAAATTGATAGAATACCCACCTAACCTTACCATACTTTGATGAGGATATTATTTTTGGTAGTTCCAAATCCAAATCCTATTTTAAATATGATGTCTAAGCCTCATCCTTAGAAAGAATAATGATCAGACTCACACATTAAGTAAATTTTGCACAATTATGTATAAATAACAACAAAGGACATCAATATTTAACTAAATTAGATCAATGATATGTTCAATTATGTTAATATGAATGATATTTACATGTTTAAGCTCAGATGAACACAAATTTGTAAAGGATCAGTCAATATTTGAATAAAACCACTATTACTAACCTCAAATGCCTTGGATTTAAGTTATCTTTACCATAAATACTCATAGATATTCAAAGAATATCAATCTTTGGCTAAAGGAAGCCCAAAGACTAGTCTAAAACCATAAAGATCAATGATCTATACATAATTATACTCAAATAAACATGAATATATAAATAATGCATTGACCTTTGGACATAATTCACCAAAATGAGCAAATATTCTACAAATTCACAAAGATATAACTAGGGCCCTCCTTCTAGCACCATCGAAGCTCCTCCTATTGATGCCTAAATATCTACCTTAGGTATTCATAGTGTTTAAGAAACACTTCTCATTTTATAATTCAAATAATTTAATACATGAGTTGTTGGTTGTGATAATCCTATTATCTGTTAGTAGAATAGAGGCAGAACAAGTGACTATTTCACAATATTTATATTGATTGGTGGTTGGAAGCCACCATGGCCAAATAACAAATCTATGTAAAATTTGAAGTATCTATGCTAGTAACAGTGAGTTATGATCAAGAACTAATCTAAGATGAATATTTAAAATGAAAATTAAACAAGAGGGATCAGGTTAAAAAAGAAGTAAAAAGAAGGGTAGGGTAGAAAGAAATATTGTTGATCTTCATTCCAAACATCTTAACAAAGTTCATATTTCATCTAGACATGCACTTAACCAATGTTTACCATGAAATAACTTAAACCCAAATCCTATTACACATTAGGAAAACTCTTAAGGAAGGTGGAAATAATGCAAATAAAAACTTGGTTCACTTTAAAGATTTACCCCTGTAAGGAAATAACATTAGCCCAAATATAAGAAGAGTAAGAAAATGAAATAAAATTAAGGACTTTCAGTCAACCTAGAATTAGCACAAGTTGACAATTCTATAATAAAATGTATAAACAAAGAATTCATAAGAAACATTCAAATCTAGAAATTAGAATAAATAAGTGAGAGAGAAGACATGATAGCAAACACACAGACAAATAGTGGACAATCTTTACAAAATTCCTTGCTTGTATTGTTTGATCAAAGTTTACAAATTAATTTGGCTCTAAAAACTCCTTCCTTTTTTATAATTTACAATTATCATATTATAAGATGCAAGGAATCATGTTAGTCAGTCCTAATATAATTACATTTGTACAAGTGTATAGGATACGTGTCCCTTCTATTGCATTCTAGAACATATGGCTTTTTCTTTTTAATAGACTAGTTTATAGATAACGTGCCATTAGAAATTGCACATGTCTATAAAAAATAATATCCTATTTTATAATATTATACAAATCTAGTTATAAAAATAATATTCTTATTTCATTGATCTTTGGGACCCTTCTTCAAGATGCAAATCCATTTTAAACGTATTGCATATAGACAATACCTTGACTTACCTTTACACAAATGACAATTTAGCCTCCCTCAAATCGATTATAATGTTCATAGGATTCAATTATGGTCCTTGATTCACTAAGGCATTCTTGAAAGTTCTAATAGTGTTTTGGTGGTGGTAACTAGTTCTAACATTATGAGCTTAGATCTTAACCTTTACATTACCAGGTCTACAAAGTCTTTGATTTGGCCTATTTCACTCACATGGCTATGATGTGATATTTTCATGGTGTCCCTTTTCCATTCTATTCATCATGATCTAGAATATGACCATTGCCTTTTAAATTTGGATCTAAGAAGCTGTGTTAAAATTGACATCCATACGACCATCATTTGACATCCATGAAATGATCGTCATTTTTAAACACGTGATTGAGGATATTTTCTATGTTAAAATTAATGTTCACACAAACATCATTTGACATTTGTGAAAACATTTTTTATGGTAATATGACCATCTATTTTAAACATGTCTTGCCACTTGTCATTCTCTTATTCACTCTGCACTCTATCCCTTCTATTGGGAAATGTCTTTTCACCATGTGGCAGTCCTTTAGGCCTTTAAAGCTTCATTGAAAAGTCTCACTTTATCTCACTCTATTAGATTAAACTAATTTGGGTGAATGCAAGTTGTTTGATTATGATCCAAAAAAGTGAACCACCATTGGCTACTTAATATATTTTAAATAAAATGGTGACACTTGTCACCACCTCACGAGTCCTGGAGGCATCATTGAAATTTTGACTAGTTATGCTCCATTTGATCATATCTATTTGATTAACCATGAGTTATTGATATTGCATAGATTCAAAAGGTTTAAATTAGGCTTAATCATAAAGTTTATGGACTATGGTTTTGATTTCATGTTGATAAACATGAATTAAAACCTTAGGCTAGGATCATTTAAAATAAGTTTTGAGACATAAAAAAGAGGACCCCATGAATAAAAAAGGGATCAAGGCACAAACATTTATGGACCAAGGTTATAAACATAGAACAAATGGACAACATGAATAACAAAGACATAGCCTAAAGTTTTAGGCTAAGGTTTTTATTTTATTAAAAAATATGATAAACCTTAGGATAAGACTTTAGGCTAAACCTTATAACAAAGGGACCATAGAACATACAATAAATCAAGCATAGGATTTTTAGCCTAAGTTTTGGTTGTGTTGAAAAAATATAACCAAGCCTTATGATAAAAATTAAACTAAGTCCATGGTATTAAGCTATTCTTGCTTAAATTTAAATAAAATCTCCCACCAAATTAAATTTGAATTAAGAGGTCCATGTAAAACATCAGGTTAGGGTCTGAAAATAATAATAAGTTATATACCTAGGCTAATAAGATATTAATTAAACATTGAAGCAAAAAAACCCTAAGCATGTTCATTCCCAGATGGGCTCCATTAAACTTGCAACCTGAAACACATATATTCAATGTTAACACCTTAGATAAGATTAAAGAACCGTGAACAAATAAGTCAGCCAGACCATGGTGAGGATGACATTCAAATACAAATAATGTGAAAATATGCTAGTGACACTCTGATCAAGTGGATTTTAAATTTTAATGTACAAATTTATAAATTTGACACAAGGGTCCCCATTTTTCATAAATGAGGGTATGTTGAACTCAACAAATGATAACTTCTGGAGGAAACATAGCAATATGTTAAAATTTAGATACTCTGGGTTAGACTAATAATTAAGCTACTTATTCCATTTGATCAAACACCATTATTAAAATCAATTCATAGTTAGAATAAATATTTCACATATAGAATTAGGATCAAACATCAAAACCTCATAATGTTATGTTTGTGATTTGATTCTAATTATTGATTTCCAAAATATTTAGAGAACAACTTCTATGTGCATGATTTTAATCATTAACATTAAATTTCAACATGTTTGAATATTCATTAAGAAACATGATTTATCTCAAGGAATGGTTAGGCATTGCTCTACTGCTAGCTAGACTTCTATAGTATTGATAAATATACCTTTAGATCTACTCAAAGCCTTGCTCTACTGCCAACTAGGCATCCATAACCCTAGTGGAGATTACTAGAATCACCTCTGCTTAGAAAGCTCTATAAATTTTGTAATAAGGATCTTGTTTTTGAATTTTTGAGATAATTTTTAGCTTTCTATCAAAGGTTGGGAACTAGGTTAGCTAGGTTTAGGGATTTGGTCAAGTGTTGGATTTTTAGAAAATCATCCTTGGCTATAAACTTTATCCCAAGTAATAATGTTTATTAAATGCAAGCATGATTGTGTTCTAATAGTTTAAGATTTCATTATAAATGTGAAATACTTCTTAAAACCAAGCTTAGATCAGAACAAGGTTTAAAATATCAAAGAATAATTAACTTATCCATCAGTCTTTGTTAGCTTCTCTAAACTACAACATCAATTTCATATTTTAATAATCCATGATCAACCAATGTTGAGAAGTCATACCTTCATTTTTGAACCTGAAGCTCTTAAGCAATTAGGTGATATTTGAGCTGAGGGCTATCTAAAAAGACTAATTAGAAGCAAGGAACAAAACACAAAAGCAAAAAAATATATACAAACATTATTTACAAATAAGGGATAGGAAGGAAAGAAACATGAAACAAAAAAAAGAAAGAAACTAAACTAAGCCCTACACTAACTACATAAAGTACTCACCTCTTAGATCAAATGGAAAATTATTTAGTCTACTACAGAACCTTGAATCATGATTAATTACATTCAATGGTCTCTTCTTGTGGATAAGATCACTTGTATGCTTATTTCTTCTAAGTGATATAGTTTGGTCTCCTATCAACATTATTATATGCATGGATCAAAGATATGAATCTAAGACCCAATCATCTTCTTCCTAGATCATTTTATCTTACATCAGGAGTAATAAATCTCCTTCATTCATAGATAGATAGTGACTTATATAATCCTAATTCAATTATGGTAGCTCAACTAGCATTCTTATTCTAATGTCTTTATTAAGCTCAGTGTGAGGTGGAGATGGGCTAAAAATCTTGGTACCAAAACTTTCCAAGTCATCTTGAAAGAATAATTCATCTTGAGCTTAAATAGCAGGTAATTTGTCCACAACCTTATCATTTGAATCAATTTGATCATATAATTCCACCCTTTTGGAGGTGTCATATGAAAATTCATGATCTATTTCACTTGCTTCATCCTCATCTTCTAAGTAGAATGACATCTTAAGTACAGAATCGAGTCCCAACTCATCTTGCTTTGGGGTCTCCATAATGATATTATTATCTCAAAATACCTTAATTTATTTCAAAAAATATTGGTATAAATGTTGTCACTAACCTTCTTCTTCAGGGGTAGACTCTATTTCATCAATGACCTCATAGGAATTTCCTTCACAACAATCTTCTAAAGAGAAGTTAGCTTTTATATGATCTTGTTCATGGGGATGCTCATCTTGAATGTCCATTTCATATTCTAGATCATCTTATAGTTCACTTTCTTCTTCAAATGGAAAATAAAAAACCTAAATGAAGGATTTAGAAGTTCATATAAACCTAGATATCCCTGCAACAAAGTCTTGATTAATTATAGGTTTAGATGTATCCCTTTCACCTTAACATCCTTATAAAACATTATAATGATCATCTAGACCTATATCACAAAGATTCATTCTATGTATGTCCTCTGATGACTCATTATGGCTATTATCATGAAACATATTGAACCTTTTAGAAGCATAGTCTTTGTTGGATCCTTCCCTAAAATTTCCCACTCACTTGTTTAACTAAATAAAATTAGTGCTCAAATTTTAAACCATATTAAGTATGGATTCATCTTCTTTATTTGGTGCTTCTAAGTTATGAACTTGATTGTCATTACCTATGGGCACCAAAGCTCTCTATCCTTTTGGATGAAGTCTATTTGTATCATTGTTGAAGAACCCAAAAGTTTGGTTAGGATAGGCATGGATTAAGGGAAATTGGTAAAATGTTGGTGTCTAATTTAAGATAGACATATTTTTATTGGCATTATAAATGATATTCAATGCTAGGGAATTGAGGTTGACATTTGGGATATCATATCCAAGCTGAATTTGAGATTGCATTTGATCACTGATTATTATAGCTTCAGCATAAGCCAATGCGAAGGTGTTTATGAATCCAATAAACCTTTTAAGAAATATAGAAGTCATGGGATCTAAATCATCCTTGTAAATATATAAGGCTAAAGCCTCTTCATGTCTATAAGGGGATATGGTTATGCTAAACATATTATGAAACCTAGCAGTAAAGGCTCTAATGGGCTCATTTGAGTCTCTTGTAATAGTGGTGAAATGTTGATACAAAATACATGGATTAATGATTTTACCAAATTGATCAATAAAGATCTTACTAAAATCATCCCAGCTAGCAATATAATCCTATGAAAGGTTAAGGAACCATTAGTATACAACATCTTTGAAAGTAAATGAGAATAATCTACATGTTACATCTTCATGAACAATATTCAAGAGTCTTAAAGTAGATTTGAAAGATATAACATGTTCTTCAATAGTCACAATTCCATTAGGATTGAAATAAGATAAATACCTTTCTAGATTTCTGGGTAAGTTGTGTACCTGACTAGGTACATTGATAGAAGATCCACCTAACCATTTCATACTTTGATGAGGATCTTATTTGTGGTGGTTCTAGCTCGAAATCCTATTTGAAATATGATATGTAAGCTTCATATTTAAAAATAATAATGATCATACTCACACATTAAGAAAATTTTGTATAAATATGTATAAAGAACAACAAAGGACATTAATCTTTACCTAAATTAACTCAAAGATATGCCCAAATACATCAATATGAATGGTCTTTACGTGTTGAATCTTAAATGAACTCAATTTTGCAAAGGATTATTTAATATTTGAGTAAAACCACTATTACTAACCTCGAATGCCTTGGATTTAAGCTATCTTTACCATAAATACTCATGGATCTTCAAAGAATATAGATATTTGGCTAAAGTAAGCCCAAAGACTAGGATAAAACTATAAAGATCAATGATCTTTACATAATTATGCTCAAAGGAATAGGATTATGTAAATAATGCACTAATCTTTGGACATAATTCACCAAAATGAGCAAATATTCTATAAATTCATAAAGATCTAACTAGGGCTCTCTTTTTAGTGCTAGTGAAGCTCTTCATGTTGATTCCTAAATATGTACCACAAGTGCCCAGAGTGTTTAATAAACACTTCTCATTTTAGAATTTCAATAATTTAGTGCATGAGTTACGGGTTGTGATAATCCTATTATCTATTTATTGAATATATTTAGAACAAGTGACTATTTCACAATATTTATATTAGTTGATGGTTGGGAGCCCCCGTAGCCAAATAATAAATCTATGAATAATATGAAGTATCTATGTTAATAACAATGAGTTATGATCAAGAACTAATCGAAGATGAATATTTATAATGATAATTAAATTAGAGTGATCAAGTTAAAAAACAAGTAAAAGGAAGGGTAGGGCAGAAAGAAATTTTGTTGATCTTCATTCCAGATATCATGAAAAAGTTCATATTTCATCTAGACATGTGCTTAATCAATGTGTAACATGAAAAAAATTAAGCTTAAGTCCTATCAAACATCAATAAAAATCCTAAGGAAGCTGGAAATAATGCAAATAAGAACTTGGTTCACTATAAAAATCTACCCTTGTAAGCAAACAACATTAGCCCAAATGCAAGGAGAGTAAGAAAATGAAATAAACCTAAAGATTTTTAGTCAACCTAACACTGACACAAGTTAACAATTCTATAATCAAATGTACACACCAAGAATTTATAAGAATCATTCAAATTTAGAAATCAGAACAAATAATTGAGAGACAAGCCATGATAGAAAATACATAGACAAATACTAGACAATCTTTGCCAAATTCCTTGCTTGTATTATTTTCTTCAAGTTTGTAAATTAATTTGGATCTAAGAAATTCCTCCATTTTTAAAATTGAAAATGCTCCATTTATAAGATGTAAGAAAGCATGTCAATCAGTCCTAATCCAATTACATTTGTAAAAGTATATAAGACATGTGTCCCTTCTATTGCATTCTAAAATAAATGACCTTTTCCTTTTAATAGACTGGTTTATAGGCAACGTGCCCTTACAAATTGCATATGTCTATACAAAAAACTATCCTATTTCAAAATATTATAAAAATCTGGTTATAAAAAGAATATTCTTATTCATTAATCTTTGGGACCCTTCTTCAAACTAAAAATCTCTTTTAAACTGCTCACTAATGGAGAATAACTCAACTTACCTTTACATACATGACAATTTAGCCTCCCTCAGGTCAATTATAATTATCACAAGATTTGATTATGGTCCTTTCTTTGCCAAAGCATTTCTATAGGTTCTAAAAGTTCTCTAGTGGCAATATCTAGTTCACACATTATGAGCTTAGATCCCAACCTTTACATTACTAGGTCTGTAGGGTCTTTGATTTGGCCTATTACACTCACATGGCATTGACATGGCATTTTCATGGTGTCCTTATGCCATTTTATTTGTCATAGTCCAAAATATGATTGGTGACTTTTAAAATTTGGATCCAAGAAACTATGTTAAAATTGATGTCCATGCAACCGTCATTTGACATCTATGGGAACGTCTTTGATAGTCATGTGACCATCAATTTTTAACACATGATATAGGATCTTTGTTATGTTAAAATTTACATATGTAAAACCATTATTTAACATCTTTAGTAGATTCTTTGATGGTCATGTGATTGTCCATTTTAAACATGTCTTACTACTTGTCATTCTCTGGTTTGCTTTGCACTCTATCAGTTCTAATAAGAAATGTCTTTTCACCATGTGGCAGTCCCATGGGCATTTGAAGATTCATTGAAAAGTCTCACTTCATCTCACTCTACTAGATTAACCTCATCTGGGTGAACATGATCCATTCGATCATGATCCAAGAAGTGGATCACCATTCACTGCTCAATATATTTTAAACAAATGGTGACACTTGTCACCATCTCATGAGTCCTGGAGGCATCATTGAAACTTTGACTGGTTATGCTCTGTTTGATCATATCTATTTGATCAACCATGAGTTGTTGATCCTACATAGATGCAAAAAGTTTAAGTTAGGCTTAGTCATAAATTTTATGGACTATGATTTTGATTTCATGATCATAAACACAAATTAAAAACTTAGGCTAGGATCATTTAAACTAAGTTCTAAGATATAACAAAGAGGACCCGATGAATAGAGAAGGGACTAAGGCATGAATATTTATGGACCAAGGTTATAAATATAGAACAAAAGGACCATGTGATTAATAAAGACATAGCCTAAAGTTTTAGGTTAAGGTTTTTATTGTATTAATAAATACGATAAACCATAGGATAAAACTTTAGGCTAAGCCTTATAATGAAGGGATCATAGGGAATAAAATAGACCAAGCATAGGATTTTTAGCTTAAGGTTTGGTAGTGTTAAAAAAACATGACCAAGCTTTAGGATAAAAATTAAACTAAGTCTATGGTATTAAATTTTTCCCTCTTAAATTTAAATTAAGAGATCTAGATAAAACATCAAGTTAGGGTTTCTAAATATTAATCAATTATAAACCAAGGCTAATAAAAGATCAATTAAACATTAAATCACAAAAAATTTAAGTATGTTCATTCTTAGATGGGCTCCATTAAACCTGAAAGCTAAAACACAAATATTAAATGTTAGTACCTTATATAAGATTAAACCAGGACCATGAAAAAATAAGTCAGCCAAACCATGGTGAAGATGATCTTCAAATACAAATAATGTGCAAACATGCTAGTGACACTCTGATCATGTGGATTTTCAATTCTAAGGTAAAAATTTGCACAATTTGATATAAAGGTCCCCATTTTTTAGAAATAGGGGTATGTTGACCTCAACATGTTGTAAATAACCTAACAAATGAAACCCATATTAGAATCATCCAAACAAAAATCCACATGATATTTCACGTGGTTAAAGATTTTTATCTAGTTTCTGAAAATGTGTCACATTAAATAAGGCAATTGCAAATGTTAATATTTTGTTTTAGGAATATATATATATATATATATATATATATATATATATATATATATATATAAGATGTCGATGTTTCACTTTAAATTAAGCATTGGAAAATTTGTGATAGAAATAAAGTCAATGTTAATTTTTATACAATTCTTAAATTAATGAAAAAAAATTATTTTGGATTGAGGGGTTGATTTGAAATCGAGCATAAAGATAATTATTTAAATTATTTAAATTTCATTTATGAAGGCTCTTTATGATGGATAGTTAATTTTATAATTATGCATGAATTTGGGAATTTAAAATTTTATTTTCCTTCACAAACATGTAGATTATTGCGAGAATATGGTGTTAATATATGTTAGTATCATATCTATGTTTATTCTTAGTACAAAGGATCTTGTTCATTTTCTAATTTCTAGTTATTGGTTGTTAGTACACTTTAGAAGGTTGTAGTATGATGGAAATCAGATTTCACAGGGGGAACAAGTAATTGCAAACAAGATCATAATTTTGGTAATTTGTTTTTATAAATTTATATAGTTTATAAATAATATTTTAATTGATAAAAGTATTAATTGTATATTTTTATTTATTTGTTTTCCATATTTATAATTTTAGGTTATTTGGAATTAATAAGTTTTATTTATATAAAAGTCTATTAAGATTTGTCAATTTGTTTGATATATTTATATTTTTGAGTTATATAGAATTAATAAGTTCTATTTTAATAAGGTTTTATTAAGGTCATAGAAAAATTAAATAAAGGAAGAAAATGTTTAAATCAAGGGAACTGTATATTGAAAGATTAAGTGGACAACTATCAGAAACATCCATGTGACAACTATCAAATTGTTATTTCAAATTGACTAGGTAATGATATTGTAGGAATTAGGTATCAGTGTAGATAGTGATGTCTTCCATTCATATATAAAATAAGATTATAAAACATATTAAGTTACAATTAATATAACTCTTTTATTAAGTTTTTATGAAATAATTATTTGTATTGAGTTGTAGATATGAGAATAAAAGATAATGAATACATTTTATATATTTATTTAGACTAATATTTTGATTAATATAAACTACCTTTAAACATTTGTATGAAATATATCTCTAAACATAACAAGAGATGCAGATCTCCAATAGATAATAAATAAGGTCCATACTTAGACTAATGTTATTATATACAAAAAATGAGATTATTATACGAAAACCAAAATATTAAAGTCTACTTAACTTTGATTCTATAAAACTTAAAGATATATAAATAAATATTTATGGTTTCATCTTTAAACCATAGTTATTTTGAGAAATTTTTTTAATAATTTTTTTTCAATGAAATTTATATGTAAACAAAATAGTAAAAAATTCAATACATTTACCAAATTTTACTAAGATGAATAGAAAAATAATATTTTAACCAGATATGTTGTACATAATGTTTATAGGTCAAAAATTTAGATGTTACGTTATAATCTCCTCAAGTGAGAATGTTTTTCAGAGAGATGTGAAAATTTATTTGTAAATAAAATAGTAATAAATTCAATACAATTACCAAATTTTACTAATATTAATATAAAATATATATTTTAACAGTATATATTGTACACAATGTTTATAGGTCAAAAATGTATATGTTACATTATAATCTCCTTGAGTGACATTGTTTTTAATAGAAATGTGGTCTATGAAGAACTAATACACTATTATAGAAAATGTGCCACATGTCACTTTCATGTCACTCTAGTGTTATTTAATTTTATTATATTTTGTACATTTTCATCATCTCTCTCTATGTGGTTATGCTATATTCATCATTAGCTTAAAAACTAAGAATAAATTACGTTACGACATTTAATTAACATCCTTAATTCATTCATTTCCTTTTCTTTGTTACCAATATTCATAAATATATTTATTATGATGTGTATGTGTGTCTTGATATTTATAATAATACTATTTTTGACATCAACCTAAGATTCCATTAAATATACAATATTCAATTAAATATCAAAATCATTATTTTTTATTGAAATTTTATTTTGAGCATAGCAAATAAAAATGAACTCTAAATTTATTTTTAAAAATATACATGAACAAAAGTCCCCATGGGGTGCCAAACAAATTAAAGTTGTAGACTTTTTTATTTGATAAGATAAATGCTTTTGAGGCTAGAGCTATGAACTGGACAAGTGAAGCCTTTGATAATTGGGCCCAAAACCAAAGAGAAGGTTTTGACAAATGGACCCACAACAAGAAGGTTTGAAGGCTTAACCAACCTTTACAAACATATCTATAGGATTTTAATGCTCCCATAACCATATAAAGTATGACAATAGGGTTTGAAGACTCTTAAAACCTTGGCCAAACAAACAATAATAGGGTTTTGAGGACCCTATGACTATAAAAAGCTTTGAAAGAGGGTTTTAAGGTTCCCACTACCATTACAAGAACAAAAAGAGAGTTTGGAGGATCCCACAACCTTTGTGAAATAAAAAATAAGAGAGTTTTGAGGCTCTCACACCCATAACACAAGGGTTTTAAGGTACCCACAACCTTAGCACCATTGAAGATGTTATAAATCATTGAAACTCAAAATGTTGATGTCCTTCAGCATAACTTCTCTGAGACATATATTGCAGAATAAGAGTCTGTTAGAAGCAAAAGGTCTTCTACCACTTGGGACTTCTGCACAATCTCTACCCAGTTGAGACATAACAAGCGGGCTTTTCCTCCCATTGAACCTAGAAAGGTAGATTCCTCTAACCTCCACTCTAATAGAACAATTTTTGGTTGGGTTTTCTATATACACTCTAATCAAAACCAACTAAAGCTAGGGATTGTCTTCCATAGATTTTATCTTCAACATAGTTTTCACACATCTTCCATAAACCTTGTGTATAACATAAGATCAAACACATCTAAATAAAACCATAGACCTCAAGGAAGCCTAATCAATGTCAGATATGATTCCATAAAATCTTATGAAGAATATTAAGAATACTGGAATGTCTTTTTCCAACCCAAAATACCATGGAAAACATGTTTCTTTTCCTAGACCAGTCGCTTTCCAAGCCATATGGACCACTCCATAATTGGTCAATGTGCATGTCCAAAACTGATGCTTGAGAACAGAGGAATGTTGGGTCACGCCATAGATTTTTAATGTCAAAATAATAACCTACATTCATTTAACATTAAAAACTACTTCATATCACTTATAAAAATATTATAAACTATCTTGATCACTGTAATTTTAACAATGTCTACATTGTCTAATATATAAACTTTATTTCTTTTATTATTTTCATTATATTTGAAAATTAAGTAATTACATCCATATGATATTTTAATCTAATTTAAATAAAAATAAAATTAATGTATTAAGAGAATTTGATACTGCATACTTTATAAATTTACTTTCATATATGTAGTAGAATAAATTTTAAAATATTAATTTTTAAAAAAAATATTCAAATAAAATTATAATTAATCAATTTATTAAAAAAAAATTAAGTATTTCTATCATAATGTTATTTATGAGAATGCTTTTATAAAAATGAATCCAAACCTTTAATATTTATAGTTTTATATATCTCTAAATTGTCTTAGAAATAATTCTTCAAACTCATCAAGTCTATTAGTTATAAATCCATTGAGGATAAATCTATTATGTATAAATAAGATTATTTTAAATTTTTTTATTAAAAAATACACAATGAAGGATGTTTCATAATTTAAATAATAAAGCTAATTGTGATGATGATATCCACAATATTATACAAATAAATCTATATTATAATTCCTTTAATATCATCAATTTATTTGTTTCCACTTTAATAATTTTAAATTTAAATCAACATCAATGATATTATCAAAATGAACATACTTGTTACTCTACTAATAAATCTATATATGATGCTACAACAATGTTATTTGGTAGATAAATAATGTTGATTCAAAAAATAATATCATAAATTATAAAAACATATTAATTTACTTTTAATATTATTTTAAAGTAAAATGGAATCATATTAAAAAATAAAATCACACTTTTTTTTTAATATCATAAATTATAAAAACATATTAATTATATCACTAAACTTAATCTAAAGGATAAAAATGATTTAAAAAAAAGTGTGATTTTATTTTTTAATATGATTTCATTTTACTTAAAAATAATTTTAAAAGGATTTTTTTTATAGAAAGGATAAAAATGAATTTAACTAATAATTATTATATATTATTATTTTTAACACTAGCGATTTTATGTGTATATGTGATGCTCTAGTTTTGAATTGTTAATATTAATATAATATTATTTTATTTTTTATTTTAATATATTTAATAGAAAAAACTTTATTTTTAATATTTAATTTTATACATTAATTTTTATGTTTAATTTAATAAACTAACTTTTAAATTTCAAATTATCATGGATATTTCTATTCTTCAACCATTTATCCATGTTTTTTTTTGAAAATTTTTATTTTATATTTTTGAGAAATAAAAATAAGTACACATTAATTAATTTTATTTATCTTATATTTGTAAAAAAAAATAATACTTCTCTTTTTAAGAGGAATATACATCATTCCATAAGTAGAATGGTGTATGTTTTTTTTTTAATAATAATTATATATTATCTTTGTATTTCATTATAATATTCTATTTGAATTGAGATACATAGATATATTTTAAATTATTAGATAAAAATATATGTTATTCATCTATCAAATTTAATTTTTTAAAAATATCGAGTTTCAAACACTAAGGACTCTATAATAGCCTTTTAGTTTATATAACTTATTTTTTTAACTTTAAGGACTTATTCCAATTTATTATTAATATTTTGTCTTAGGTATTTATAATAATGATTAATATATTATTTTTGGTAATTGAAGGAAATTATAAGGTAAGTTGTTTTGATAGATTTAATAGCCATAATTTTAGCTATATTAAATTTACTATTAGATCAAATTTGGAATATTAGGTACCTCAAAAATCTAAATAGAAGTTACTACAAATAATTTACAAAGTGGAGTGATAAAAGAGGAAAGAATATAAATTAATGTTTTCTAAGAATCTAAAATTGATATGGATAAATAGATTATGCTTGAAAATTTATTATAGAAAGTAAGAGCGATAACCAATTTTATAATATAAATTATACCAACAATTTTTTTTTTCATAAAATCATAACAAATTTAAAGGGACCAAGTTGAATTTTAATAAACACATCTAAAAAATAATCCTTAAAAAGTTTTTAAAGATTTATAGTTTTTATTATCAAATGTATATGGATGAATAGATGATAATAAGAAATGAAAGTTTTTGAAAAAATGATGAGGCATTTAAATAAGTAAGAAGATGTAAACAATATAATTATTAGATGTAATATACAATTATAAGTTAAACATAAAAGAAAGGTGGAAAATACTTTATAAAAAAATATTTTGAATTTATATGATTTTTGTTATGAATTGATTCTTTAGAATGTGGATCATTGTGAAATATTTATAAAATATATTTAATTTGAATGATAAAAGACAAAAGAACCAGTTTAAAATATAAAAATTAGATAAGTTTTTTAAAATTATGAAATAATTTTTACTTGAAAATAAAATAGATTAATTTTTATTTATGAAATTAGGATTCATAATCTAATATATCTAATAATTCAAGAGGAATAGAAACTAATAAGAATCCATTTCAAGTGTGTGATACCATGAACCCATAACCCAAAATTTAAAGAAAATATTCAAAAGAATATTTAATACTAATTATAATGGTATCAACATAATATAAATTTACCTATATGATGAATTGTGTCTCTTGAATAATGACAAGGAATGGAACAAACATAATTGGTGTTTAACTTGAAAAAATTAAGAAAATATGAATAAAATTGAAGTATTTCATAAATACATAAGACTGAAAATTATGAATAAAGAATTGTAGTAGAAAAATAAATAAAATATCAAAAGAAGATTCAAAAGATATTAATATTACAAGTTTTTTTACAAATAGAATCCAATAGTAAAATAAATAAAAAGAGGATAAAAATATACAAATTTATTCCATGTATTAATAATACGTAAAAGAAAAAAAAATAGAATAAGCATATTCAATATCATAGATTCCAATAAGGAAAATAGCAACGAAGATAATCAACTTATTAATTGAGGAAAATAAAAGATAGGAGGATTAGGATGAAATATTAGAAATTATTAAAACTATTTTATTATAAAAAGATAATAAATTAATAATAATAGAAGTTGATTTAATAATTAATAAAATAAGACTAGGTATATGTGCAAAAAAGTTTCATTTATAAATAATAGTTAGAAGAAACAAAAATGTAATAAGTAGTATAAATATTGCATAAGAAAATATCATATAAGACAATGAAAAATGTAGAAAAGAAGAAGATCAATTCATTTATCAACAAAAAGAGAGAAGAGGATTAGGATGAAATGTTAGAATTATTACAACTATTTTATTATAGAAGGAATAAATTAATAATATTATCAATGAGTTTAAATATCTTTAAAATCTTAAATCTAAATAAATATCAAACAACATTCATTAGAAAATTTATACATATAGTATTGAAAGTAATATTCAAATAATTTAATAATACAAAATGAAAATCTTAAAATAATGATTATGAATAATTTCTCATCATTTATTAAAAAATATGACATAATTGTCTAATTATTTCATACTAATATTTTTATATAATTTAATTTATAATTTTTTTAGAAGTATATTATGAAAAAAATTAAATACAATATGAAAAAATAAATTATTTTATAACAAGAAGACATATTATATAAGATAATATTATGTTTTGAAACCATCCATTCATTCCACACAATTCAATGGTAAAACTAATATTAAATACAAATATGAAGAGAAGACATATATTATTTGAGATCATATTATCTCATGAAAAAGTTAATTCATTCCATGAAATTAAATGGTAAGACTAATATTAAAAATAGATATAAAAACTTATGACAACAAAGTGAGAATTTTTGATTAAAAAATGTCTTTTTACATGATTGGGTTCCATGGGTCAAAAGGTGCACAAGTGTTACATTTTTTATTATTTTAAAAAAAATTATTTTTAGATATTTTCATGTATAAATGTGTTTAATTGTTCAATTCAAATAATTATCATTTATTGAATGAGTTGTAATCCAATTGGTAAATATGATGGTTATTTATATTCATCTTCCAAAATATAAATCTTTTTAGATATCTAATATAAAAAATCAAGTAGTTAAAGTTAGGATCATATCTTAAGTAATTTTTATGATGTGAATATTCCTTATTTGTAACTCCTTAATCCAAAGAATTCACTAATTTAAATGTATATTTACTCAATGTTATAAATCTATTATATATTTATTTTTCAAATATGAATAAAGATACTGATATTCTATATAATTCAATGGTTAACTATCATTTCAATCCATTCTTCAATAATTTATTTATTATAGTGATATTATAGTATTAGAATTTATAAGAAGGAAGATAAAATGCTTTAAAATGATCTAAGCCTTTGTGTGACTCATGGAATAATGAAGGTACTTTGTGTAATGTTTCATATTCAATAATAATTTTAGGACCATCTTAAACACACATGAACATATCAAAAATTCCTACCTCCTCTTCATTGTTTCTAATAATTATAAAAATGTTGGTAATATTTTATACAACTATACAATAAAGTTTACAAAAACCAACAAAAAAAAAAGATGCATAATAGTTAAAAAATGAATGATGTTTAATAATTATTTATTTTATCTAAAAATTAATAATATAAAGCACTAAACTAAATTGAAATGCTATTTAGAATATAAAATATACATAATTTGAATGTAAAATATAGAAACTGAAATAAATTATATTTAATAAATTTTAGTTAAATATGCAAACCTAGCTCAAATCTAACTTATGTTAATTATGTATTTAGATCTTTGATATGTCACTGATAAAAATATTTATGGACTATGTCATTTCCAAAAATATAATTCTATAATGAACAAGGACATGGTCACACTAAGGTGAACATGGGCACATTGTGGACTCATCTATTCTACCACAACTATGTTTGCATTGAGTGTGAAGAGTATTTTCTTGTTTAAATACATGTGTCTATCAAGGGTACATTGTTGACTATCTACAGGTGCTAATTTATCATATGTAAAAATCTAAAATAACAAACCTAGCTCCCTCACATAAAACAAATGGAAATTAAATGAAAAAGAAAGGAATCATGCAAGGGTAATCACTAAGCTATCCTTATAAAACATAGCATAATTTGAGTGCTACCTACATAGTGCAAAATGTTTTTAGACCAATGTAGTTATCCCTCCTATAGTGAGTGTGTGAATCATGGTATTTTTATTATATAAAAATGCAACTAGTAATCTTAATTGAATTCTTGACAATAAATACCCTTGACCTTCAATAAAATATCTTCAAACTTGACATATGACTATTAGAATAAATTAAAACTTGAATTAGAAATATTAGTGCTCTTTTGATTAATGTGCAGTAGTATTTACAAGTAATTTCCAAATGTTTATTAAATGAATTTGATGTTCTTATATTGACAAAATTGAAATATTTTCATTACGTGATTTTTATAAAAGTGTGAGATGCCCAATATGAAATGTTTCAATTTTTAAAAGTAACTGTTAGAGTGTGGGATGCATAACCACAATAGTGCAGAAGGATGAGATGTAGCCATGTATAACTTAGTATGATTTTTTCCTATAAGGCCACAGACTATTGGAACTTCGCTGATAAGAATCTATAAGTATAATAGGGATGTCTGAATGATGTTTTTAATAATTACAAGATAGTGAGTATAACAGTGAAGAATCTCATAGATATTTCAAGTTAAACAAAGGGAAATTAGGTAAATTAATTTAAGGATGTTAATATTAATAATTCTCAATCACTTATTAATTAAATTTTAGTGTCAAACACTCACTAATTAAATTTGAGTGTTGATCCTATTACAAATTGAGAGTGACCAGGTTTTAATTTGGAAACAAGTAAAATCCCTTGAGTTGGAAAGGTTTTTGAATGTGTAGAGTATTTTGTAAAATAATTGAAAGGGTGGAACCACCAAATATGGTCATTATAATGCATGTATATACATTAAGTGTCACCAGAATCATATATGGTAGGAGAAAGGGTGGAACTACCAAATATGGTTCACTAAAGTACAACTATAGATGTTTAGCGTCATTAGAATACAATACATCCCACTTTTAAATGACGTGAACCACACCATTGAATATGGATCTAGATTCTATTTGAACTTTTTACCTTTGAAACTTTTGAAATTTAAGGAAAAAAAACTTGAAATTTAAATGTAGTAATATGAACATGAATGAATAACATGCCCCCTATACTATACTATATTGATATAGAATGGAAATTAAACTTGAAACTATTTTATACGTATAACTTATAACTATTTTTTGCATGCCCATGTATATGAACCAAGTATATATGAAGTTTTACTATAGTAACTATAAAAATGAGTGCACCTCTATGTCATATGCCCCCATAATCTGAAAATATGAACATTGTAATCTGTCATAAATCTAAACTTTATTTCTCATGAGGGATTGAATTCTAAATACAATACCATTATCATGCTCCCCATTTGAGATGAGGGACATAGCCTCCACGTAATTAATCCCAGAAGAAAATTTGTAAAATATGTGAAAGATATGATCATGTCATAGTATATGAACATTTGAATTATATTGCATCATAATATTAGATATAACATTGAATTTTGTATAAGGCATTGAAACACATAAGTAGCAGGTAAGTGATAGGTATCATGAAATAATAGTAAATTTAAAAAGTAGAATCAATGCATTATATTAATCACAACACCAAAGTAACAAGTAATGAACATACAAGTAATGTCACATAATATCACATAAATGACATAGAATGCCACACATAAGGTCCAAAGGCCACATAAAAGGGGCTTATGAATGTTAAAAAAACAAAATAAAGCCAAGGGCCACATGTAAATGATATTAGGATTACATACTATCAATAACACGTATATGTTATACACACAAGGCCAAGACCTATACATAATAATTAATGAAGTTCTAACTTATCATGTAGTAAAGTAATATTTTTGAAAAGAAACATAGAGAAAATGAGTTTGGTTTAAATCAACTATATTTATGAATGTCATTGTTAACAAATAACATGCCCATGTAATAAAATGTAAAGTATGAGTTATTATCAAAACATTTGGATTTTATGTAGTTCAACATGGTAAAAATGTTTTGGATAGATACAAATTATTGAAGTGTTCACAAAGAATGAAGATATGCCCCTAACTTAGAAAGGCTATTGGAAAAAAGGGAATCCTGACATCAAAAAACCATGTAAACATATATCCTGTATCACTCTCCTCATGAAAATTAGTGTCCTTATGAAAACTGAAACACATTATCTAAATAACATGAAATAAATAAGAATTAGACTAACAACATAATAAAATGTTTTGATTTTTTGATTTTGATTTTTTAATATATATATACTTTTTGTATTTTTTGAAAAAAATGAATATTTTAATTCTATTCATAACTGGAATTAAAAATATTTGAAAAGCATCAAGAAGAAAGACTTTGAGAATATAATAAAAAAATCCACTACAAGATTCTAAAAAGTAATGTGGAAATAAGCAATGGAAATAATATGCCCCCAATGTATATATAAAAGAATCATAGAAATTTAGCATAAATGATTTATATAGATAAGAATGTGCATGCCCCCAACGGTCAAGAGTCTATGTATACTCAAGTAGATATATGTGATCATGTGATTTCAATGGAATTGATAGTAGGATAGATATGCAATAGTAAAAAAGTTGAATGCCATGAATAATGTGTGTTGAAAGAATTATAATATAGTTTTTTTGGATTGTTCAAATCAGTTTAAAAATCAAGAGGGAAAGTTCCCATAGTGAAAAAAAATATGAGGGTTAGAATTAAAATTGAATGAGGGATAAAAGAAGTAACAAATAAGATATGTATAAATGAAAATATGATAGTAACTAATAAATAGAATTATACTAAATAATGGGTTGGTGGGAAGTATGAGGTTGTGTCCGACCAAGGATTTCATCAAGGGGATGCACATATGTATACCCAAATGTATATCATGAAGGAGTGACATCTTGTGAAGAATAAGTTCCAACTATATTTGCCTTTGTATCTAAATATGAATCATATGTTTCAATATAACCATATTAATCACTGGTCATACACACATGTAAATATATATCCTCATGTGTAATAGGAGAAGATGTAACTCCATGTACCTATGTAGACTAACTAAGAATAATCTTTGGTGCCTTAGGAGATAAATACCTAATTTTAGGTGACACTTTCAGCTTAAGATAATCTACCATGCTCTTTAGAAGTATATGATTATACTCACGTGTAACTATATCATGCTCATAGATAGATGGAAAACTAATTCTATAATATGTTATTAAATATTATTATAGACTATTTCATTGCCATGTGGATCAATGTATGTCCCAAACAATTTTTATATAGGAGTAAATATAATTGATTCCAAAGGGTATTCATATTAGAATCCTATAATATTGATCACTTTATTACCATGAATATAGTTGAGACATTTATGCATTGTAGAAGGTATTTATCTAATATTTTGTATCCTAAAGTGTCATAATAACATATCAAAGACCCTTGCACTTGGTAAAACTAATAACAGGGTAGGCACTATGAGAGGTACCACTTGTAAAGGAAATATTATATACCCAAGAGTATCTTGTGTATGACCATCAAATGATGTGACAACTCTAGAAGTATCATGTAAATATTGTTCTTTATAACCAAGAGAGAAGTAGAGTGTTATATTGAATGCATTCTTGCTTGATCCATTTTATATCATAACATTATGTATGTATTTATTGTGAACATATGCTCAAATAAAGAGTTCATGCATATCTAAATCATCATCAACAATTTCACTATTATCAAATGTAATCATTAGATATGATGATTGGTTGCTTTTAGCTATATACCAATTATTCTATCAAGTGGATGCCCATATGTATAGGGGAGGTTGAGCATTACATGCATAATATAATTTAGAATTAGGCTTGTTTGTTTCTTCATGATTTGGAAAAGTGTATTTGTGGATTTTTATATTTGATTAATCATTTTCTTATGGCTTAGCCTCTTTAGTAGGTGCACCACTATCAATAATGTTCTCCTCAATAATATATTGGATCTTGTGTTTGAGCTTGAAACATATATTTTTGGAATGTATAATGCATTTATGGTCATCAAAATATGCATTAATAAAAAAATTTATAGGCTTTGGTTAAGACACATCCACTTCCATAAGTGGAGGAAGAGAGGTCAAATTGCATCCAAGTATCTTTTTCTAGAGTACATGAGGAGATGATGGTAATATTGAGAACCACCTCCTTGGTGGATATTTTAGTTGAAGCTTATGTCTTGGTTATGAGATAATATTTATTGAAATATTAGATTCATTATTTCTTTCATTATTTTTTCTCTTATAATTTAAGTTGCTTTGAAACATAACATTTGAAGTTAAATGTACATTTGAAGTATATTTATGCTTGTTTAGAGTAAGTAATTTGACTTCATGCTCTTTGAATTTATGGCATAACTCATAAGAAAATTTGAACTTATCATACATAATGGAATCTTGAAGTGAAGATAAAAAAAAATTTAGTGAAGATATCTTGAATATCACCCATTTGATTTGTAATTTTTAATCGAATAGTATTGTATCTTAGAACACATTCATTGATTATTTTATTAGACCTTTGTTTGAGATTTATAATTTGAGAATATGATAGATTTTAACCAATGTTGATAGAAAAGTGTGTTCAATAATGATTTACCAATGGATTTAAAGCCTTTAATGATTGAAGAGGAAGATCATAAAACCATCTAAGAGGAATATTGGGAGCCACATTAATTCTTTAAAACTTATTGTAAAAATATTTGTCATTATATTCATAGTCTAGACAAGCTACATGGAATGGACACAAATGTTGTTTAGGATCACCTTTTCCATCATATAAAAGAATATTGGGAGCTAAAAAGCCAATTAGAAATAGAAAAAAACAATTTTAGATACCAAAGGGTTATGTAACAAGGAACATGAGTCCATGGAGGGGATAATATGAGAAAGGGTGCTCAAATTGGGATAACTAACCTTGTAAGAAAACAATAGTATGTTCAAGATTAATATTTTTATATATTAATCTAGGAGTATAAGTATCTTTATGTGGCATAGGAATGGATAGCTATTAGAAACCAAGTGATGTTCCCAAACAAGGGTTGATATTATGGAAGTAATTGGAGGTGTAAAAATAGGAATGGATGTAATAGTGGAAGTGAAAGCATTGGAAGAAATACTTTGGGAAATTGTTTTTTGTTCATCTCTATCAACAAATAAGAGTGTTTCAATCCTTTCTAGATGTTTGTGAATATTCCACAATTTTTGCTTCATCAGTCTTACTAGATTTTTATTAAGTATTAGATTCTGAAATAACGACCATAATGCACCCTTAAAGAGGATGTGAAATAAGAATGGGATATCCTTTGAACTTTAATATTTTATATAATTCATAACATATGATTCCTCTTATTCCCAAGTCATTTCAGATTTAGAAAAATCTATGTTTGATGGTCATTTTATTGGTGAAGAAGAATGACATGATATAGTACAATAACCATTTAAAATAAGAAGGCCACAATATTGTGCATTACTTAGAATAAAATATTTACTAATTTGGCATTGGATACATGTAAAAACATAATTAATATAATGTTGAGAAATAATAAAAGATGTGAAAATGAATTACATAATTCTATGTAGCATATGAATGAAATTTTCATTCACTAAACCCATGATGAATACAATACAATAAAAAAATAAGGTGTAAAGGGTGTTCTAGTCAAGAATTTGAGTGATTGTGTGGGATCTCAGATATAATTTCTTATTTTTATAGTAGTGTTAATCCAATGTTTCAAAGCACTAACTGCAGGGACAAAAATGTGCCTATATCTTATTATCCTATTTCTAAGGGTATGGTGGGAGTAACTTCCCTCAAAAATAAACTCTTGTATGGTGCACCACAAATCAAATGGATAAAATGACTTCATATGGTGTAAACATGAGACCTTAAGCATTTATAATATATTGTGAGTTATTTTTAAACTAAAATCTATATTTATCGTTGTCTAGGGCTTGAGTATTGGGATATAATCCCTCACTTCACAACACTGGTAAAATAGGTCACCACTTATCTAAAACGAATAACTCTTGATGTAGTTTTATAACTACCATAATATATTTGCTAAAAACATTTAGTAAGTTTATAGAGATAAATAAATTTCAACCCAAGGTTAAAATAAATGCTTGAACACCAAATATTATCCAAGGTAATAAGATAATTTTTATAGTGTTGGATTAAAAACAAGGTTGAGGAAAATTGTTTGATCTATATCCAAAGTTGAAGGTTACTTATTTTGGTTTCAGGAATTTACATAAATTTATATGAAATCCTAGGATAAAAATCAATAAAACAAGTAGTGTTCTAATAAAATATTATGGGTTCACTAGAATGTTTAATGCTTATCTTTTATATTTAATAATAAATATTATAAAACACAAAACTATTGAAATTTTATTTATAATACATAATATTCATAATCTAAATGTTTATAAAATATAGAAACTAAAATGATCTACATAATAAATTTCAATAAAATATGCAAACGTAACTTAAATCTGACATATGTTGATGATACAAACATATATATTATAGAGTCCATAAATCTTTTATAGGAACCCCATTTATCTCTTGTTTGATTCAAAATAAATAATAATGAGATGAGAATATAATGAACCTAAAAACTATCAAGATAATAAAATTACTAATAGGCTAAGATCTGAAATAATAACTCATAATTGATTCGTATTGAATGACTTTCCATAATTAAAAATGTAAACCATGCTTAAATAAGCCTTAACTCAAAATTATATTTGACATGCAAAAATTCAAAAAAACTAAAATCTAAGAAAAACATCTATTTTTAGAAGCTGCTATTTATAGTAAGTTTCACATGCAAGCACATGTAGCTTTACAAATCTCGTAAAATATTATAAACACTAAAATTATCCTATGGGATGAAATTCAACTGAAGTTGATGTTTGGTCCTAAAAAAATACAATTTCTAAAAATAGGAAATTCTTAAAAAAATCATTAAATGGTAATTTTGGACCCTTAAAAGATCACATTTGGCTTCCAAAAAATATCAAAATCAAATCTAATTAGATAGGGAAAATTAAGATAGCATAAATTTTTTTGAGACAGTTGTTTTAGCATGTGAAAGAGCTCAAATAAAGCTATGGGTCAAAAGTTATGGCCTTCAAAAGGTTGGTCTATTTTAATGCATCATTTTCCTCTGGTTAAAAAAACTCATCTCCTACGAG
The DNA here is from genome assembly GCA_037957365.1 of Torreya grandis. Taxonomy (NCBI): domain Eukaryota; kingdom Viridiplantae; phylum Streptophyta; class Pinopsida; order Cupressales; family Taxaceae; genus Torreya; species Torreya grandis. The sequence goes on from JARHVA010009024.1 coordinate 106,318, forward strand.
TTGCCCTAATTTTACTATTTCCATTTTTATTTGTCAATCTTATTAAGCTCCCATTCTATAATCCAAGTGTTTTATTCTTGTTTCAATCCTTCCCATTATACCAAATACCTGTTATAATTCCCTTGCCTTGTGCTCACTATCTTCATATCCAAAACTTACACTATTTTTTCCTTCTTTTTCTTTGAAACCTATTTGTACCAATTTATTTCTTCATCTTCATCATCTTCACCATATTATCCTTTTAATTCATGTAAATCTAAAATATTAAATACTAGAGATATATCAAAATTATATGGTAAACTCACCTCATAAGTATTGTCATTGATTATTTTTACAATTATTCATGGTCCAATTTTATTGTACTTAAACTTGTTGTACATGCCTTTTGGAAATATTTCTTTCCTCAAGTAAACCATCAACAACTCTCCCTCTTCAAATACCTTGAATCTTCTTCTGACATCTACTGCTTCTTTATATTTCTCATTAATTTCCTACAACTTTCTTCTTACTCCTTGCAACTACTGCATATACTCTGTAAATGCTTCTACATTATCACTAATTTGATCTACAATTGGTGGTTGTACCAAATATAAAATACCCATAGGATTTATCCTATAAAAAAATTAAAATAGTGACTTTCTTGTTGATCTATTCACTGAAATACTATATGCAAACTCAGCTTGTGGTAAAGCCAAGTCCCATTGCTTGGGCTTCTCTCCCATTATGCATCTCAACAAATTTTCCAAGTTCTTATTCATAAATTCTATATGTCCATTTGTATGTGGGTGATATTCACTACTAAATTGTAACTTATTAATCATCTTCTTCCATAAATTCCTCCAAAAATGACTTATAAATTTTGTGTCCTTATCTGAAATAATAGTTTTTGAAACACCATGCAATCTCACAATATCTTTAAAATAATTCTTCAACTCTAGTGGTATCATTAGTTTTATTACATGTAATGAAATGAACAATTTTAAAAAATCTATCTACAATAACAAAGAATAAATCATTACCTCTTTATGTGTTTAGTAATACCAACACAAAATTCAAACTCAAATCTATCCATGGTCCTCTTAGAACTGGTAATGGCATGTATAGTCCAATATTTTGTGCATGTCCTTTAGCCACCTAATATATTATACACCTTGAAACATACCTTGTCACATCTCTCTTCATCTTTGGCAAAAAATAATTTTCCTCCACCAAAGCTATTGTCTTCATCTTACCAAAATGTCTATCCAAACCACCGCTATGTAATTCTCTTATTATATTGTCTCGTAGAGACCAAAGTAGAATTCATAATTTTTTCCCTTTGAAGAGATAACCTTATTATATATGATAATCATCATGAGTATTATTTCTCCCACTAGTAAATAGATTCTTGCACTATTCAACTATCTTTCCAAAATATGGATTAGTATCATATAATTATTTAATAGCTTTAATTGTAACTAATTCACTCACCATAGTAGTTAATAACACTACTCTCCTGATCAATGCATCAACTACATAATTATATTTTATATATTTATGTTTCAAAACAAACTTATACCCCTACAAGAAAGATACCCACTTTTCATGCCTACTATTCAACTTATTTTGTGTATTCATATACTTTAAAGCCTCATGAACTATAAATAGGATAAAGTCCTTAGGCACCAAGTAATGCCTCCAATTTTTTAGTGTTTGTGTAATTTCATAAAGTTCAACATCATAGGTAGATTACTTTGTTCTCACCTCATTCAATTTCTCACTGAAATATCCTATTGGCTTTCCTTCTTGACTTGGCACAACACCAATTCCCATAAATAAAGGATCACAATCAACCTCAAACACTTTGTAAAAATTTGGTAATATTAAAATTGGTCTTTCTTTAATATTATTCTTCAAAATTTCAAAGCTTTATATGGCTGCTCTAGTCCATGTAAATTCCTTCCCTTTCATGCAATCTATTATTGGTGCCACAATACTACTAATTTTTTTAATAAATTTTATGTAAAATGTTGCTAAACCATGGAAACATCTTACCTCTATAATGCTTTTTAGAATAGGCCACTCAACAATTGCCTTTATATCTTCTTCTTCAATTTTCACATCATCTGAGGAAACTACATATCCCAAAAATGCCAAATTGTTCTGCATAAACTTGTACTTCAAATTTGCATACAACTTCTCCATTCTTAACAAATCTAGTACCATTCTCAAATGTTGTAACTGTTCTTCTTTAGTCTTACTAAATATCAAAATATCATCAAAATAAATAACCATAAACTTACTAATATATTATCATAGCACTATATTCATCACCCTCATAAATGTGCTAGGTACATTAGATAATCTCAATGGAATCACTATACACTCATATAAGCCATACCTAATCTTGAATGTAGTTTTCCACTCATCCCCTTCATGAATTCAAATCTAATAATAACCACTCCTTAGATCAATCTTGGTAAAATATTTTTCTCTTGTAAGCACATCCATCATATCATCTAAATGAGGTATAGGAAACTTATAAATGATTGTAATTTTATTAATTACTCTAATATCCACACACATTCTCCATCCTCCATCTTTATTTGTAGTTAAAAATGATACTATTGTACATGGACTCATACTCTCCCTTATCACCTTCTTTCTTAGCAATTTAGTAACCTATTTATTCAATTCTACATGTTCTATTTGACTCATCCTATAAGCTACTTGATTTGGTAGATCTGATCCTAGAATCAAATAAATATGATATTGAATATCTCTCTTTGGTGGTAAACCATATGGTAACTCATCAGGCATAACATCTACATATTCTTTCAACACTCTTGCTACTTCTACTAGTATTTGCACCATTTTTGTGTCTTCATTCTTTACTACTAATACATAATAACAACCTACCACCTTCATATCTTGGATAAATTTTTTAGTAAAGAGCATGTTTTTGGTTCTCTCTTCCTCTCTAAGAGGTAACAAAACTACCTTTATACAACCTTTCCAAAAAGTGTACATGTTATTTTCTCCATCATGAATTAATTTCCTATCAAATTACCATGATCTTCATAATAACACATGGTATGCATCCATTGGAATAACATCACACCATATTTCATCATTATAATTTTTTTCTATAGAAAATTTGATTAAGCACCTTTTATCTATTATAACTTCATTCCCTTTCTTAAACCATGAAATATGATAAGGATTAGGATGCTTTTGACATTGAAAATTTAGTTTCTTTATCATTTCTTTATAAACCATATTTTCACAACTACCACCATCTATAATTACTTTGCATACCTTTCCACCTGAAGTACATATTATTTGAAAAGTATTTGATCACAACCATGCATCACCACCTTCTTTATTTTTCACTTGTTCCTTCCTTGGAGTGATCTTTTTCTCCTCATCATGAGATTCTCTCCAACATCTTCTAGTGATATTTTAGTATTTTGATCTTCTATCTCAACCTCAACTAGATTCACTCTTGGGTGATCCTCTTGACTCTTTTCTTGATCTTGATATTTGGGACACTCAAATTCTCCATGCCCTTCTTCTCCACATCTATATCAAACATAATATCTATACTAATTTGGAAACCATCCTCTAACACCATTGTAACCTCATCCTCTCTAAAATCCTCTTCCTCTTTGTTGGTATTGAAACCCTTTCCTATTATCAGCTTGCCTTTTTGCAACACAAGATGATTCACCTCTATTGGTATCATTTCCACCTCTAGTGGTATTAAACCCACCTCATACCCTATTTAGAGGGCATTTGAATCTTCTTGGACCAAGATACACTCTTTTGAAATTCTATCTATTTTGTTTTTCTTCTACCTTCAAAGCTAATTGATAAACCTCTTCCATGCAGAGTATTCTATGCATGCTTAATTTATTTTAAATGGTAAATTTCAAACCATTTACATAAATTGCATCCATCTTCTCTTCTATTTATTCATTCTCTAATCATATGGAAAACTTTTAAAATTTATCTGTATACTCTTGTATACTATGATCTTTTTTCCTCAAATTCTAAAATATTCTATATAGGGTTTGTGCATAATCCACAAGAAGAAATTTCTCCCTCAACTTCTTCTCCATCTTTTTTGACATATTAATCTCTCTTTACCTTTTATTTTTCTCTTTCTATAGGTGATCCCACCAAATCATTTCATGACCTTTCAATTTTGTGCATGCAAACTTTACCTTCTTATCTTCTATCATACTCTTCCACTTGAAGAACTTCTCCATGTTATTCATCTAATCTATCAACTCTTCTGGTTTTAAACTACCTCCATAATCTGAAACATCAACCTTTATTTCTTCATTTCTTACTTATAAAGGTTGAACCATACTCTATTCCATTGATGGTGGTTGTTCTTCTTCTTCTTGCTAAACTTCTTCATCATGATATATGTCCTCCTCAACACCACCTTGTCTTATCCTCTGATTGGTGATAAAATCAGTTAATTGTTCCACTTGTCTCTATAGCTCTTGTATAATTTGGATCATTTGTGCAATACCCCCTCATCCTTTCTCTATGTCTTACTCCTCTAAGATTCAAACCTGGTTCTGATACCAGATAATGAACCTAAAAACTATCAAGATAATAAAATTACTAGTAGGCCAAGATCTAAAACAATAACTAAAAATTGATTCATATTGAATGAATTTACATAATTAGAAACCCAAACCATGCTTAAATAATCTTCAACTTAGAATTAGAATTGACATGAAAAAATTAAAATCTAAAAAGCACATCTATTTTTAGTAGCTACTATTTAAATTAAGTTTCACATGCAAGCACACGTAGCTCTAAAAATCTCTTGAAATATTATAAACACTAAAATAATCATATGGGATGAAATTCAACTAAAATTGACAACCGGTACTAAAAATATAGAATTTTTGAAAATAGGAAATTCCTAAAAAATCATTAAATGGTAATTTCAGACCCTTAGATGATCATGTTGGGCCTCTAAAAAACATTCAAATCAACTCTAAGTGGATAAGGTGTATTATAAATTTTGAGATAGTCATTTTGGTGCATGGAAGAGCTCAAACATAGCTACGGGTCAAAAGTTATGTCCTCTGGAAGGTTGGTCTATTTTTTCTACATTAGAATACAACCATAAAAATCTAGTCATTAGGATTGATTTCCATATATTTATTTAACCCTAAACTTTTATTGTGTATGATAGGGTTAATAATAAATAAATATTTAAAGCACAAGGGTGATAAACTAATTTATAATAGGCAAATTAATTACAAACTCAAATAAATGAATATTATGAAGTATAATATTGATATAGGATAAATATATGAAGTACTTGATTTGAGAGATGCTTAATTGATTGTAATACCAAAGAGAAATGATACTCAGTTATGTTTATTGTGCATAGGTGGATTTGGACTGGAAATAGATGCAAATTATAAAGGATCAATATTTTGGATTAGTCACAAAATTTTGGAAATTGTACTTCTATATCTATGGACACTACCATCATATCTAGACATTACAATTGATACTAGTATTTGAATGTGATGTAGGTGTCTAGTAAGTAATAATGGTTAGATTTGTATGTGGCCAAATTTTTTGTTTTGGGATTTTAATCACAATTTTTTTTGTGTATTTAGATATGGGATATAGGATATCTCTCTTTGTTTATTGATAAAATCCTAGATATTCACTCTTGAAATGAATTTGCTAAAAATTGGTTAGTGGGCTCATGGTGTTAAGGTGACCCCAAAGACCCCTATATCAATGGGAACTGCATATATAAGCAATACTCTAAGGAGGTCCTCAAACTTATGGATTTATTCTTATGTGTGGGAAAGTATGTGCACAAGGGTGAAACATACAATATGATTATACATGCAATAATCTAGCTTGTAACTTGACAAATATCACTCATCATATATTTTTTGAATGTTTCAAACCTATAATGTGATTGATCCTATGTTTGATATAAAAATAGGTATGAATAGGGTATAATATCTTGGTTGTGAAGTTGATTGATTTAGCATTTTTATGTCTTTTCTTGGTATTTGATAGATGAGGAATGAGAAGGATTAGAATTAAATTTATACCACACATTTTGAAAATATATCATGTTAGGGTTAAATAAGATAAATAGTTTGACCCATAGGTTTCAAAACATTTCAAAATTTCATGACTTTTACAAACATGACACTAGATAAGGATCTAGACACCACCATCAGTGGCGATGTTCCTATATGGATGGTAGTGTCACCAAGGATAAAAAATGGGTATGGATCTAAAATTGACAAGGAATGATGTTTATCATGTTTTAGTCTTTTTGTGTAGTATAGGAGACCTGGGTCATCATAATGATATGAATCAGACTAAGGGATAATAACTTAAGAATAGTGAAATGGTAAACATAATCTTTTCAGTAGTAGGGAGCTCTAGAACTGAAGGGTATATACCTTTTTGATATTTGTCAAATGTACAAGACTAAGATGTTATAAATATTAAGTTTTAGTATCTATATTTGGCCTCCCTTTAATCTAGTTATGCATAAGGATGAAATTACAAGGTTAAAGGAAGGAATTGCTTATATGGGTGTGTACAACACACATTACCTTTATTTGAGCTCACTTTGAGTGTTTTTTTGGTGTATGGCCTGTAACCAAGAGTAAGTCATAATAAAAATAAATGAATTTAATTTGAAATAATTAACATGCTTGAAAATAAAGAGAGTAATGAAGGAGTACACCTATGTGTTGATGTAACAATGTTGCCTCTTGATATTTTGACTTGGCAAATATGCTTCTTTATGAAGCATTGGAGCTAAAATAGGTTTCAACCTTGAACCTTGTAGATTTGAAAAGGAAAATTGGAAAGTATTATTCCCCCAATATGATGTAAGGATGAGTTGTGACATAACCATTGATATCATTATATCTCAATTGCACAACTCAAATGTGAATATATATAATCTAGTGAGGGTGAGTGATTTAATCAAATATTCCTATAAATATGGTGAGATTAGATGATTTTATCACTCTAATATATTAATTTGGTTAGTTTGAATGATTTAATCACTTCAACCCATAAAATTAACTAATTATTGTAATATAAAAAGGCTTGATAATAATACATCATGGTGTAATCAACACATCCTCATGATTAGTATAATTTAAAAAATTTATAATTTTGGTGAAATATCATGGCATACACACCTCTAATAAATTTGAGTTGGAGCATATGTGTCATAAATATGAAAAAATATATTTTAAATCTATGTAAAATGAATGCAATGTATAAGATTCTGACTCAAGTTTATATCTAAATCATGAAACTAAATTGTAGATTATGCAAGTGCAGAGGTCATTTATCTATGACATTCCCTGACTAAAATCTATAAATAATGAGAAAGTGTATAATTTTAGTGGTCATGTCTTTATGATATTCCCTCACTAAAATATGGAAACTGTGAGATGTATAAGTGTGGAAGTCATGCCTTTGTGACATGCCCCTACTAAAATATAAAAAATATGAAAATGTGGAGGTCATGCTTATATGGCATATCCCCATTTATATTCCACCCATTTTGAGGTGAGTAAAATAGAATCTAGAAAGCACCATACCTCAAAAGGATAAGTTTACTATGTAATATATGTGTGAATCATGTCATATATAAGGATACCATTTAAAAGTAGATATATTAATTAAGATCATAGTCTATGATCACATCATATCCTAAGATACATGACATAGATCATGGAAATGTTTAGAGAGTAATAGTACAAGTTCAAAAAATAATTAAGCACACACACAAGAGCACTAAATGTAATGCAAAGGAATGGTCCAAGGAGACCTCATATAATGGGCATGTTTAAATTCTACAAATTAAAAAGAGATGACATATTTAAATGTTTAATCAACATGGAATGACATATTCAAATTTAAAAATGACATACAATGGCATAAGGGCCAATAGGAAAGGAACATATTCAAATTTTAGACAAGCAATATAATATTAATAAATGGAATGCACTCAAGGAAGTGAACAAATATATGAAACATAAACAACTAGAATAATAATATCACACTAGTCCCTGTATATATGAGTTAGAAAAAAATGTTATGTATTATAACATATCAACTACATTGTGAAATACATGAGCATGGATGTATATGAGTAAGTGTTAGTAAATAATATCAAACATGATAATGTAGGAATGATCATAAAGGATATGTAACCTATATCAGTTGTGATAAAAGAAGCATATGACCACTAAAGTACTATATGACACAAGTAGAGGAGAGGTCCAAAATTGAGAAGCGCATATATCATGTGTCTAGGTATGTCTATATCTCATTCAATGAGGCATGAAACATATATGTATATATAAATGATATGATATGGTATCTACTAATACAAAGTAAATAATGTAGATGCCAAGGAGCTAATACGTTCTAGGAATGATGAATATTTTTTTATTTTTAAATGTTATACTATAGATAAATATTAAATATTGATAAACATCCTTCACTATTAGTCTCAAATATATACCTATTTTATAGCCTTCTAGACACTACCAGTCATAAATGGGCATTACTACCGATGGTAATATCTAAATCCTTATCTAGTGTCCAATTTCTAAAAGACATAAAAATTGTAAATGTTTCTAAATCTATGTGTTGGCTTATTTATTTTATTGAACCCTATCATGAGATATTTTAAAGAGGTATGGTATAAATACAATTCTAAGCCTTCTCATTCCTCATCTAGAGAATACCAAGTAAACACCTAAAAAGGGAAAATAAATACACTAAAAAAACCAAGCTATCATGCCCCATTCATACTTATTGTCATAAAAAACATAGGAGCAAGTATATTACATGTCTAAAGAATTAAATTAGAAGCCCATGCATGATATTTTTAAAATTATAAGCTAGATTAATATATGCATTATCACTTAGTATATTACACCCTTGTGCACACACTTTCACACACATAGGGGAGAAATACATACATCTAAGGCTTTCCTTAGATTATTATATATGTAGGTAGTGCCAATTAATATAAGGGTATTTATGGTTAGCTTGACACTGTGAGCCCAGTAAACCATTTTTAGAAAAATGATTCCAAGGGTGAATAAGGGTGAAGAGATAGGGTTTGATCAATAAATGAAGAATGACAACCTATATCCTAGATATGAATGCATCAATAGAAAGGTGACAAAAACCCAAAACATCAAAGTTGATTGAATCTACAACCATATGTTATTTCATTTTAGACACCTACGTAACAATTAGATGTTATCATCAATAGTAGTGTCTAGATCCTATGGTAGTGGACCCGTGGTTGTAAAAGTATAATTCCAAAATATGTGATAGATCCAAAATAATAATCTTTCATAATTTACACCCATTTCTAATCTAGGCCTAACTTTACATAGTAAAACTAGCCAATTATCATTTTTATTTGGTATTATAATCATTTGAACATCTTTCCAATCGAATACTTTGTATATTTATCATATCTCAATATTATAATTTAGAATATTCATTTATTTTAGTTTGCAATTAATTGGAATAATATATATTAGTTTATCACCCTTGTTTTTGGATCATTTCTATATTCTTAACCCTATCCCTAACATTCTAAAATTTAGGTTTAAACATTTGGTGAACCCAACCTTTAGTATCCAAACCCTAAATTAGCCTAGGGTTTACTGATATTTTATTTTTATGATTTCTAATTTTTTATTTCAAAATACTCAAAACCTAAAATCATAATGTCTTACAATCCAGTTCAATATGGATGAATTTATTAGTTACTTCATTATCCAATACATAATGGTAGTAATCACTTATTATGTTCTATATGTGGTTCAATCAATAAAAATATAATCAAAATGGGTGAAAGAGATTCCCATTTCAAGAAAATACATCATTGGATACCCCTTGTTGTTATGGTGTTTACATTGAGCTCCTAGATATTACTAGTAAGTGTTAAAGGCTGTGCATGAAATAATAATTTATTAAAAATCAATCCCATGATGTTGTTACTAAAACTTCACTTTTATTTTTACTACATCATTCTTCTCATTACAAATATGTCCTTTTGGATGCATTACACATGACCATATTACCATGTAATGTGAAGACACATTATGTGACCTCTGTGATAAACTTCATTAAATGGACTAAAAATAATATATCTTTTGAAAAATATGATTTACATCCTCAAAATATTATAAATTATTATTTACCACTATACATATAGGTGTGTGTTTTCAATAAAATGGTTAAACAAGTACTCATCAATAATGGTTCCAAACTCAATATTTGTAACATATATTTCCTTTCCCTACATGGCATTGGGTCTAAAGACCTAAAATCCTAAAGTATGATATGAAGGGATTTGAAAATAACTATTAGGCTAAATAATATTGCACATTATTATGGGACACCATACATTTCCTATGTCATATAGGTGATGCAAAATGATTTGAATTACAACTAAATTTTAGGATGACCTTGGATACATGAAATGTATGTAGTCCCATATAACTAGAATGAATGCATAAAATTCAACCACCAGGGATTTATCTATACATGTCCAAAAAATAATTCTCCCTTCAAACATTGTGCAATGGTAAAGAAAATGAATATTCCTACACCAACATATTATACCTATGATTTTGGCTATTAATATTTGATAAAACATGGATATATAAAGTAAAAGTATTGTGAAAAAATGAATAAGTTATAGCCAAACATATTTCTCTTACTCATAATATAAATTGGTAAGGATTGTTTTTTTTTAGAAAAATATGTAAGGAAAAATCAAGATACTCATAGTAAACCATGTTTTTTACTGGCCAAAACAAAGTGTATGCATGTAACTACTTATAAAAATGATCTAAAATTGGTATAACTTCATTTAATGGATGAAAATACTTCATCAAAAATTTGGAAATTGGATGCATTCTCAAATGATAAGTCACTACTATAGTTCTTAAAAGTTTATGAGGATCTCTTTCTATCAAAATAATAGGTTTCCTATAGACACTAAAAAACTGCACACTTATAGTTTTTGATGACTAAATGCCTTAGCACCCCTAAAGACCTTCTAAACATTATTAACCCTTAACCAATCCCTCTTAACCTAACCAAATAACCATTATCCTATTCACATAGTACTATTCAAAAATACTATTTGAAAATACTATTTAAGAGTACTATTCACTCTAAAACCCACTATCACTATTCATGATGACATGGCGAGAGCACATGGAAAGTGAAATGGAAGGTTATTTGGGAGGTGATATGACAATTTTCATGGCTTATAATTGAGGTGGATTGATGTGGGACATTATACCCCACCTGAGACCCTTTCCCAAGGTGCTTAATGATCTCATTTAAGCATCACAAGGCCCCCCTTTGAAATATGGTAAATTTAGCCTTAATAGGCCATCATTAAACATTTATTTTTGTCTTAACACATGAAATTGGCATTTAAAATGGTATTCCCACCTCTTTAGTTCTTTGGAAAAAATAAAGGGCACTATATCCACCCATTTTTGACTTCTTAACCCAAATGGGAGACCCATGAGCAAGGTGGGAATCCCACCACCCTCATCTTTTGATTCATTCATGCACCCACATGGAAAATGGCACCACATTTTGTGAGTAACCTCTTTAAGTTTTGGGAGGAAGACAATAATATGTGGTGAAAAGTCTTTTAGCCTTATTTAGGCCCATGTGCATGATTCCCATTCAAAATTAGACTCATGTGCAAGGTGGGAGACACACCACCCAAAATGGGAGACCCATGATCAAGGTTTGAATCCCACCACCCTCATATTTTAAATAATTAATTCACACACATGGAAAATGGCACCACATTTTGTGTGGAATCTCTTTAAGTGCTTGGATGAAGACAAGAAAGGATGGTGAAAAGTCTTTTAGCCTCATTTAAGCCCATGTGCATGATTCCCATTCAAAATTGGACTCATGTGCAAGGTGAGAGACATAAAAAACCAAATGGTAGACCCATGATCAAGGTTTAAATCCCACCACCCTCTTTTTTTTACTCATTCATGCACCCACATGGGAAATGGCACCATACTTCTACTATTCCCTCTTTTGGCATGGTTCTTGACAACAAGTGCTATAAATACCCCCCTCTCCTACACCCAAGGTAAAGTTGGAAGTTAGTATTTGGTTATTAAAATATTATTTCAGGTATTTAAATGAGGTAATCATTTTTTAGGTCATCTAAATCTTGGAATAAAATAATTCAAAACAACAAATCTCTGCCAAAATTGCCTCAAGACATCTTCAACAACATCATCAATAATAATAACATTCCTCTTCAAGATTGGAAGGTAACATTTTATTTTGTTTCTTAAATATTATTTTATCATCCCCTTTGATTTTTAATCTCTTCATCCCCACTTATCCATTTCCTCCCTTTGTCATTTCATTATCTCAATCGATTTTCTCCCTTGCCATATTTTATCCATTCACACCTTTGCCACTTTTACCCTCCTTATCTTCTTCCCCCTTTGCCATATTAACTACTTACCTTATTACCTCATCAACCATTCACCAATTTATCCAATTTTAACCTTTAAAATTTTATTACCTTAACCATTTATCGACCAACCAAACCATCTTTCTTTAATCCCTTGTTAAATTCCCAAACCAAAAACATAACCTTACTTTGACTAATTTTCAGTATTAGTTGCTTTATTTAGTCATTATTTTAAAATAACTTAACTTTATTGTCTTAATTAATTAATTAATTAATTAATTTCTAATTTCATTTATTTTTTATTTTAAATGCAAGTATCTTTCATTTTTATTCATAAACTTAAGTGTTAAAAGCAAGCGGATTGATAGCCTCCAAAAAAGATTTTGCTTCTAGGATCGAGCTCACGGTAGGAAATCCACCCAAATACTTGTCTAAACAAAAAGTTTTATGGTAGTTATTTATAATTTTAGGTAATTATTCCCTAGACAAATAATATTTCCCACAAAGTCTAGAATCAACATGCACGAATTCAATAGGTATTCTTCTACACACCCTTCTTAACTAGTTTCTTCTTCTCACACTTAAGAAAAAGAAAAAATTAGGTAGAAACATTTCCTAATGTCATTTCTTCTAATAATTAATTTGGTGAGAGTGATGATACAAATATCCAACATGATGCACCTAACACTATTCCTAATATACCATTTACTATAGAAGCATCCACCTTTCTAAATGAAGAAACAATACACTATAACTATGGAATAGATACCTTGACTAGTATTAATTGCTATAATGATGTTGGAGGATGAAGGTAAAACTTATTGATAGGCCTATATGATTACCTAGAATTATTTACTTGGGCTTATTTATATATTCCTAGGATTGACCCATTAGTGTAAATGCACAATATATTACTATATCTAGATGCAAACCTAGTTAAACATTTTTTTTTTATAAAATGCATCCAAAGGTGGAATTAACGGTAAAAGATGAAATTAAAAAACTTTAGACATGGGTTTCATAATACCCATTAAACATTCTAATTGGGTTTCTAACATTGTACCCATCACCAAGCCTAATGGTAATAATTGATGTTTTATTGATTATCATGATGTAAACAAATCTTGTCTAAAAGATGCATTTCATTTACCCAACATTGACATGATTATAAATTATACAACTAGATATAAGAAATTTTAATTTATGGATAGTTTTTCCATATATAACTAGATCAAAATCAACCTATAAGACCAATAAAAAACATTTACCACCTTGTGGAGAATATTTTTTTATACTATCATGCCTTTCAGGCTAAAAATTTCAAGTGAAACATATAAAAGGGAAAAAATACATATTTTCCATGACTTTTTCCAAAAAACTATTGAGGACTATGTTAAATATTTACTCACAAAATAAAAACACTGAGAAGATCATGCTGCATATTTACAATAAATATTTGAATCCTTGTAAAATTTCAAAGTGAATTTAAATCCAAAGAAATGTGTTTTGAGAGTGTCATCTAGAAATTTATCAGGGTACACTATCTCCTAGTGAGGTATTGAGGTTGATACCAAAAAATAAAATCTATTGTTGAGATTCCAATGTCATTGAATTTAAAACAATTATGATATTTACAAGGAAGAATTCAGGATATTTGATTTTTCATTTCTTAGTTTTCTAATAAAATTATTCATTTCACAAAATTACTAAGAAAGACACAAAATTCATATGGGATGATTTTTGTTAGCAACATTTTGACAAATTCAATGAATACTTACCAAATTTGCTAGTACCTAAGCATCTTATACTAGATTGACCAATAATCCTTGATATCTCAAAACTCATGAGGTCTTGTGGGATATATTACCACAATACAATGATGACCATAGAGATCATGTAATTTATTATATAATCCATCAATTTGTTGATTATATATGCAAATATACCGCAATGGAAAAACTATGTCTAGTGTTAGTAATTGATACACCAAAGTTATGGCACTACTTGCTTAATAATGAGATCCATATTATAATTATAGAATATCCCTTGAAGTTTGTCATAGAAAATACCACCTAAAAATACTAAATAGTTAAATGGGTAATGCAACTCATTTAATTTGATCTCAAGTTTATATCTCAAAAAAATAATAAAAGGTCAAGGTTTAGCTGATCAACTAACAACAACTCCATTACCAAATTCATTCATAATTATTGAGTCTTTCTGTGATGATTTCATAATGTATAATATATCTAATAATCCATAGACAATATTTTTTGATGGATCCATGTATATGACGAGTATGGGTGCAGGTTCATATTTCATACCCTTGAGGGTAAATGCATGCCATTCTCTTATAGATTATTTGTTTTTTATAATATTATAGCATAATATGAGGCCTTGATAATCATATTTTCCATAAAAAAAACTTCATATCAATGATATCCCTGTTTTTGGTAATTCTCGATTTTTAATCAAGTTACAAATCATTACCAAACCAAAGAAAATCACTTACTTCCCTATAAATACATGGTGGACACATTGAAACAAACATTTAAAACATTTTATATTTATAGTATCCCATGTAAGGATAACCGTCACTTAGATACAATGGATAATGTAACATCATTAATACATTTTTATGTCAATTAAAATTACATACTTTTTACAATGTAACATTTAATACATCTATCCATTATGTCAAAAAAAATGGATGCCTTAGTATTTATTCCTACCACATGCATTTATATAAATATAATAATGGTACAATGACATTTATAATTTCCTATACCTAGCTTATATATTATATCATTTTACATGGAATGACAAACATAGACTACAAGAGGCACTTCATTATGTTATCATTGGGAATGATTTATTCAAACAAAGTTTTGATGAGAATTTACTTCAGTACCTAAATAAATATGAGTGAACCACACTAGTATAAATTCATGATAGTGAATTTTGTGGACACTTCAGTGGCTAGACCATGTCCTAGAAATTATCATGCCAAGGTTATTATTATCCTAAAATGAAACATGAATGTATGGATCATACTAAATTATTTATACAATGCATAAGTAAAACAACTTACATCACGCTCCATTTCATGAGTTACAATTGATTGTCTCTCCATGGTCCTTCTCCCTACTGGGTTTTGAATTGATTGGAAAAATAAATCCCATATCCACAAGAGGTCAAAAATTCATAATCATAGCTACATAATATTTTACCAAATGGGTGGAGGCCATTCCACATATGCAAATTTTCAATAACCAATACTATTTCTTATTTTGGCATACCTTCAAAAATAATTATAGATAATGGGTCATCATTTAAAAATAAAATAGTGAAGTGCATTTGTAGCAAATTCAAAATCAAACATACATTTTCTACACCTTATTACCCACATAGTAATGGTTAAGAAGAAACAACAAATAAAACCATTATGAAAATCCTTGGAAAAATATTTAAATGATACAATATAGATTGGCACCAATAGATGGTGTATGCTTTATGGGCATACCACACTAGTATTCACACACATAACAAGGATACACCTTATTCATTAGTTGATGGTATAGAGTAAATTTTACTTGTTGAATTTTAAATACCATATTTCCATGTTTCTCTCAAATGTATTATAAAAGATAATAAATATCATAAAAAATGATTACATTAGTTAGAAAAATTGAGAGATAAATGCAAACAAGCTATTGATATTTATGTGTATATCAAAAATATTATCAAATGATCATATAAAAAATGGTTTGGCCCCATGAATTTACTATGGGTGACATGGCACTAAAAGAAAATCAAAATTATACCAATGTAAAAAAAGACAAGAAAAAAAAGTTCAAACCAAATTGGTTTGGCCCATTCATAGTCACTTAAAAAATTGGGCAAAGGTGTATGCCACCTAGATTTATTGAATTAGAACCTCTCAAGAACCTAATGAGCATTATGAAGTTAAAAAAATATTATATCTAAATATTCTAAAACTAAAAAAAATTAAAAATATTCAACATTCCCAGATCTTACTAACCCCTAGACATATATGTTTTTTATGTTATATTAATAGATATCATATCATTTCATTTATATATACACATATGTTTCATTCCTTTTGAGTGTGATACAGGCATACCAAAACACATTATATATACACTTTTAAATGTTGGACTTATTGTCTACCTACATCATATAGTATATTGGGGGCATATACTTCTTTGATCATGATTGATATCGGTTACATATCCTTTATTATCATTCCTACATTATCACGTTTGAGCTTATTTAAGCTAGTCATATAAAATATCACTTTAGTCCAATGAGTGTCACTTGAGGCCACCCTATCCCTAGCTTATCCCTAGACTTATTTTAGGGCCTCTTTATATATTTATATAGATTTTTTTAAGGTTTAACCCATCCCCAAATGTACCAAAATTAGTCCCAAACCATATCCTAGGAATCCAAACCCCTAATACACCAGATTATACCACTTGGAGACTATTGTCTCCCTTTGGACACTAGTGCATTGCACTAGTGACCAAGGGATTGTGCTATTATCCCTTACCTCTTTTATTCTCCAATAGACATATTTCCATTTCTTAAGGCACCTTATGGTCAGCCTAAACCTATTCCACATCCTAAAAAGCACTAGATCAGTACATATACACCAATTTTATTAATTTACCTAGTAGATGGAAATTAGATGCAAATAAACACAAACAAACTAAAAAATATGTTTTGAAAATCAAGGTAATTAATCCCTATTCTAACCTAATTCTACATACAATCATCTACATCAATCATAAGATCAAATTAATTAGATTTCTAGTCTCAAGTCACACTCAAAGTACTTAATCCAACACTCATAATAGCATTCACTTTCACTTGAACCAACACTTAGATTAGGATAACTACATTGGGTTTGATCCCATATCGAGGTATTAATATTTAGGTAACTCTCAACATAGAGAGGTGTTGATGTCATGTCCCATCTATTTAACTAACATTACACTTTTTCTACCTGTGTTCCTTAATATCTTAACAACATAAAAGGTATAAGGTTTTGCATTCTAAATAAGTTATAATAGATAAAATATTGTGATCAAACACTTAAGAACATAAACATACGCATATCAAACTCAGGAGAAGGTCCACCCAGAAGGTCATAGTCTCTACATGTAAGGGACACTACCATGCCCCCAAGGACACTAACACAATGTGCTAGTATCCAAAGGACCATACTACTATCTAGGAAGAGTCTTGACTTTAGATTTATATTGAAGATAACTTACTTAGATGCTGCACCAAGTTATAGCCTACCAATTATCCATCTCGATTAGTTTCCACCTAAGTACTTCTTTTTATGATTCATTACTATTATAGAATAATCATATTAGGTAAATTACTATGAAAATTAGTGGCTTTATTTATTGTATATTTATTATTTGATTTAATTTTATAACCCTTTACCAACCTAGGGTTTTAAACTCCATAATATAACTAAAATTTAAATCATTTGGTGAACCCAACTTACTTAAAACATATTGCTTCAAAACCCTAGTGTATCATTAGGGTTTTCCCTTTCTATTTTTTTCTAAAATCTTTTTAGTTTTTAATTTTTATCCTTTCATCATGATTATCATGAAAGATGCCATTTTATACTTTTTAGTACAAAGTATTTTGGTTTTTGTTATATACATATTACCCTTGATTTATATAATGATGTACATCTATGTCACTCCTCTCATGGATCATCTTAGAACTCAACTTATTCTACACATTGGTCGACCTCATATTGAGCCCCTTTTTATGGAGAGTATTTTTGCATGGCCAATTTTGATTTACCTTCAATTACTACTTGATGAAATAGATCTCAAATGACTCCTTTTATTCCTCCTCTAGCTAGACTCATTGACTACTTTCACTCACATCCTACATCTACTACTCACCCTCAATAAATAGTAGATATAGTAATTCATTCTATCATTAGATGAAATAGGGTGCCTCCTCCACCTATATAGGAAAAACATAATCCCATGCTCCCTCCTCATCTCCAGCATAATAAAATTGGACCTAAAGATCAACACAAAACATATGATATTATGGATCAATTTAAAAATACACTAGCTAAGATTTATAGATTAGAAATACTATAAAAAGCAACCATTTTCAAAGATATTGTTTTGCAAACAATTAATCATACATCTTTGCCCCATGATAAAAAGCTAGCTTATTTTACATATTTCATGATCACTATCAATGACATTGAAGATGTTATATATTTTGGCAATGAGGATTCGATCTCATAGTTAGTTATTGACTAGAATTTACCACTCTTCATTTAGGTAAAAATCAAAACCATCATTAGTAAATGGGTTCTAATTGATAGTGGTCCAGGACTTAACATACGCAAGCTCACATTTTTATAGACTATGGGGTTTGACACAACATGTATTCAGAAGACATATAATAACATTATATCTTTTAATGACATTCCCTAATAGGTAATATTACATTGGATATCATAGTTGGGTTAAAAACCCTATCTACATAGTTTCAAGTGTTGTCTAATCATTTGTATTACAATTTATTACTTGGGAAACCTTGGATAGATGCCATGGAGGTAATTCCATCTACCTTGCACATATGTGCCAAGTTTTTACATGATGAATATTTATATACTTGTTTAGCTAATAAAAAACCATTCAGATATTTTATAGATATTTATCCTACTTCCTCGAGTACATCTCTAGATGGGACATCTCACTTTTGCATAGAGTCCCAACCTCACAAATTCTAATAGAATAAATGCATACATATGAGGTTGGGGAATTTATCACCACTTTTCCCACACCAATTCAAGATCCTCTTATAGCACCATTATCTTCACCAATAATAATAACTAACATTTCTCTCACATAGTTTCCCCCACTTATGGTAGATGATGAGATCCTCATAGTACAACTACCCTTATTAACATTGAGGAAATATATATCTAAAACTTTGATACAAATTCCTAGGCCACCATAGAGGATGATACCACACCCATTAACATTGATGATTATTTATGTGGATTAAGATTTAAAATAGTTGGACATAAAGATTACACTGATGATTCTAAGGCACTCATACCTTTACCTACATAGGAATCATGACCACTTCATAGTTTCACAAACACAGATCTAGACACTTGTAGTTAGAGGCACATTATTATATACACTTAGTACATATGGTTACATATATTGATATTTACCCAATTTTCTGGATTTACGTAGGTAGTACATAGGATAAACCATATCAAATTTTATAGATATTACTTGATAGAGGATTGATGTCATTACCCATGTTTCACCATAAATTTATCAATAGATTTTCACAGCAGGATGATATACCATTTTATCATTTTCATAGGATTGCTAGACATGATAAACATACATGCTCAACATTACAAACAAAATTGAATAAAATCAAGGCTCATGGAACTATTTAGATTACACAACCGTTGCCTCCACCAGTACAAACACCACAATGGACTCTTCACCAACACAAACATATCTAACATTGTTATAAATGATGATTCTAATCCTAATACTTAAAATTTGATGTTATTATAACACATAGGACATTATGATATTTAGATAAAACATGTTAAACATTTTAAAAAATCCTTTGGACATATCACACTACTAGTTTCATGTGGCCCTAAGGTGGTCAACACACTTATTTTTGTCATGACCATGGGCACTCACATATAGGTCAAACATGGTAGTATATGGTTATAGTAAATGGATGCCATAGTTGATCAAATAGATAAATGTTAAACATTTAGTTATGAGGTACACATAGTTCACATCTTACATGATGGCACCAATGAAAACCATAAGTTTCACATAGATACCCCATAGTCTACTATGATCTACCCTAGGACTGCATAAAAGGATTCTTACACAATAGAGTTTTTAATAAATTTTTGATACCATATATTGGGTTCATGAAAAACTTGATCTATCAGGTTTTGACCTTGATTAACCACCTTGAAATTATCCTTATAAGTCATGTTTGGCAAAGTTTAATGTATTTTTAACAAAATTAATGTAATGGTATTATGTTGGTTTATGGTTGTCTAGCCTTGTCATGATTTATCTAACTAATTTCAAAGGTGTCAAGGGTTTATAATACCTTGTTAAGTCATTTAACACATGTCAAGTCATCCTATACTCCCTTTGGTCTGTACAAGTGCCTAAAAGGTTGTTAGACTCTCTTTTCTAATATTATAACACATTTAAAGTGCCTATTTATATATTTTATAAAGTTCAAGAAAGAATATGTGAAATAAATGCTAGGTATATAATATGTTTAATCTCTTGGACATTTTCATATATCCATATAAGCATGTGGGATCCCTATGAACACATGTTTGAACACTTCAATCAGAATTTTAAGTATAATATGACAATTCTCATAAAAAATAAGGGGTTTTCAAAGGGTGGTTGTAGGTTTTTAGTGTGAAGTTAAAATTTAGACACGTCCATGGCCTTATACATCTCCCTCAAACTCAAATTAGGTTTTTTGATTAGTTACATGTCTCAAAAAAGTAGAAAACCTTCTCTTCCTATCAGGGCCTTGGTTACCCCAAAATAGTTAATGATTTTCACTTGTTATGAAAAAAGGAATGATATTATGGATTTATTGGGGTCCTCATTATATTCAAATCCATGGACATATTTCTCAGATTAGTGGCTAATACTTTATGAATAAACACTAAGAAGGTAGTGTGGTCTAAAACCCTACAAAACCCTTACTATCTCAATTTTACCATTTAGATGGTAGTTTAAAGCTCATTACAAGCATAAGATAAATGGGAAATGATATAATGGTTATGAAAAATATTAATTTATGATTTTAAAACCTCATTTGTCATGTTTAAGCAAAAATAATCAAGAAATGTTTAGTTGGGAGTAGGTTGTAGGTTAAATACATATAGTTTTTAATATTTCAAGGCTCTAAGCAACTAAGGTGGTCAAAGGTCTCAAATCATATTTAAATATATTATAATTATATTTAGGTTCATTTAATACCTCACTAATTCTTTCATGGACCCAAAAACCTCATAATATGATGGAGACATACATTCTTCCACAGACATTCATCATGAATCAAGGTGGTAAGTAGAATATTGATAATATGAAGATCACCAATGCATGAAATGAGTAATAATTAGGTTTTGGTGGTATGTTTAACCTCTTTAAACCCATATATACCTCTTCATGAGAACTAATTATATCCAAAACAATAGATAAGTTATGTTTTCATGAGTACTAAGAGACTATGTGTAGCCTGCATGTATATGAGGTCAACATGGTTTAAGTTTGAACCTCAAAGAAACCAATGGGGAATTCATTTAATTTAATCACAATACTATATCATATATTTTATATTCCTCTAAAAATATTTTTCAGCTTAACACTAACTTTTCCAAGTAAACCCATAGTGATCTCAAGCTGTAGACTATGTATAAATCTTCCTACATAGAAGTGATCTAAAAGGAGATAAACCTTGCATTAAAAATGGAGTATGAAGGTCATAACCTCATTATTATTTTTTTAAATTCATTAAAATTTTTTTTTAGGGCCAACATGATTAGATAATGCTTCATAAGTGGCTCAAAATGATAAATTGTAGACTTACAAGTCTGTAGACATGTAGGTATCTCTTTTCAAAAGAAATGCAATGAACCTTGTATGGAAAGACGAGGCATAAAAATAAAATGTGAAGTGTGAAGATATTATAATGATATGATAATTTTAATTTAGGGTTAATAATTAAATTATAAGGATAATAACTATGTAAGATAAGTACCCTCAAGGCCTAGTGGAACATGAGATCCAAAATAAGTTATCGATCTATAAGAAGGCAAAGTTAGGGAAAAAGACACATTTTTGATATTTATGAGGATAAAAATAAATATTTTAAGCTAATAAAAGTCATGGATAAGGTTTTTAATATTATTAAGTCTATTTCCCTTATCAACATGGCTGAAGAGACATGATATGAATGGCCTAGATGATAAAATTGTAGACCTACAAGTTTTCAAACCTATAGGCCATTTACAAGAAAATGTAATAGAACATAAATTAAGAAATTAATTTTTAATCAAATATGTTTATTTGGGATCCATGATAAATTTTTATAAGTGTATTATAGATCATTGATAACCATGATATTGACTATGCACCTACAAGCCTAATAAAGAGTCTTCGGGTCTGTCTTCAAAGTGTAAAGACAATATGCACTTTTGCATTAAAAATTGGTTTTAGATGATCATGAAAGGTATATGGATTCATATTATGAGTTTTCATGGTAATTTTATCCTTTTAATGATGAATATAAATATCGAACAATGTCATTAGGGTCAGACTGACCTAGTGGCCTACAAACCCTCAAGGTATGGAAATAAATTGAAAAACCTTTTGGAGGGAAAATGCCTATTGGAATCCATTTATAAATATTATATATAATTTTAAATACCTATTTTATGTGTTTATAACCAAAACAATTCACTTTAAAGGTTGTAGAATAAAATCTTTCTCTCGGTCTCACACGTAGTTCTTCTCGTTTGAGGGGCTATCTTTCTAGAATCATAACTCCATGGAGGTCTTACATGGGTAAAATTTATGTTTTTAAATGTTATAGAAGCCTCAATAATTTAATATTATGTAATTATTTCATTTATTAATCCTTTTTTCTCTATGAATCATCTTTAATAAGGCAACCACCTCCCAAGCCCTATTTTGCATTGTGAAAAACTCAAGAAGGCTCAGTGTTTTACTTGGATATTTTAGGATAATTTTCATGGGACATAAATATATTATCCATGTATTGGGATGCATGTGTGATAAATTTTTTTGGCATTGGTTCAGGGATTGAGGCCCTCATCTTTATGAATCATCATTAAGATGATTGGTCACTTTAAACCCTCTTTAAGTCCTTTTATGAGCTCGATAGAGATATAGTTCCTTATGATAAATTAAAATGGTCTTGAATTACCCCATAAACACTATAATTACCTATAAAAACATAATATCACCTGATGGAGTCATCACTTGGCATGTGTGAGATACATGTACAAATTTTTGGCTTAAAAGATTGCCTTTTGGAGCTAGTTGGTAGGGTTTTGAGGCATGTAAACTTTCCTAACCAGTGGAAAAGGTTTATTAAGATAAGAAATAGGTATAATGGAAATTAAAAATTAATTTTATATGTATTCATGATGATATTATAGTTTTTAAGTGGATGTTTAGGCTTGAGATGGAAAATATCAGTCTTACACCAAGAGGATTGAATTGCAAGTTCTTAACAACATGAACAAGGTTAAAATTCAATTATAATTCTCTCCCAAGATTGAAAATACATGGAATTATCTTATAATAGATTTAGATAGCTCCAATAAACCTAATTAAGAATTCTAAATGTCAAATATGGGCTTCTAACTCCTTTTAGGGCAATAATGAGCAGTTTCAAACAAGGTTGATGAATCATCTAGGGAGTTAAAGAGTCCCTTCTACGTATTTCATATATAATATAATAATTAAGTAGCCAAAAAATTCCAAGGATATGTATAACATTAATCTTATATTCTCCCATTGAACTATAACTAGCTTGGATTAAGTGATGCTTATCATTGGAGTTACTCATATGCCTCCTCTATGTCTCTCTCTCACTTTCTCCTATATATATATATATATAGTCTTGAATGGCTTGAAATGGATCCATTAGATAAATATGGAGAATACGTACTTAAATAAAAACTTTTACTATGCCTTTGAATGTTTAACAAGGATTATTATTAACTTTTCATGTGCTTAAAACTAGTGTAACTATGTGATTGTTGATAAATGCTAATAGTAGTGCTTTCACTCTCTCTCATTTGTCCTCTCCTACCTATTTGAAAATGGATTGTATTTTTTAAGTTCACATGATTGGTTTGAGGTATATTTTCATAGTTTGGAATTTTATTTCAGTCGTTAATGTCTTTCTTAGACTTCTTGATTATCCTTCTCATTTAATACATTGTCTATGACCTCCATAATGAAACACTCATGCTTGAAGGTACTTGATAAGTAGCATGATCAGATTTAAATATAATTCATGTTATTAGTGTATTATGGTCAAGTTTAAGGTGTTAATTTTGTGAATAAAATCACTAGATTAGTTTACTTTCAATTTATCTTACCCATTTTCTTTGTAGGTAATAGGTTTAGTAGTGGTTTTAGGGTGGTAGCATTAAGGGAACTATACCTATTTAGATATTTAACTCAATAATTATGCCACACATAGCATATATGAGTATCTATGCTATCAATTAATTGATGAGGCTTTAACAACCTCATAAAGGGTGAAACTTCTATTGATAACAAAAGTAGCATGCCATTTGAATGCATAGATCTAGACTAATGCCAATGATAAGGATATACTAATTTATTTGAGTTTGGGTAGATTAAATATATTATATTGGATGATCTCTCACTAGATCCTCCATTTGACTATCTACATCATATGAATGTGTTCTCATGTCTATAGAGGAACTAGTTTTTATTTGTACATATTCTCTGTTATGTATATATTACTAACATATAGTTTCTATTATCTTTCTCAATTTTATATAGTTTCATTTACATGATTATTTGTACATATATTATATTCATAAAACACAAAATAATAAAATATGTTCAAAAATACAAAGCATACAAATATTATTCAAAAAATGCAAAATTGTAGATTGTTTGCATTTTCATGTTTACATTCCTTATATTTTCCATAGATTACATATGATATTTATTATAATATAGTCATTTTTATAATACATATATATGATTAAATTTTTCTATTCAAGTGTTCATATATTCTTACAAGAACCAGGTCTATCACATAGATCCATATTTGCTAATATCTACCCACTTGTGTCACATTCATAGATATACAGACTCAACATTGATACATTAACCCATTGTGGGCATCCTATACAAAACATCCAATTTATTAGGTTATATCATTCTATACCACACCATTTTTTTTCAATACTACCATAGACTTAGTTTTTGTACATATTTGTTCTTATACATATTTCTACCACATGTTCATGAATACTTTCATTTCTAGCTTTCCTAGTTTTAGATTTGATTGTGTCTCTTTGATTCTAAATATATTTGAGGGAATTTGAATACGCCATTATTATATAAATATATTAAAATCCCTTTCATTGTGTATATGATTTGGACATGTGCCCATGTCCTTGTGTGTGCTTCAATTATTGTATATGTAGACATTCGAACATGTCCTTCCATGTGGCTCTAAGCCAACTTTACTTATTTTATGCATATATACACATTTAAACATGTCATTGTATGTATTTATTTCTTAGATTCAGTTAAATTTTCCCATGTTCATTTTATTATGGACCTTTGGCCTAATTTTCATGCCTCATGTGTTTATATGTATGATTTCATTTATGCATCATGCCCATGACACTTGTCTATTGCTTGTTACATTCAAAATCCTAGTTTTTTATGCCATGAGGTACCTAAAGCATCTCCCCCTTCTATTTGGGTACCTTGATGGACATCATGACCCATCCCCCTAGGTATTCTAATATTTTTTTATCCATATACATGCTAACATTGTTATATCTATCTTGACAACCATGTGAATGCTATATATAGCATACATACTATTATCACCAAAATTTTCACCCTAAGGAGGGATAATCCAGCCTCTTTAAATTTTATGTAATATTAAAACACGTCAAGGTTGTGGGTGAACTATTAGAGAGTTGAATATATAGATTGAAGGGCTAGTTCCATTTGCACAACACCTACAACTAAAAACTAACCTACTTGATTTCAAGGAAAAGGAATAGAAAGAGATTAAAACTAATCTAAAAGAGGTGATGTACCAAGATAAACTCCAAAATTCTACTTGAACTTGCACTATGAAAGGTAGTTTTCAAAATTGATCTCAATAGCCAAGGTTATCCCAACAAAAGTGTTTCAACATGAAGGTAAGATGCAATGTATTTCTCAAGGTAAATGAATAATAGGAATAATCATAGAAACTAATAATCTTCATTATAATTAAATACATACAAAACAACTTAATACATGTCATGTGACCTATTAGAAGGCAGATTACTTTCACAAAGCATGAAAGAGTGAGATGAAAATATGGAGAGATAACTATCACTTGCCATTCAACCATGAACTAATTCACACACTTAAGAAATAATTTGAGATATGAAAACCATATTTAAATATTTTATTCAAAGGAAAAATAAGTATTCAAATTATGAGGGATTTACCATACCAAATGTGGATCATTTACAATGCCAAAAGTGGCAGCTTATATAGAGAAATAAGGAAGAGAGAGAGGGTGTGTAGAAAAGAGATCATGTCAAGTGTCCATATGAGTTAAAAAAAGGGATTTAGATAAAATTTAAAATAAATTTACAAATACATGTGTCTCTCCTCTGAATACTCTCCATCATACAAGTGGTGTAGGAGTTATAAACTCAGTTTGACACCTTGGTCATCTTCATGAAAACTGCCCTTTTTTGCATATGAAAAGTGAAAAATGGGTTTTTTAATTTTAAATTTTCCATGAAATTATTTTATAAATATTATTTTACAGCTTACCTACATTTATAAACTTCCTTGATCTAACATTTCAGTGGCAATCATCATCTATATGCTCAGGCGTCTTGGAAACCCCTTTATCTCCCATGCCTAGCCTTGTCCAAGCAGTTCAAAACTTGAGTTCATATTATTCAAGGAATTATATCTACATTAAAGTCATTAAAATACATTATCAGACATTAATTAATCCATTTTTATTCCTATAGTAACTCCCAAGACTCCATTTTGATCCTCAAGTTCTCATTAGGCCTCTTTTCCTTATAACCCTAAAATCATGTAAACCTCCTTGTGTAGGGAGGTTTATGAATGGTAATGAGAAAATAGGGACATATTTAAAGAAAAAATATGTATTTACATCTCCATTATAATTTTTAGGTATTTAGAGTGAGTGGAAGTATCTTTTTCTACCTTTCTCTCTCCTAAATTAGGCTTCCTTTCTTAGAAGCCTAATTTTCTCCTATAGATATCTCCCATAGATGTGAAACCACCCAAAAGTGTTTATTTAAATATACCTATCTTTTCACAAACCTTGATGTCAAATTTTAGGTTGTGAGATCTTGTGGAAGTGTGAGAACCATCAAATGGTATTGAAACCTAGTCTCATTTTGAGCCTGTTGAAGATTACCTTGTAAAATGAGGTTTATTTGATCACTTTCAGGATGTCTTGTACATATTTTTAGTATTTATTAGGTGTAACAAATCCTATATTACCTCCTAAAATATTTTTAAATTTATCCATTACTCAAAACCCTAAAAAATCCTAAAAACCTTATAAAATAGTGTATTTCATGTAATCTATATAGTTACAAGTACATGCAAAGTACACATTGAGAATATACTTGGAGTATATAAAAATTTACATGATATTATAGGATAAAAATAGGTCATATCATGTGTCTTAGATATTAATCTCTCAAATTAGGTCTTCACAAGGGTTTTAGGAAGGTTTAAACCCATTTTAGTTCTTAGCAATTGTTCATAAACCTTGGGCCCTCAAAATTTGAAATAACACCACAAATATCAATTAAACTATCTCCCTCAACTATACCTAGGATCTTAGGTTCCCATGAATTTTTTTCATATAGTATTGAGTGTAATAAGTTGGTTCTTGGGTCTTTACATTGCCATTGGAGAAGGGTTTGAGTTCTTAGCCTTTGTTCATACTTGTTATGCATCTAATCCAAAAACAGTTACATAAGATTGAAGTATGAGGACATGGTTACCATATATTAAATTAATTTATCCCATGCATAAGGTCATAGCCAAAAAAAGTAATGAAAATTCTGCTTGAATATAGTCCTGCATGAGAGGAACTCAAGGTGATGTTAAAGACCTAAATTTACCTTTCCTTATGCTCATATGACTTTAAATGGATTTATAGGATTTATTATTTGTCTATTAAATTATCACAATATTAAAATACTCATTTTACTCCCAACCAACTGCTCTTCTCATGACTTCTCATAAGATCTACTTGTGCATGAGTTAGGCTCTACAGGCCTAGGTAGGGATTATCTTTATTATCCTCAAATTTGATGGGTTTAATAATTATATGGATTCTTACTATTATAATAAAACCATTTAAAATGATTTACCTCTCCTCAAACATCTTTTATTCACTCTAAATAGGCAAACTTCACTTGCCAAGGTAGACAGGCCTATAATTCACATGGACTATGTATAGAGGTTTGAAGTGAGTTTTGTTTATTCATATTTCTAAGTCTCTTTAACATTTATTCAGGTCAATTGATTTATTTTAACTCAAAATTTATTTTCTCACCCAATACATACTCCAATGCTCCTTTTTTATGTTTTCTTCCTTCTCTTTAGGATTGAGACTAGCCTACTTCCTTGAACAAACCTGTAGGTGGTTATGTGTTTAAATTAAATTTTGGATTTAGGACTTTAATTAAAAACCAATTAACATATTCAATAACTATTTTCATATTATTGAGATTTTAGGACCTTCTCAATTTTCCAAAAATGCTACACTCACACTTGTTCTCCATGTCTAGTACATGGTTGTGACTATTTGGGAATTCGAATGTAAAGCCTTAAAAAGTAACCTTTTTCAATTAAGCTATTACAAACCTAAAAATAAATAAAAATTCATTGTAATTTTATTATCATTACACTAAAATTTCCATTTTCCTTTTCATGGTGTTCCACAAACCTTTCTTCTTGTCTTGAAACTAAGGCCCATGCATGAGTAATGGCCTATAGACTCTTTTAGTGTTTTAAACTTAGTCACTTTAACCACTTATGGCCCTTAAACAGATGAGATATATTCATGAGTTTATGTTTTATCTCATTATATATGGAGTGATGTTTCTAACCAAATCCTCTTGGCAAGACAATTGGTTTTAGAACAAAATAAGGACTTACATGTCTACCACATGTAGATCTTCATTTTGCTTACATAGGCTAATAAGATAATTTATTAAGACCTTTTAAATTTTTAATTTTTTATCAAATATTTTCCTATTATCTATCATCTAATTCAAAAACTATATAACTCTTTACTAAGCATTATGTCATCCTTCACTTATCTATTTTGTTCATACAAGCTTGTGTATATAGTTAATTCATATACAAGGAATTATGTATGAGAATTGAAATATATATAATCATCCATGTTTTATTTGATGAATTAAGTGGAGAAAATATGTTTAAAATTAAATTTTATGAGTCTATGATACATTTCTCCCTTTTCAAAACAAATTGAACATGAACCTAGACCCATGAATGTTCACTGATAGGTCTGCAAACCTATGGGTGAAATGAACTTGTATCAATCATTATTGGAGGGTGTATATGAGAATAATTCTCATTGTATTTAGCTTATATAATTTTAAATTTTTTTATAGTTATATTTTACCATGGTTTCTCATTTCCCTTTTAGCCAAGATTGGCAATCATGTCTGTAAAAGACTGATAATACACAGACCATGTTTCTTAGAGTAAAAAATATGACATTTGTTGAAATAATATAAATAATAAGCCATATTAATAGAGAGGAAATATTAATAATGGAAGAGTGAGGGTATTTTACATGAATGATAAAATACATAAAAACGTTTGAAGGTATCAACACTTCAGACCAACCAAAAACACTTCCAGGTGGGGTGATATATTCCACATGTTTGAGTCACTTTTTCCTTTGATGAAGACACCTCCTGAGATTGAATTGGTTATTAAAAATATAATTTAAAGTATTAATTTTAACTATAAAAAAATCCCACAAAATCAATCTCTTCCATCAAATTTTGGCATGAAGAAACAAGAGAAAAACCATACCCTGCTTGAATGGATAAGGTGTAGTGACCTGCTATCACTATTAATGATTGTTAATAAAGGAGGGGATATGAATGTAATAAAAAATTCCAATAAATTTTATATAATTATTATCCCTAACATTTCCCAAAGTTTTATCTTCCAACTTTCTCTCTCCTAATTGTACCATGCATTTGAATTTTGCCTTTTTGAGCTTTAAAAGGTAGTGACGGAGGAGAAAGAGATTATCTACTATATCTTTAAGACCTATAAATTTATACCAATATTTAATTTAACCTATGAAATCCAAATAAACTTTCTTAAACTAATTTCACGTATAAGTTGATCTTTCAAGGCTATACAAGTGCCCAAAAGTGCTTGTAAAGGAGTATTTTTCTCATTTTAGGTGTTGAACAACAAGTTTTTTAGGGTCTTAAAATTATTTAACCATTATCTAACATGCGGTATTCATTAACACTTATTTAAACACTTTCCACTGATATTTTTACATACAACTCCTCCAACTTAGCGTAAAAGGTGACCAAAATGACTTTGTAGTGCATGTCAACATTCTAAGAGATTAATACATGATAATATGAATTTTAAGAAACATTAAAACCTTTTATAATTAATTATTACCATTCTAATAATTTTACCACACTTGAGAACACCAAGACCTTATATGACATTGAGATTATACAAGCACAAATGAGACCAAACCTCAAACAATGATAGTTAAGGACAAATATGACCACTTTTAGACTATTTTAAAGATATTACAAGATAATATACAAGTTTTAATAACCATATGAAAAGTTTCAACCTATAGGGGTTGACCATTTTTTACTTGGGGTAAAAAATTGGTCAACAAATTTGTAATTCATATGGGTAGCATGCCTCCAATGCTGATAGATCAGTAGCCTTATCCTCCCATTGGGAAATAGAGTCACTTCTATGTTTTAATCTAAAATTGACATGAATATTAAAGAATCAAACTCATACCAAAACAAACAATAAAAATAAAGCACACTATGACAAAATAATTTAGGGAAACACACAAAAACAAACACTCAAAATAACACACCTAACCTATTATGTATAGACCTCCAAACATGTTTGAGGTGGTGAAACATTTTCTCTTTATTTAACCAAAGACAAAAACAATATTTATAGAGTCACAACTACTCCATGAGAATAAATCACCATATGATGGATGTTTGTCAATGAAAACATAATTATGAAGGTGATCAAATGACTTACCATTCTTTAAGCCTCTGTTAGCTACATGTGTATCACTTGAGACCCTTTGAATGATTTATTTATCTCTCCTTAAGGCCTACTAGACAATGTAGCATACTTTGTCTCCTTTGTACTCACTTGACACTTATCAATTTTTTATTTGGGGATCGTGTTACCTTTCCCAACATCACCTTCATCTAAGCTATGATATGTTAGGTGTTTAAAGGATTTAAACTTGCCTTCTTGTTGGTCAAACACATCTACAATTAATTTAAGACTATCTTTATGTCTATACCACTCCTCACTCACATAAAATTCTACCTTGACCTAATTACACTCCTTCAAGGATAAATTATACTTAGTTTGGATTTGACATTCTTGTTTGTTATCACTAGTTCCAACATTGACCTCATCATATAGCCCATATTTCATTTAAGGAAGATCATGCCTACTTAATTTTTTAAATTCTTGGATTATGTCATGGCAATAATACCATAGATAATCTTGCTCTTCTTGACTATAATATTCATGAATCTATTCTTATTTATTAGGTATAATTTCATCATCTTCTTGACTATCATTCTCTAACACACTTAGCACAACATGATCATCATCCACATGTAGAAATTATTTGCTCCATATAGCTTGTTAAAAGACATCATCAAAACTTACCTTAGGGAACTCATCATCTTCCTCATGTATGATATATGTGCCCATACCTATTTATTAAATGAGTTTTTATGGCTAAAAACCATGTTTATCAACTCCCCATTCATCAAGGTAGAGGTTAACTATGCCATCAAGAGGTGTCAAAGATTCTTGGTCACTAAGATGGTCTTCTTATTCATTAATGCTGAAGTTAATGTTTGATGTGTTAGGTACATATAGATCCACATGAAAATTAAATAAAGGTTAAAAATTGATAGATACATTATCATCATATCCAGTCCTAAATGCCATATAAGACCAATTTGAAGTCAAGTCCCCCCAATTTTAGTAGTAAAGTTCCTTGACAAATAAAGAGCAAAGTGAGGTTGCACATAAACAACCACCACATCTTGAGATATAAAAAATATAGGAAAAACATGGAGGTTCAGATGAAAAACTTTGATGATGCCAAATATTTTTTCATTTGATCCATCTAGCTATAATACCCCCTTGGAGTGTGATTCATACTTCAAATTTAGCTTGTCTACTACTTGTTTATGCATGACTGATGTACTTTATCTTTTATCAATCAAAATATTATAGACCAATGAGTTTGTAATGATGATAGAGAGGTAAAATTGAGGATTTTTATATTTTATTTTAGTTTTTATTGGCTTGGTATTCAATTCATTTTTTAAAATTTCCTCTCTCTCACTAGGATGCTTATATGATGATTTAGCTTGGAGAGCTTATTTTGGAATAGATCTCTTTATCTAGGAATGTATAATGTTTCCCACATTAGGATGTTTACATGAAGATTATTAATTTGCTCAAAAATATTCATAGGAGAGTTACTAACATTGTAATGACTTTTAGGAGCTATAACACTAGCACTAGCTTATGCCAGTTGATGTATAAGAGAAGGCATAGAATGGGATTTAGCATTCTAAGTTTTATGGTTTACCTAAGCCATAGGGATTGTATTTGACATACCTGATCCTTGAGGTATTTGAGATTTCATGTTTAGATCACTATTTTCCCCTCATACTTCCTCAATCACTCTCTTCTTTGACCTTGTATTTTCATCTATGGAGTTTAATCTAATGTTCAAGTTGCCTTGGTAGTTAACTACAAATGAGTATTCTTGATAGTAGTTCATCAAGGTACAATTTTATTAAGCATATCCTCCATTAGGAATCTCTTCTTGAGTCATGGAATGAATTGTTCCTCATTGAGCCGTAAAGGTTTGATTGAATGTATCATTTGCATAAGTGAAATAGTCATGAGGTTACTCCTATGAAGGCTAGTCTACATTGTCTTGTACAAGATTGTTTTTAATAGGTATAAGTTATTTATAAATAGAAGGAACATTATGATTTTTTCCATTGTGTTACCTCACCTAAGTTAGATACCCTTCTCCTTAGTATTGATCTTGAAAAGTTTATTTAGGATATTGATAAGATTGATAGGGATGGAAATGACCTTGATTATACTTAAATTTCTAATGTTTTTTTTGCATCTTAAGAGTTTGATTCTCTTTTATAAGAGTTTTGATCAGATCTTCCTCTTTTGATTTGATTCCCTAATTAGGGACAACTTGCTTATTCTTTGGTATGGGAATATGAGAAATGATGGGTATATGAGTTAGCACATTAGGAAACAAAGGCATGGGAGGTATAGGATATATATTAATAGTTTAAATAAGGTAATTATCATCCCTTATAATAGTACTATAGGCATTAGGAAAAGTATCCCCTCCCATAGATTGAATCATCATAGATATGTCACTATTGAAAGCTTTGAGGTAATAAGCAAAATCATGATGGGTATAGGCCTTACCAAGATTTTCATCCTATCTAAAGTGCTTTAAAATCTTGTGTTGAAGTCTTGTATTGACTCTTGAGTTTCTCTCTTTATTTTAGTTAGCTACTCGGTCAAGGAAAGTGATCATATTTGTCTTCAAATATCCTTATTAAAAAATCACCCAATTCATCCCATGTGGTGATGTAATTGGTAGCCAAAGTAACATACCAATCAAGGGCCTTCAAATTGAAATAAACAACCAAAAACCTGATGGAAACATTCTCTTTAGTGATGTTGTGTATATTTCAAAGGTTGGCAATGTTTCTTCTGTGTTCAATAGGAATAGTGATAGCTTCTCCCATGTTTGAAGGCACACTTCTGAGGTTTAACATAAAAATGTCATCATAATGAGCAAGAGATTAAGGACTATGTCCATTAAATGAAAAAAATGGTAGGATCCTTGGGGCTTACATATTTCAATTTTTACCCAAGAATGTCTCCTAATAGGTAAGTGAGTAGCAAAAGCTTTCTTGGAGTATGGATGGGTGTCAGTAAACCTCTTTATTCTAACTGAATAGTAAGATAGATCTAAAAATTCAAATGGAATGACTTTATTATAATATATTTTCCTTAATTTAGGCATGAAAATGAATCACTATTTTTAATAAAAGAGCCAATGAGTGTTGGAGTCACCATATATTGCATTAAGGAAGTTTTAAAACTTTAAGTTTGTCAAGTTCAACGTCCACCTTTGAAAAATTATTGGACCATAAGATAGCACTGGGCATACCAAAATAGTTATCAACCAAATTTTCACCCTAATTAGGGCTAATACAACCTCCTTAAATTTGGTGTAACATTGAAACACCTGAACATTGTGGGTGACCTATTAGAGAGGTGAATCTCTATATTAAAGGGCTAGTTCTATTTTCAAAACACCTAAAACTAACCACTAACCTAATTAATTTGAATTAAAATGGATATAAAGAGATTAAAACTAATATAATATATACTATTAACCAATATAAACTCCACAATTCTACTTGAACCTACATTATGAAAGGGAATTTGTAAAACTGATCTCAACACCCAAGGTTCTCCTAAAAACCATGTTTCAACATGAAGGTAAAATGTAATTATTTCTAAAGGTATATGAATATTAGGTATTATAATATATATTAATACTATTAATTATACTTAGAGACACAAAAAAAAAAAAAACTACACATCATGTGACTTTATAGAAGGAAGATTACATTCATAAAGCATGAAAGAGTGAGATGAACACAAGGAGAGATAACTATCACTTGCCATTCAACCATGAAATACTTCACACACTTAAGTAAGAATTTGAGAGATTAAAAAAATATTAAATTATTTTATTCAAAGGAAAAATCAGAATTCAAATTAACATGGCTTTGCCATACCAAATGTGGATCATTTGCAATGCCAAAAGTGACAACTTATATAGAGAAACGCGGAAGATAGAGAGGGGTATAAAAGAGAGATCATGTCAAGTGTACATATGAGTAAAAATAAATAGTTGGATTTAGATATTAGTTAAAATATAACTTTAAATATAGGTGTATCTCCTCTAAATATGTTCCATCATCCAATTGGTATAGGAGTTAGAAACTCAGCTTGACATCTTGGTCATCTTCTTGAAAATTGCCTTTTTTTGCCTATGAAAAGTGAAAAATGGGATTTTAAGCATAAAATTAGCCATGAAATAATTTTAAAAATATCCTACATTTATAAACTCCCTTGATCTAAAATTTCAATGGCAATCATCATCTATATGCTTAGGTGTCTTGAAACCCCTTCATCTCCCACACTTAGCTTGCCCAAGTGGTTCAAAACTTGAGTTATTATTCTTCAAGGAATTATATATCCATTAAAGGAATTAAAATACCTTATCAGACCTTAATAAATTAATTTTTTTTCATGGAACAACTCCCAAGATTCCATTATGCTCCTCAAGCTCTCATTGAGCCTCTTTTCCTTGTAGCCCTAAAATCATGTAAACCTCCTTATGTAGGATAGTGTATAGATGATAATAAAAAAATAAGGACATATTTGAGTATATAGTAGGGATTTAAAAATCCATATGAAGTTTCATGTACTGAAAGTGAGTGGAAGTATCTTTTTATGCCTTTCTCTCTCCTTCATTAGGCGTCAATAAGGCCTCCTTGCCTAGAAACTTGATTTAATGATCCAAATATCTCCCACACATGTGAAACCACAAAAAAATGTGACTAATTTTAAATATCATTTCACCAACCTCCATGTCAAATTTTATGTCTTGAGACCCTATTGAAGTGTGAAAACCATGAAATGGTCCTGAAACCTAGTCTCATTTTGAGCCTGTTGAAGTCTGCCTTGAAAAATGAGGTTTGTTTGATCACTTCCAATATGCCATATAAATTTTTTTAGGATTGAATAGGTGTAAAATATCTCAAATTACCTCCTAGAATATTTTTTAAGTTATCCATTCTTCAAAACCATACAAAACACCTTAAAAACTTACAAAATAATGCATTTAATATAGTCTATATAGTTGTAAGTAAAAATAAAGTACACATTTAGAATATAATTTCAGTATATAAAAATATTATGATGTTATAAGATAAAATAATGTCATCTCATGTTCCTTATAAATCAATCTCTCACATCAGCTCTTCACTAAGAATTTATGAGGGTTTAAACATGTTTTGGTTCTTAGTGATTATTCATAAACCCTAGGCCCTCAAAACCTCAACCAATGCCACAAATATCAAGTACACTAGCCCCATAAACTATCCATATGAGATTATTTCCCATGAATTATATATGTAAAATATTTATTTTAATAATTTGGCTTTTGGTTCTTTGCATTTCTATTAGAGAAAGGTTTTAGTTCTTAGCCATTGTTCATGTAGACACCTAAAACTAGACACAAATAACCTCTAACTAGGATTTTTACCAATTTATATCAAAGAATCACAATTTTTCCTAAAAATCTAAAATGTGTTAAAATATTTAAAACTTTCATATTCAAGTTCTGATTTTGGCCAAAGTATCACTAAATGAGGCAATGTAATTTATGAGACAACTAACTTTGATCGTATTATCTTGAGTTGAAATAAAAAATTTGCATCTCGATGCTCTAGATTGTTCTTTTCTATCAAATTTATTGCACAATACACATGTCCTTATTATTTTTTGTTGGAAACATCTTAAATGGGATAATGGATCCAATGAATATAACATTTCCTTCCAATTCCAATTCAATCAAATTTTGAACTAATAATATGACATTCTGATCAATTTGATTAAATTGTGCACCAATTGCCAAGATTTTACCCAAAGTTGACTAAAAATGTTTAAATATAATCAATTTTAATTAAGATCCTAAGTTAATTTTCCATGGATATTTTTGAATATTTATTTTAATAAAATGATATTGAATATTTACATCATCAAATGACATCATTTCTTGAAAAGACATCCCTAGGCCATAAATGCATAAAATATCTCATTAATCCATCCCATGCCTCATTAAGACCTTTCATGCCTCTTTAATGCCTATCTATCCCAAATATTTATGAAGGAATTTATTGATTTTTGCCTAAAATATTTAATGGATTCTTAGCCACATATCTTCATCTTGAGATGGATGGTTCTGGTTTATTCTGGTCATTTTTAAAAATCTATAAATAGGAGGCCTTACCTCTTAATTTTTAAGCCAAATTTACCATGACCAAATAGCTTCAAACAACATCTTGTTGTAGTGTTATTATTCCCAAATATTTATCCAAATCCATCATAATACAAAGGTGCTAAGAGGATACGAAAGTAACCGTACTCCATTGACAAAGATCTCTTGAAGCACAAGCCGGGCAAGCCAAATATTGAACCTTTTGGAGTAATCAAGGATTTGGTAAGAAATTTGTCTTTTGTGGTCATATTTATCATTTATTTCCATTTATAGTTGTGTTTTAAAATTTTTTTTACTCATTAATATCCCCCTAGTGACTAGGCCTAGAGTTATGATAGTTAGTGTGTTTTTTTTCATTTTGTTTATAGTTTGGAACTAACACGATACTGACCATCCTCTCTTGAGTCAAATTTCTAGTCTACATAATGGTATGCCTAGTGTGATTCTAACACCATGAGTTTGGTTAAATAGAACCTAAAATATAACTACTAACCATTTTTATGTAGGATCTTGGAGTGTGGAAGAAGAAAAGGTAAAAATTTGAGCTAAAATATATTTTTTGGGAAGTCACAGTTTCATTTCTCGAAGTCATGATTTTGTTCTTTATCATAATAATATTGCTAACACAGTCGCATTTTCATCACCTAAAATACTGATTTTGTGGATAACAATATTGTTACCCAGAACAATTATTTCATCTCCTAGAATAGCGATTTTTACTCAAAACAACCAAAATTTTAGCCTGTCACAACAATTTCATTACCCTGAACAAAAAAATTATTAAAATGAATAGCAAAATTGTCATCCCAAACAACATGTTTATCATCTTGACCTGAGTCACACTGAATAGTATTTTTGTTTCCCTGAATAGCATTTGTGTTGCTAGGAACAACATTTTTTTCACCCCAAATCATGTTTTCATCATCTCAACTTGAATAGCCCTGAATAGCAATTTTTTAGCCTTAAGTAGTGAAATTGTTGATCTGAATAATGTTTTTGTCACCCCGACCTAAGTAAACCTAAATAATATTTTTTTAGCTTAGAATATCATTTTTGTTGGCTCGAATCATGATTTTTTTTGAGTAAATTTTTTATTTTCCTAAAAAACATTTTTGTAGCCTCGAGTAGTGAAATCATCACCCTGAACAATGTTTTTGTATAACTTAGAACAATATTTTTGTCTAGAATATAATTTTTATCAACCTAAGTAATGGGATCATACTATAGACTAGTGGTATTGACTGTGTGAAACCTGAGAGCTCATTTTACAAAGTTTTTTACTCAATCTCATAAGTGCTTCAAAGCAGGTAGTCCTAATCTTGTTTTTGTAGGTTGAAAGGTTGGTTTAAAAGATTAATTTGGGTGTTTGTAACTAATCATACACTTTAATTTGGGTTTTTTTTAAAAAAAAAAATAACTTGGTTAAAATCATTCACACTTTAAATTTGGTCCAAAATGAACATACTAGTTTTCACACATTTGGTATTTGGTACCTAAAACAAATTTAGCATGTTAAGTCTTGAGCACTTCAAACTTTGGGTTTAAAACAAACTTAGGTGCTTATTACTTCATATATTATTTTTGTTCAAATATTTAATTTTTTTTACATTTTAATGCCAAGAGGCTAAAGAACATCACCACACATTTCATTTAGTGCTTTAACATTGAACACACTTCAAGTTTTTGCAAAGCTTTTATCATTATTTGCCTAGATTAGATTTGTTTGAGAAAATAGGGAGTTTTTCATGTATGCTCTCCCATTCATCCCCTTTAATTAAATTTTGAGATTAAAAAAACCAAATTCATTGAAAAGTACCTTCGTCCAAAGGTATAAAAGAGAAGTTGTGAAGGCTCTTCCTAAGACCTGCATGTCTTAGGTGATCTAGAAACAACCTTTAAGGCTCTTTTACTTGTCATTTATTTAATTGAATCTTGGCTTGTGAGGGGGACTTCATTACCTCCCACAATTTATTTAGGGAATCCTTGACATAGGAATTCATCTCCCAACATTATCTTTACCCCTCTCCACAGGGAGGTATATAAATCAAGATCGCCTACTAAGATGGTGGTTTGAAAGGTTAAACCATCTTCTCTCGCTAGGTTAAACCATGGGATGTATGATCATGTTGGATATAACACTACACTAATTAAGTGATAGATGTAGTGGTTGTAAAAAGGGAAAGAACTTTTTACAACAAGCCATATGATGCAGACCTAATTTATGTGTTAATTCTCTTCCATTTTGATGTGAAAGTCTTGTGCATCTAATCCATCTAGAAATGTTTAAAAACTTTTTATTTAGTTAACCACACTTTTCCATACCTTGTTAATTTAGGATTTAAGGTGATTAGTTAGTATTTGTCTTAGATTACTTGGTTTTTATGTGGGGTCAAAACTTGGTGTTAACAAAAATGACATAACCAAACATATTGTCCCCAAATTTCTTTGAAAAAGGAGGCATTATGCTACCCAAGTAAAAAACATCTTCTTCCTTGTTCAAAATAATCATCATACACTTTGTGTCATATCTTCCAATTTGGCACAGTTATGTTGCCCATTTGAGTCTAAACATTTTATTAAATTTTAATTAATTCCCTCATTGATAGTTTAAATTTGAAATTGGACTCTTCCAATTTTTAAAATTTTATGTGTGAAATTGGGTTCACCACTTTGCTCTTAACTTGTTTTAACTTGAGTTCAATTCCCAATTTGAATTGATGTTTATTTTTAGACTCAACATCATTACCATCATTTGGTAGAACTCAAGTCATCTTACATATCACTCATGCTTTGAGTCCTAGAACACACTTTGTACCACCCATCCTATTTTACCTTTTTTATTTAGGTCCATTTGATAAGCACACTTATGATTTAGAATTTTTTTAGAACTTTATGTGTGAGTATCCTTTGGGTTGTGGAGGATGGTGTTATGTATCCAAAATTGTGTCGAAACCATTTTTTGCCTTAGAGTCTTGAAACAAGAATTTGACCATTTTTTCATGGTTACATTACTCAAATTATTTTGAAACTTGTTTCATAGGCCTATGTGCATAGAGTCCAAATTTGATCCAAATTTCTAACCATTTTGAGCTTTCTTTGAAAGCCTTTGTCTAGTGTTGTTATATCATTCACCTTTGCCTTGCTTATTTATCAAAAAAATCTAGTTTGATCCATTATTTGGGAGAAAATAAGCTATCTCCATGTTCCTTTTTGTTTCATACCTCATACTTATTGACCAAGTTTACGTCCAAGAGTCAAATGCCTTATTTTTGTTAGAAGTGTTTTAAATATGTTAGATTAAAATATCATCTTTTAAAGTCTAGATTTTGACACCATCTAGTCAAAAGTCCTAGCACATGCTTTGTTTGAGCCTAGCTTTTGATGTCATTTTCGGCCAAAAGACCTAACAATTTTTTTTCTTAGATTAGACTTGTTTGAAACACTTTGACCTAAAATTTGGAATTTTTTTTTACAGTCCTTCTACTTGACCTTTTTGTGTGAGACATGTAATGTTGGATGCTTGATGTTATCTTGTTTTATCACATTTCATTGCATCAACATTTTTTGGATATACATGTCCATCCTTTTGACCAAGCTAGACCAAGTTTGAACATCTATTTAGACATCTTATTTTTTGAGTTTATATAACTCTATTCCCTTTTTTCACAAAACATTTACTATGGATCCTAACATATATTCCTACACTCATAATGGCCTCATGTACAATCTAGGATTTAGTAATGTAGTCGCACAAGAAGAGATGGTTCAAAACCCTTATATAGACAATGTTGATTATGAGATAGATTCTTATCTATCTTATAACACTCAAGCAGGGGCACAAAACCAAGACCACTTGGCACATTATTTAGTAAACATGCCTCCATACTTAGAGTAGGATCAAGATAAAATAGATTAGTGTCTAGCTTTAGTACCTATAGTTGAAGAACCAATTATTCAACAACCATATTATGTTACTACACCATCCACATATGATCCTTATCTCTTTGAGCATAACTTGTTAGAAAACAAGGAAAAAATTTTGGTTAGAGATATATAAGTAGGGGATAAGTTTTTGATAGACTTCCCTCATGAGAAATTGTCAAGTCTAGTAAGAATTCCCCACAACATAATTTATAGTCAATAAGCTTCTTCTAGTAATCCTTTATCTCTAGTCCAAATGACACATCAGGACCATAATATTCTTATCAAAGTCAAGGACCCCATGGAGGATCACTTTGTACAAATGCAAATAGCATATCAAATGTACTTGAACGTAGCATGTAATTTTAATCAAATGACCATGTCAAGTAGGCCTCTCATAGATTTAGTTCCTTCAATAAGAGTATTAATCAAATTGACTGTTCAATATAATTAGGGTGTATACCCCTTCATGAAAACCACTTTTGTTGATAACTTGTTTCATGTGCCAACCATCGAAGAAGTGTCTTCTAATTCTATGTAATATATTGAACAAAACATAGTGGAAAGTATGCAAGCAATGTCCAATCCTAACAAAAGTGGTGTAATTACACAAAAATCTAATTAAAAAACAAGTGTAGCTTTAGTTAACACCATAAGTGGTTCTCTAAATCAGGGAGTAGGATTTTCTACGTCCCAACCTCAACCAATAACTACCACTAATCCTTAACCAACTACTATTTCAAGCACTCAATAGACGAGATTAGGTAGTCAACCAATAACCAATAGCATGCCTTAATAAAAAAACATGATGAATATTAATCAATAGATATTGAGTAATATTCCATAATAATAGGCACAATCTAATATACCAATTTATCAAAGGTAGAACATATTTCCACCTCAACAGGGAGTAACCAATGTTTCACCTTAACAAGAAGTAGTGAACATACCTCTTTCCTTATAGACCAATATACCAATTCAAATCCAAATGATAACTAATCCATAATGTATGAACATTAGTTAGTGAAAATTTTCAAATCATTAACAAGTGTCAACTTCTCAACAAGGATTCATGCAACCTAGAGGTTCCCATTTAACTCAAGTACCAGTTAGGCAAACTTTGCCTTTTGTGTAGAATGTGCCAATAGTTCAATGACAAGGTATTGGTTCAAAAGTGCCCCCTAAATAACAAGGTTTTATTAATTGCTATCAGGTCCCTATTCAACCTCAATAGGCATAGTAAAGACATATCCCTCCATCCTAACCTTAAAATTGTTAAGCATAAGTTTATATTGAGAGGGGGGGTGAATCAATATAAGATATATTTTTTTCTTTCGACTATTAATCTTAAATCCAAATCCTCAAATTAATTCATAATTAATATATTCAATGTAATCAAAGAATACAATGCAAATAGACACATATTTAAGTGGAAACCCTTTCGGGAGAAAACCACAGAGAAATTCTCTTAATATAATTTTCAAATATTCATAGGCACCAACCTATAAGAGGAACCAATATCCAATTATAATTTATGAGAACCAACCCAAAGGAGCACCAACCCCTTCCACCAAGCACCAACTCATCTTTAATTCATGAGCACTAACTCACAGGAGCACCAACCCCTTACAAAATTCTTCTTACCACTGTAGATCTATTAATTTAATGAATAATGGAACTCTTCTTTTCTCTCTTTCTTCTCTCAATGATTTTTAATGAGTTTTCAGCTCTTCTCCCACACTTATCTTATACTTGAATGATATAAAATACAATTCAAGTGCTTGTTCATCTTATTTTTTTTCATCCACTCATCTATCCTTTTATAACCTTTGCTACCTTTTCCCAAGAGGGGAATCCATTCCAAGAGACACCTCTTCCCCAAAATATGTGAGCATTGACATTTCCATTGACATTTCTATCTATAATTCCATTAACATTGCCATTGACATTTCCATTCACTTCAAACAATAATTTCGTTCACTACCAGCAACACTTATGTTCACTTTTGGAAATAATTTCATTCACTTTCAGCAATAATTCCGTTCACTCCTGAACACTTCCATTTACTTCTATAAATAATTCCATTTGACATTTCCATTCAAATTCATTACAATTTCTTTGACATCAATGACAATTATTCCAACAATCTCCCCCTTTGTCATTGATGGTAAACTTCCAAAAATATCTTCTTTTCTATAACTCCCCATCTTCTTTTCTGCAACTCCCCCTTGTTGTAACTCCCTATACTACCATTCTCCCCATTTGACATCAATGGCAAAGGGTAATTCAAGGAGCTAAAAAAAAT
Organism: Torreya grandis; assembly: GCA_037957365.1. NCBI lineage: Eukaryota > Viridiplantae > Streptophyta > Pinopsida > Cupressales > Taxaceae > Torreya > Torreya grandis. The sequence goes on from JARHVA010009024.1 coordinate 150,417, forward strand.
TTAACTCCCCCTTAACCAATGTTTCTCTTAAGAATCTATCTGATAGCTTAGATTCATTCAACATAGTTCTAGACATCTCTTGAATGGTTCAATTTTTCCTTTCCACCACTCCATTTTGTTGTGGAGTCCTTGTAGCTGAGTATTGTCTCTTAATTCCATGTTCTTCACAAAACACAATGAATTCATTTGAAATAAACTCACATCCTTGATCTAACCTTAGGCATTTTATTTTCAACTCTATTTCATTTTATACTAATGCCTTGAAAGTTTTAAACTTTTCAAATGCTTGTAATTTTTATTTTATAAAGGATACCCACATCATTATATTATAATCATCAATGAGCAACATAAATTACCTCTCACATTACATGATTTCAATTATGCTAGGACCATAAATATCCATATGTATCAAATCTAGTGGTTTCATGGTTGAATATTCCTTCATTCTGAACCTTGCTCTTGTTTGCTTCCCAGTAGTTTCAAGGTTTTTTTTTTATCTTGGGCATATCTCTCACAACCTATTTGTTACTGATTTTCACAAGATTATCAAAATTTATGTGCCCTAACCTTCTATGTCATAGCCAAATCTCTTCAACTTTGCTCAGATAACATTTCTCTCCTCTCATTTCTCCAAGGATGTATAGGTTATTTGTGGTTCTAGGAGCATCTACAACTAATTCTCCTATGTTTGCCTTCTTATTTCACATCCTATAGAATAAAACATAAGTGTGCGTCCTTGATCACACATTTGGATTACACTCAAGAGATTATGTTTTAATCCTTTAACATATAAAAATTCTCCATTTTGGTTTTACCATTATCAAGACTCAATGTACATTTTTTGAATATTTTTGTTGTAGCATTATCACCAAATTTCACCATACCTTCATTCAGTTTCTTCAATGAGATAAATTTAATTTTATCTCCGATCATATGTCTTAAACATCCACTATCAATGTACCACTATTACCATTCATCTCATGCATGAAATTCCATTTGAAAAATCATGGATTTTTCTTTGTCTTGTTTAGCTTCCTCTAACTTCTTTTTCCAGATCTTCATAGGTTATTTTTTATTTTCCTTTATATTTGAAGATTTTTTTCTTTGATCCTATTTAGAAAATTTAAAGCCACTTCTACAAAAGAGTTCTATGTGTCCATAATTGTTTCAATTATAATAGATAATATCATCCTCATTATAGTATGATAGGGGAGAAAATGAATTATAGTTTCTATTAAAGACTTTACGAACGCCTTTGCTTGTATTCCTTGCTTCATTATATCTTGCTCTCTTTTTGCAATCTACGTTCTTATGACTGAAGTGATTACAATAAAAGAAATAAACATGAAAGGAACTTCCAAAAGTGGTCACATTCGTATAGCTGGGAACTTATGGTCTCTTGATGGTGTTTTCTTCTTTCCCCTTTTATGCACAACACCTATCTTTATGGTGATTTCTTCCTTCTTGCTTTCATTATTTGTAGGTTCCTTGAGAATTTTTGCATAGATTTTGGTCTTATTAGTACATTCTTGTTCATCTCCATATCCAAGACCTGACTTATTGAAAAATGATCTGTGATGGTCTAGGATCTCATCTAAAACCTTGATGTTTTTTTCAAAATTTAGATTATTTGTATTTTCTCTCTCTAAGTCCTTTTTCAAAGCAATGATCTCAATATCATGATTCTTACATTATTATTATTTCATTTGTAGTTTAATTCTCAAAAATTCCTCAACTTGTTTAACTTTTTTGATTTGATTCTTTTGATCAAGGATTACCTTGTTTTATTCCTCAAGGACTTGTGATGCCTTTTCTTTGAAGTCTTGATTCTCTTCATATTTTTAGAGGTATAACTTTAGTTTCTAATTATTATTATTAAATGCTTTCATTTATTCCAATGCACAAATAAGTTCTTCGTAAAGGTTCACTTCACTTTCTTCTTCCATGTCTTCATCTTCCTCCAAAATATCTTTGTTGGTGGTGGCATTTTCTTTTGTAGCCATGAATAGAATCTCTGTATTATCACTCTCAACATCAATTTCTTTGTTTTCTTCAGATGAGCTGCTATACCTCTTGGAGTATAGGATTTTATTTTGTTTCTCAAATCTTTACTTGTCTTTTCTTAGATTGAATATCCTTTTGTACTTTGGTTTATTTCTCACATCATCACTATTTCCTTTATTTGGACATTTGGCTGTAAAATGACTAATTTTACCACAATTAAAGCATTTAAATGGTAAATTTTATTTATATTTTCCTAATCATTTCTTTAGCTTCTAAATAAATAGAGCTTCATTTTCATCTTCTTCACTACTTGAATTTTCACTTGATTTTGGTTCTTTGATCTTCTCTTTCTTTAAGACCTTGAATGATGCTTCCTTCTTCGATTGTGTCTCAGATTCGGTTCTCATTTTGTATGCTATAAGAATTCAATGGAGCTCATCTATTTTCATCATGTCTAAATCCTTTATTTCTTCAATGGTAGAGACCTTCACATCAAATCTTAATGGTAGGGATCTCATGACTTTTTGAATGATCACAGATTCTTCAATTTTCTATCTAAATCCTTGAATGACATTAACAATCTCATCGACAAGAAGAAGATACCCATCAATGTTTTCATCACTCTTCATTTTTAAACTTTCAAACTACCTCTAGTGGGTTTGGATTTTTTCTCTTCTCACCTTACTATCACCTTCATAAATAGTGTTGAGTTTATCCCAAATATCTTTTGTAGATTCACAATGCATAACCTTAACAAACTCATTTTATGAAAGCCCACATAAGATTGCATTCATATCTTTTACATTATTCTCACTAGCCTTTTTCTAGTGGAATCTGTTGGTGCAATTTGTGGCATTATGTATCTTATTACCACTGCTTCCCAAATATCGAAACCTAGAGTCATCAAGTAAGTATTCATCCTTATTATCTAAAATTTATAATTCATTCCATTGGATAAAGGATCCTTGTTATTAGAGAAACCATCCAACACTTGAGATCTTTCCATATGTTATTTCAAAGATCTACCTTCTAGTAGTTGTGTTAACACCGAAAGAACTAGATCTGATACCAATTATTAAGCACAAGCTTATACTGAGAGGGGGGTGAATCATTATAATAATTTTTTTTCAACTATTAATCTTAAATACAAAACCTCAAATTAATCCATAATTAATATATTCAAAGCAATCAAAGAATACAATGCAAATACACACAAATTTGTGTGGAAACTCTTTTAGGAGAAAACCATAAAGAAATACTATTAATATAATTTTCAAATATTCATAGGCACCAACCTACAGGAGACACCAATTACCAATTACAATTTGTGGGTACCAACCCATAGGAGCACCAACCCCTTCCACTAAGCACCAACTCAGCTTTAATTCATGTGCACTAATTCACAGGAGCACCGACCCCTTAATAAATTCTTCTTACCACTGTAGATCTATTGTTAATTCAATGAATGATGGAACCCTTCTTTTCTCTCTTTCTTCTCTCAATGATTTTTAATGAATTTTCAGCTCTTCTCCCACACTTATCTTACACTTGAATGATATAAAATATATTTCGAGTGCTTGTTCATCTTATTTTTTTTCATTCACTCATCTATCCTTTTATAGCCTTTGCTACATTTTCCCAAGAGAGGCATCCATTCCAAGAGATAGCTCTTCACAAAAATGTGTGATCATTGACATTTCCATCGACAATTCTGTTAACATTTATGTTCACTTCCAGCAACAATTATGTTCACTTCTAGCAACACTTTCATTCACTTTTGACAACAATTCCATTCACTTTTAGTAACAATTCCATTCACTTCTAAACACTTCCATTTATTTTCAACAACAATTTCATTTGACATTTCCATTCATATCCATTACAATTCCTTTGACATCAATGACAATTATTCCAATAATCTCCCCCTTTGCTGTTGATGGAAACCTTCTTAAAATATCTTCTTTTCTACAACTGCCCATCTTCTTTTTTACAACTCCCCCTTGTTATAACTCCCCGCACTACCATTCTCCCCCTTTGAAATCAATGGTAAAGGGTCATTCAAGGAGTTGAAAAAAAATTATCTCCCCCTTAACCTATGCTTCTCTCCAAAATCTATCTGATAGCTTAGATTCATTCAACATAGTTATAGGCATCTCTTGAATGGTTCAATTTTTCCTTTCCACCACTCCATTTTATTATAGATTCCTTATAGATAAGTATTGTCTCTTAATTCCATTATATTCATAAAACTTAATGAATTCATTTTAAATAAACTCATCTCCATGATCTGACCTTAGGTATTTTATTTTCAACTCTTTTTCATTTCTACTAATGCCTTGAAAGCTTTAAAATTTTCAAATGCTTCTAATTTTTCTTTTAGAAAGGCTACCCATGTCATTCTAGTATAATCATGAATGAACAACATAATCATCATTTCTCCAATATTGTATAGGTTGTTTGTGGTTCTGTGAGCATCTTCAACTAATTCTCCCTTATCTACCTTCCTTATTTCACATCCTTCAACATAAAACTTAAGTGTGTGTCCTTGATCACACATTTGGATTACACTGAAGAGATTATGTTTTAATCCTTCAACATATAAAACATTCTCCATTTTTTTTACCATTATCAAGACTCAATGTACCTTTTATGGCAATTTTTTTTTGTAGCATTATCACCAAATTTCACCATACCTTCATTCACTTTCTTCAATGAGATAAACTTGCTTTTATCTCTAGTCATATGTCTTGAACATCTGATATCAATGTACCACTATTGCCCTTCATCTCATGCATGAAATTTCCTTTGAATAAGCATGGATTTTTCTTTATCTTGTTTAGCTTCCTCTAACTTATTTTTCTAGATCTTCATAGATTCTTTTTTCTTTTCCTTTATATTTGAATATTTTTTTCTTTGATCCTGTTTGGAGAATTTAAACCCACTTCTACAAAAACATGCTATGTGTCCATAATTTTTGCAATTATAGTATATAATATCATCCTCATTATAGTATGATAGGGGAGCAAATGAATTATAGTTTCTATTAAAGACTTTATGAATGCCTTTGCTTGTATTCTTTGTCTCATTATCTCTTGCTCTCTTTTTATAGTCTACCTTCTTAGGACCGAAGTGATTACAATAAAAGAAATAACCATGAAAGGAACTTCCAAACATGGTCACATTTGTATATCTGGGAACATATGGTCTCTTGACGGTGGTTTCTTCTTTCCCCTTTTTATGCAAAATGCTTGTCTTTATGGTGTTTTCTTCCTTCCTAATTTCATTCTTTATAGGTTCCTTGAGAATTTATACATAGCTTTTGGTCTTATTAGTACATTCTTGTTCATCTCCATATCCAAGACTTGACTAATTCAAAAATGAGCCCTGATGGTCTAGAGTCTCATCTAAAACCTCGATGCTCTTTTCAAATTTTAAATTATTTATATTTGCTATCTCTAAGTCATTTTTCAAAGCAATGATATCAGTCTCAGGCTTCTTATATTCTTATTATTTCATTTCTAGCTGACTTGTCAAATCTTCCTCAACTTGTTTAACTTTTTCAATTTGATTTTTCAAATCAATGATTACCTTGTTTGATTCCTCAAGGACTTGTAGTGATGTCTTTGCTTTGAAGTCTTGAGTCTCTTCTTCATATTTTCAAAGCTGTAAATTCAATTTTTGATTCTTCTTCTTAAATGCTTTCATTTATTCTAACACATAAATAAGTTCTTCTTAAAGGTTCACTTCACCTTCTTCCATGTCTTCATCATCCTCTAAAATATCTTTGCTGGTGGTGGCAATTTATTTTGTAGTCATGAATAGAATCTCTTCATTATCACTCTCAATATCACTTTCTTTATTTTCTTCAGATGAGATACTATACCTCTTAGAGTATAGGCTTTTTTTTTTGTTTCTCAAATATTATCTTGTCTTTTCTCGGATTGAATCCCCTTTTGTACTTTGGTTTGTTCCCCTTATCATCGCTATTTCCTTTATTTGGAAATTTGGTTGTAAAATGACCAATTTTACCACAATTAAAGCATTTAAATGGTAACTTTCCTTTATATTTGTATGATCCTTTATTTAGCATACAAATGAATAGATCTTCATTTTCATCTTCTTCACTACTTGAATTTTCACTTGATTTTGGTTCTTTGATCATCTCTTTCTTCAAGACCTTGAATGATGCTTCTTTCTTCCACTGTATCTTAGACTCAGTTCTCATTTTATATACCATAATAATTCCATAGATCTCTTCCATTTTCATTGTGTCTAAATCCTTCATTTATTCAATGGTAGAGGCCTTCACATAAAATCTCAATGGTAGGGATCTCAAGACTTTCTAAACAATCATAGATTTTTCAATTTTCTCTCTAAGTCCTTGAATGACATTAACAATCTCATCGACATGAAGAAGATACCCAGGAATGTTTTCATCATTATTCATTTTTAAACTTCAAACTACCTCCGATGGGTTTGGGGTTTTGATTTTCTCACCTTACTATCACCTTCATAAATAGTGTTGAGTTTATCCCAAATCTCCTTTGCAAATTCACAATGCATAACCTTAACAAACTCATTTTCTAAAATCTTTCATAAGATTGCATTCATAGCTTTGACATTATTCTCACTGGCCTTTTTTCTAGTGGCATCTATTGGTGCAATTTGTGGCATTATGTATCTTATTACCACTACTTGCCAAATATCAAAACATAGGGCCATCAAGTAAGTCTTCATACTTATGCTCCAAAATGCATAATTTATTCCATCAAACAAAGGAGCCTTGTTAGTGGAGAAACCATCTAGCACTTGAGATCCTACCATATGTGCTCTCCAATATCTACCTTGTAGTAGTTATTCTAACACTGAAGGAACCAACTCTGATACCAATTATTAAGCACAAGATTATAGTGAGAGGGGGAGTGAATCAGTATAAGTTTTTTTTTAACTTTTAACTATTAATCTTAAATCTAAAACCTCAAATTACAACATAATTAATATATTCAAAGAAATTAAAGAATAAAATGAAAATAGACATATATTTACATGGAAATCCTTTCAAGATAAAACCATGAACAAATTCTCTTAATATAATTTTCAAATATTCATAGGCACCAACCTATAGGAGGCACCAATCCCCAATTACAATTTGTAGGCACCAACCCATAGGAGCACCAACCCCTTCGAAAAATCACCCTCTCATATTTAATTCATGATCACTAACTCACAGGAGCACCAACCCCTTACAAAATTCTTCTTACCACTGTAGATCTGTTGTTAACCCAACAAATGATGGAACCCTTCTTTTTCTCTTTCTTTTGTTAATGATTTCTAATGCATTTTCAGCTCTTTTTTCACACTTATCTTAGACTTGAATGATATAAAATATATTTCAAGCTCTTGTTCATCTTTTTTTTTTCATCCACTCATATATCCTTTTATATCCTTTTCTACCTTTTCCCAAGAGGGGCATCCATTCCAAGAGACACGTCTTCACCAAAAGATGTGTTCATTGACATTTCTGTTAACATTTTTTTTGACATTTCTATTCACTTTTGACAACAATTCCATTCACTTCTAGCAACACTTCCATTCACTAATGGAAATAATTCCCTTCACTTTCAGAAACAATTCCATTTACTTCCAGCAACAATTCCGTTTGACATTTCCATTCATATCTTTTACAATTCCTTTGACATCAATGACAATTATTTCAACAATCTCCCCCTTTATCTTTGATGGAAACCTTCGAAAAAGATATTTTTTGCAACTCCCCATCTTATTTTTTGCAACTCCCCCTTGTTGTAACTCCCCTTATAGCCATTCTCCCCCTTTGACATCAATGGCAAAGGGTCACTCAGACAACATTTATCTCCTCTTATTTCTCCAAGCATGTATAGGTTTTTTATGGTTCTATGAACATATACAACTAATTCTCTCATATCTACAATCCTTATTTCACATCCTTCAACATAAAACTTAAGTGTGTGTCCTTGATCACACATTTGGCTTACACTCAAGAGATTATGTTTTAATCCTTCAACATATAAAACATTCTCTATTTTTGTTTTACCATTATAAAGACTCAATGTACCTTTTCCAATGATTTTTTTTGTAGCATTATCACCAAATTTCACCATACCTTCATACCACTATTTCCCTTCATCTCATGCATGAAATGCCATTTGAACAAGCATGGATTTTTCTTTATCTTGTTTAGCTTCCTCTGATTTCTTTTTCTAGATCTTCGTAGTTTCTTTTTTCTTTTCCTTTATATTTGAATATTCTTTTATTTGATCCTATTTGGAGAATTTAAAGCCACTTCTACAAAAGAGTGCTATGTGTTTATAATTGTTTCAATTATAGCAAATAATAACATCCTCATTATAATACGATAGGGGAGTAAATGAATTATAGTTTCTATTAAAGACTTTATGGATGCCTTTGCTTGTATTCCTTGCTTCATTATCTCTTGATCTCTTTTTAGTCTACCTTCTTATGGCCAAAATGATTACAATAAAAGCAATAACCATGAAAGGAACTTCCAAACATGGTCACATTTGTATAGCTAGGAACATATGGTCTCTTGACGGTGTTTTCTTCTTTCCCCTTTTGATGCACAATGCTTATCTTTATGGTGATTTCTTCCTTCCTGCTTTCATTCTTCATAGGTTCCTTAAGAATTTATGCATAGATTTTGGTCTTATTATTACATTTTTGTTCATCTCCATAGCCAAGACCTAACTTATTAAAAAATTATCTTAGATGTTCTAGGATCTCATCTAAAACCTTTATGCTCTTTTCAAAATTTAGATTATTTGTATTTACTATCTCTAAGTCCTTTTTCAAAGCAACGATCTCAATCTCATGCTTCTTATATTCTTTGTATTTCATTTATAGCTAACTTCTCAAATCTTCCTCAACTTGTTTAACTTTTTTTATTTGATTTTTTAGATCAACTATTACCTTATCTGATTCTTCAAGGACTTGTGATGTCTTTGCTTTGAAGTCTCAATTATCTTCTTCATATTTTTAGAGCTATAACTTTAGTCTCCTATTCTTCTTCTTAAATTATTTCATTTATTCTAATGTGAAAATAATTTCTTCTTAAATTTTCACTTCACCTTCTTCTTCCATGTCTTCATCTTCCTCTAAAATATCTTTGTTGGTGGTGGCATTTTCTTTTGTAGGCATGAACAGAATCTCTTCATTATCACTCTCAACATCACTTTCTTTGTTTTCTTTGGATGAGATGCTATACCTCTTGGAGTATAGGATTTTCTTTTTTTCCTCAAATCTTTTCTTGTCTTTGCTTAGCTTGAATCCCATTTTGTATTTTGGTTTATTTCCCTTACCATCATTATTTCCTTTATGTGGACATTTGGCTACAAAATGACCAATTTTACCACAAGTAAAGTATTTAAATAGTTACTTTCCTTTATATTTGCCCAATCTTTTCTTTAGATTTTGAATGAATAGAGCTTCATTTTCATCTTCTTCACTACTTGAATTTTCACTTGATTCTAGTTCTTTTATCTTCTCTTTCTTCAAGACCTTGAATGATGCTTCCTTCTTCGACTGTCTCTCAGATTTAGTTCTCATTTCATATGCCATAAGAATTACATGGATCTCATCCATATTCATCATGTCTAAATCCTTCATTTCTTTAATGGTGGAGACCTTCACATCAAATCTCAATGGTAGGGATCTTAGGAATTTTTGAATAATCACAAATTCTTCAATTTTCTCTCTGAGTCCTCGAATGACATTAACAATCTCATCGACATGAAGAAGATACAAAACAATGTTTTCATCATTCTTCATTTTTAAACTTTCAAACTATCTCTAATGGGTCTGGGGTTTTGCTTTTCTCACCTTACTATCACCTTCATAAATAGTGTTGAGTTTATCCCAAATCTCTTTTGTAGATTCACAATGCATAACCTTAACAAACTCATTTTTTAAAAGCCCACATAAGATCGCATTCATAGCTTTTACATTGTTCTCACTGCCCTTTTTTTGAGTGGCATCTATTGGTGCAATTTTTGGCATTATGTATCTTATTACCACTACTTACCAAATATCAAAACCTAGGGCCATCAAGTAAGTCTTCATCCTTATGCTCAAAAATTTATAATTCATTCCATCGAATAAAGGAGCCTTGTTAGTGGATAAAACATCTAGAACTTGAGATCTTTCCATATGTGCTTTCCAAGATATACCTTCTAAAAGTTGTGCTAATACCGAAGGAACTAGCTCTGATACCAATTATTAATCACAAGCTTATACTAAAAGGGGGGGTGAATCAGTATAAGATATATTTTTTGCTTTCAACTATTGATCTTAAATGCAAAACCTCAAATTACTCCACAATTAATATATTCAAAGAAATCAAAGAATATAATGAAAATAGACATAGATTTGTGTGGAAACCCTTTTGGGAGAAAACCACAAAGAAATTCTCTTAATATAATTCTCAAATATTCATAGGCACCAACCTATAAGAAACACCAATCAATAATTACAATTTGTGGGCACCAACCCACAAGAGCACCAACCCCTTCCACCAAGAACATACTCATCTTTAATTAATGAGCACTAACTCACAGGAGTACCAAACCCTTACAAAATTCTTCTTACCACTTTAGATCTGTTGTTAACTCAATGAATGGTGGAACCCTTCTTTTCTCTCTTTCTTCTCTCAATGATTTTTAATACATTTTTGGCTCTTCTCCCACACTTCTCTTAGACTTGAATGATATAAAATATATTTCAAGTGCTTGTTCACCTTATTTTTTTCATTGACTCATCTATCCTTTTACATCCTTTGCTACCTTTTCCCAAGAGGGGGATCCAATCCAAGAGACACCTCTTCACCAAAATATGTGATCGTTGACATTTCCATCAGTAATTCTGTTAACATTTCCATCAACATTTATGTTCTCTTCTGGTAACAATTATGTTCACCTAGCAACACTTCCGTTCACTTTTGACAATAATTTCATTCACTTTTGGCAACAATTTCATTCACTTTCAAACACTTCCATTTACTTTCAGCAACAATTATGTTTGACATTTCCATTCATATCTATTACAATTCCTTTGACATTAGTGACAATTATTCCAACAATCTCCCCCTTTGTCATTTATGACATCCTTTCAAAAAGATTTTCTTTTTTGCAACTCACCCTTGCTGTAACTCCTCATACTGCCATTCTCCCCCTTTGACATCAATGACAAAGGGTCATTCAAGGAGCTAAAAAAAAGTTTAGCTCCCCCTTAACCAATGTTTCTCTCTAGAATATATCTGATAGCTTAGATTCATTCAACATAGTTATATCCATCTCTTGAATGGTTCAATTTTTCCTTTCCACCACTTCATTTTGTTGTGGAATCCTTATAGATGATTATTGTCTCTTAATTCCATGATCTTCACAAAAATCAATGAATTCGTTTGAAATAAACTCACCTCCTCAATCTCACCTTATGTATTTTATTTTCAACTCTTTTTCATTTCATACTAATGCCTTGAAATCTTTAAAATTTTCAAATGCTTCTAATTTTTCTTTTAGAAAGGCTACCCATGTCATTCTAGTATAATCATCAATGAGCAACATAAAGTAACTCTCACCTTGAATGCTTTCAGTTTTGGTAGGACCAAAAAGATCCATATGAATCAGCTCTAGTGGTTTGGTGGTTGAATATTCCTTTATTCTAAACCTTTCTCTAGTTTGTTTCTCATGTTGGCATTACTTGCATAGAGTGCTTGAAGGTTTCATTATCTTGGGTATATCTCACACAGCGTATTTATTATTGATTTTCATAAGATTATCAAAATTTATGTTCCCTAACCTTCTATGCCATAGTCAAATCTCTTCAACTTGAATTAGAAAACATTTCTCTCCTCTCATTTTTCCAAGCATGTATACGTTATTTGTGGTTCTATGAGCATCTGTAACTAATTCTACTATATTTGCCTTCCTTATTTCACATCCTTCAACATAAAACTTAAGTGTGTGTCCTTGATCACACATTTGGATTACAATGAAGAGATTATGTTTTAATTCTTTAACATATAAAACATTCTCCATTTTTGTTTTACCATTATCAATACTTAGCATACCTTTTATAGTGATTTTTGCTGTAGCATTATCACAAATTTCACCATAACTTCATTTAATTTCATCAATGAGATAAACTTGATTTTATCTTTGATCATATGTCTTGAGCATCCATTATCAATGTACCACTATTCCCTTTCATCTCATGCATGAAATGTCATTTGAACAGGCATGCATTTTTCTTTATCTTGTTTAGCTTCCTCTAACTTCTTTTTCTAGATCTTTGAAGGTTCTTTTTTCTTTTCTTTTATATTCGAAGTTTTTTTTCTTTGATCCTATTTGGAGAATTTAAACTCACTTCTACAAAAACATGCTATGCGTCCATAATTTTTGCAATTATAGCAGATAATAGCATCCTCACTATAGTATGATAGGGGAGAAAATGAATTATAGTTTCTATTAAAGACTTTATGAACACATTTTCTTGTATTACTTGCTTCATTATCTATTGCTCTCTTTTTACAGTCTACCTTCTTATGACCAAAGTGATTACAATAAAATAAATAACCATGAAAGGAACTTCCAAACATGGTCACATTCATATAGTTGGGAACATATGGTCTCTTGACGGTGTTTTCTTCTTTCCCATTTTTATGCACAATGCTTGTCTTTATGGTGTTTACTTCCTTCATGCTTTCATTCTTCATAGTTTCGTTGAGAATTTATGCATAGATTTTGGTCTTATTAGTACATTCTTGTTCATCTCCATGGCCAAGACCTGACTTATTGAAAAATGATCTTTGATGGTCTAGGATCTCATCTAAAACCTCGATGGTCTTTTTAAATTTTAGATTATTTGTATTTGCTCTCTCTAAGTCTTTCTTCAAAGAAACGATCTTGGAATCACACTTATTATATTCTTCTTTCATTTGTAACTAACTTCTCAAATCTTCCTTAACTTGTTTAACTTTTTCAATTTGATTTTCAGATCAATGATTACCTTGTTTGATTCCTCAAAGACTTGTGATGTCTTCAATTTGAAGTCTTGATTCTCTTCTTCATATTTTTAGAGTTGTAACTTTAGTTTCTAATTTTTCTTCTTAAATGCTATCATTTCTTATAATGAAAAAATAAGTTCTTCTTAAAGGTTCACTTCACCTTCTTCCATGTCTTCGTCTTCCCCCAAAATATCTTTTCTAGTGGTGGCATTTTCTTCTATAGCCATGAACAGAATCTCTTCATTATCACTCTCAACATCACTTTCTTTTTTTCTTTGGATGAGCTACTATACCTCTCAGATTATAGGATTTTCTTTTGTTTCTCAAACCTTTGCTTGTCTTTGCTCAGCTTGAATCCCATTTTGTACTTTGGTTTGTTTCCCTCATCATCACTATTTCCTTTATTTGGATATTTGGCTACAAAATGACCAATTTTACCACAATTAAAGAATTTAAATGCTAACTTTACTTTATATTTACCCAATCCTTTCTTTAGATTCTCAATGAATAGAGCTTCATTTTCATCTTCTTCACTACTTGAATTTTCACTTGATTTTGGTTCTTTGATCTTCTCTTTCTTTGAGACCTTGAATGTTGCTTCCTTCTTCAATTGTCTCTTAGATTTTGTTCTCATTTTGTATGCCATAATAATTCCATGGAGCTCACCCATTTTCATCATGTCTAATTCCTTCAGTTATTCAATGGTAGAAACTTTCACATGAAATCTAGGGATCTCAGGACTTTCTAAACAATCACATATTCTTCAATTTTATCTCTGAGTCCTCAAATGACATTAACAGTCTCATCAACATGAAGAAGATAACCAAAAACATTTTCATCATTCTTAATTTTTAAACTTTCAAACTACCTTTGATAGGTTTGTAGTTTTGCTTTTCTCACCTTACTATCACCTTCATAAATACTGTTGAGTTTATCCTAAATCTCTTTTGCAAATTCATAATGCATAACCTTAAAAAACTCATTTTATGAAATAATTCATATGATTGCATTCATAGCTTTCACATTGTTCTCATTAGCCTTTTTTTGGGTGGCATCCATTGGTGCAATTTGTGGCATTTTGTATCTTATTACCACTGCTTGCCAAATATTGAAACCTAGGGCCATCAAGTAAGTATTCATCCTTATGATCCAAAATGCATAATTCAATCCATCAAAAAAATGATCATTTTTAGTGGAGAAACCATCCAACACTTGAGATCCTACCATATGTGCTTTCCAAGATCTACCTTCTAGCAATTGTGTTAACACCAAAGGAGCTGGCTCTGATACCAACAATTAAGCACAAGATTATACTGAGAGGGGGTAAATCAGGATAAGATTATTTTTTTGCTTTTGACTATTAATATTAAATCTAAAACCTTAAATTTCTCCACAATTAATATATTCAAAGAAATTAAAGAATACAATGCAAATAGACATAGATTTATGTGGAAACCCTTTCAGGATAAAACCATGAAGAAATTCTCTTAATATAATTTTTAAATATTCATAGGCACCAACCTATAGGAGACACCAATCCCCAATTACAATTTGTGGGCACCAACGCACAATAGCACCAACCCCTTCCACCAAGCATGAACTCATATTTAATTCATGAGCACTAACTCAAAGGAACACCAATCCCTTACAAAATTCTTCTTACTATTGTAGATCTGTTGTTAACTCAATGAATTATGGAACCCTTCTTTTCTCTCTTTCTTCTTTCAATGAATTTTAATGCATTTTCATCTCTTCTCCTGCACTTCTCTTATACTTGAATGATATAAAATATATTTCAAGTGCTTTTTCATCTTATTTTTTTCATTCACTCATCTATCCTTTTATATCCTTTGCTACCTTTTCCAAGAGGGGCATCCATTCCAAGAGACACCTCTTCACTAAAAGATTTGATCATTGACATTTCTATCGACATTTGCGTCAATAATTCCGTTAACATTTTTTTCAGCATTTCCATTCACTTCTAGCAATAATTCCATTCACTTCTAGAAACACTTTCGTTCACTTCTGGAAATAATTCTATTCAATTTAGGTAATAATTCTTTTCACTTCTGAACACTTCCATTTACTTCTGATAACAATTCCATTTGACAATTCCATTCATATCCATTACAATTCTATTTACATCAATGACAATTATTCCAAAAAAAATCCCTAAACTCAGACAGATCTACCCAATCCAAACTAGAATATCACACTGTGATATGTGTAATTCCAACAACTAAACCCCAAACTGCATATGCATATTCCTAGCCTATTCATCAACCAAACCAATGTAGTCCATCAAATACCTCTATCATACCTTGGTTAAAGTGTTACACTTGTGACTGCCTAACCATCCACCCAGGCCAATATTCTCTCTAATTTCCTAGCCCAAGAACTACAAAAAATGAAGGATGCAATTTTTTTCATCCAAGCTAGGAAATAGAATAAAATTTTAAAGTTGGATGACATGTGTTTTTATCCATTTGACATCGATTACTTGTAAATACCATTTCTTCCAAGATATGAACCATCAAAATTTTACAAATATAAGGGGAAAGGTGACCCCAAAGATCATTTGACATAGTTCTTTGTTGCATGCTAGCCAGTGGCATATAATGACATATAAATTTTGATGTTGTTCCCAAGAAGTCTAGAAAGACAAGATTTGGAATGGTTTTTAAAGTTACCCAATAATTCAATATCTATTTTTGATGATCTTTCATACAAATTTATGTAGCACTTTTCATATAATCTCAAACATGAGATTTCTTTGGTCGGTTCAACATAATCCAAGTTGAAGGTCGGTGAGATATTTGCAAGTTATCTACAATGACGGAGATCAATTACAATTTTATTCAACCATAGTTTACTAGATAAACAATCAGCCACTATGTTTACTAAAAATTTTCATAGTGAGATATCCTATCATCTGGAACTACAATGTGCACATATCTTTAAGGAAATAATTGAAAATAATTTGTTGATCAAGTGAGCTCTTATCAAAAAAGGGATCATCAAGCTTACTTCATACAATCACCATCAAGTTACCAATCTATTAAATGGCTAAAAATAGCATCAAGTCTAAGCACAAGTGTTATAATTGGCATAAGCCAATAGAAATAAAAGACCAAGGAAATTTAACTACAATAAAAATGTTCTTGGAAATGGAGTAACAGAGTCACATCATGTCCAAATGGCACACACACCATCTTCTCAAACCATGTTTCATATCAAATTATTCCTAATCTACAACCTTTTTAGCCAATGCCACGAGCATAATAACCTAAGCCCATGCAACAAATGTAGCAACCTTTGCCATTATAAGATCCTCTTCTAAGAAGAACAATGCTTACTCATTGTGTTTTTAGTGACCTTGGAGAGCCTATTAAATCTATGTTTTGAAATCTTTCTACCGCTAATATGATTAGCTCACCTATACCAAAACATTATCCTTAGGGTATCCCTTATCTTGATTGGTACCACCAAAATGAATAATGTGAACATCATAGGGTTAATGGAAATAATTTATGCCATTACATGCAAATTAAACATTTGATTCAATATATGTTGGAAAATAAGGAGATAACATTGGATGGTGGTGCTTCCACTTCTAATTAGACCCTTCGAATCTATCAAAACCCATTTTTCCAACATAACAACTAGTAGAAACAATAGTATAATGGCCAGTGCAACACCAATAACAATAATTTTAACAAAAAATTAACTAATAGAATTAGTAGAATCACTAAAAATAGAACCAAAATCATTCAAATATTGGATAAAACCAAGGTCAAAATGACAACAACCAATAGACCTACCATGTAATTACACATGACTACAACAGGGTTCTAGGTCATATTGTAAGAGGTCATGTTAACACCATCTCCATTAATATAAGACCAACTACCAATCAATCAATACATTTACTAAATAATGATAACCCATCAACTCACTTTAATAATCCTTCTTTGACTTGAGACCACATACAAGCATACCAAAAATTAAGGATTACTAATTTTGGACCCTATATTGATAACTCATCATTACCTCATGACCATATATAAGTACACTAACAATCAAGGATTATCTTATATGATCCCTTATCATCATCATCATTTGTTAGCAATCATGGTCTTGTGTTTAATCCCAATTGTGCAATCATAACTCAGAGGTCAAAGATTACCATCTCAGGCCCACATCCATCTACCACTTTACCTATCATTCAACTGGCCATTTTACCTCAGAACAAGACATTTAACACTAACCAAGAGAATAGGTTCGACATTTTGGAACAATTGAACAAGATGCCCACACAAATATCCATTTTAGATTTGTTGCATATGTCAACAATCCACAAGGATATTTTGAATGAGTTCCTTAGCCAATCCATAGTTTTTAGTGACATATCCCTTAAAAAATTCTAAGTGTTGGTTGGACACCTAACTCCATCTCAAAAATTAAATTTCAACCAAAGCGATATGTCATCCCTTGGCCTAATACATAATAATCCATTACACATTGAAGTTTACATAAAATGGCACAAAGTGAAACATGTCCTTATAGACAATGGATCTGGTCTCAACATAGTGTCTCTAAAGCTCATCAAGATTCTTTGGTACATAATGGTAGTTCTTTAAATAGAGACAATAATGATCAAATCCTATGATAATGAGGAATAAGAATCACAAAGTACCATTTTTTTACCAATTATCCTTGGGCCCTTGACTTATGATACACTTTGCTATGTGTTAGATCTTGATTTGTCATAAAACATGCTTTTAGGAAGACCTTAGTTACATGACACCCATGTAGTCCCATAGATATTGCACCAATATATAAATTTCTCTCATTCAAGGATACAATTTTATTTACCAAGAGATTTACATCTGTACAAACACAACAAACACCTAGAGGTTGATTTTAAGAGTTATAATTATCATTTCGGCATGAATCTAGTGGCCAAGAAAGATAAGGGAAAATAAATACTCCTTGAATCACTAGAGGAAAAACATATTGATCCTAATACCCTTAATTACCTTTCTCACTTGCCACCTTTTGCGATATCTAATCATTATACCATCTCATCTAATGGCCCAGGAGAGTATTTAACCCATGATACCCTTTCATATCATAAACCTTCCACAGTACCCAAAGTCCTTTCAAAGACTTGAATCTAAGCCACTTCATCTAGAATGACAACAAAATGGCAAAGGTAAAGACTATAGTCCAAAACCCATCACATTTGGACCAACTTTTACCCTAGAATAGAACCCTCTTGAAAGGGATGAATCATGGTTGTACAATGACAAGTACGTCGATTGTTATGAAATACAAAGTATCCTATTCCCAATAGGATCATGAAGAATCATGAATATGAAGGTAGAGGCCTCAGACCAAACCAACAAGGAGTGCTTGAGCCAATTTCTATGACCAATTATAAAGGGCCTTATAGACTTGGATTTAAACCACCTGGGGGTGACCCCATGTACCATAATCATGTTCTATCACCATCGACTAGTGATGAGGATGTAGATAGTAAAGAAAAGTCCAATCATACCCTTTTTGATGACTTAGCTGAGACCAACCTATTTATTACTCATTCCATTTGTGCACTTAGACTTGTCATTCATCATAACCCACTACCATTGTATTATCCCCAGTTGATAGATTGGGACCAACAAGAGTCCATTGTGTTGATTGATGAGTTCCAAAATGATGAGGCTTTTTATGATTTTCTCATCCTTAGAGACAATATTACTTTAAGGGACCATGAATCAGGGTTCTCAATCAATTTAAATCCTGATGCTTATTTTACAGAGCAGATGAATACCCTTGGCCTAAATCAAATAATTAAAACATTAAGGTCCCAAAGTGCAAACCTCTTGAGGCACTTTTTGACAAAGGAAAAAGCAAAGAAAAAGGCTAGTCTAGTGGTGAAAACCTATTATAGGTGCCATTAGATGGGGGTGTTTAGCCTTATTAGACCATAGCACAAGAGACCACCAATGATAAACTTGTCTATAAGTCTGAGTTTAGTTTTGAATAATAATAAGGTTTTGTTCTAATCTTTTAGGATTTTTTGACATTTTTTGTTACATGGCCACATCTCCTATTGGGGACTCTAATTCATCATGCCTAGGGGAACTCAAAGAGCTAATCCTAGCAGAGGAATCTAATGTTGCCAATCAATTCAAACTTTACCCACTATCCTTGAAGATGTTTTGACCCTTTTGGTGGAAGATACAATAGAGTTTAATATTGTGTCCCTAGATGACCCAAAATGGATCAAGCTAGGTGTGTCCCTTACCGAGAAGGAGCATGAAATATTAATAACCTTATTGAGGGAATTTGTAGATATATTTACATGGGCACATTCTAACATGCTAGGTTTGGACCCACCTTAGTTTTACACCACCTTGTGGTCAATCCTGATGCCAAACTGGTAAAACAAATGTTGTAAAAGATGTATCCTCACATTGTTGTATTAGTGAAGAAAAAGTTGGAAAAACTCTTGGAAGTAGGATGTATTTGATCGATCATATATTCAGAGTGGATCTCCAATGTTTTTCTAGTTAGTAAAAATCTAGAAGGAATTAGAATATGTACTGATTTTCATGATATAAACAAATCTTTCCCTAAGGATGAATTTCCCTTGCCAAACATTGACATGATCATTGACTCCACAATGGGTTATGAAATGCTTTCATTAATAGATGGGATTTTAGGGTACAACCAGATCAAGATAACACCAAAAGACTAAAAAAAAATAGCATTCACCACTCCATGGGGAACATTCTATTATCAGGTTATGCCATTTGGTCTTAAGAATGTAGGGGCCACCTATCATAGAGCCATGATTTTCATATTTCATGATATGAATCATGACATTGTAGAAGATTACATTGATGACATTTTTGGTAAATAAAAGACCAGGGTTGATCATCCAATAGTACTATTCAAAATATTTGAAAGACTATGTGAGTATAAGTTAGACTAAATCCTAAGAAGTGTGTCTTTGGCATTAATTTAGGAAAATTTATAGGCTACATTGTGTCTCATTGAGGCATTAAATTCAATCTAGTAAAAGTACAAACCATAATAAAGATGAAACCACCAACTAATTTGAAGTAACTCCATGTTTGTAGGGAAAGATCTAGTCTATATGATGCTTCATATCATAATTATCTAACAAATGCCATCCTTTTATGCATATTTTGAATAAGGGAGTCACATTTCATTAGGATGATCACTGTTAGACAATGTTTTAGTAACTAAAGTATTATCTAACAAATCCACCTATTTTGTTGCCTCCTATGCTAGGAAAGCCATTCTTGTTGTACCTATATGCTCTTAACAATGCCCTAGGGCCACTTTTGGCTTAGGCTAATGATAATGGAAAATATAATGTTGTGTAATGCTTAATTTGTACACTGGTTGTATATGAACATAATTATATGCCTATATAAAAATCATGTTTAGTCATGGTCTTCATAGCTCAAAAACTATGCCATTACATGTTAAATAATAAGACCATGGTCATTTAAAAATTAGATCTACTCAAGAATCTACTATCTAAAATAGCTTTACAAGGATACATGGCCAAATGGATCATGCTTCTTAGTGATTTTGACATCAATTAAGTCAACAAAAAAGCCATTAAGGGGCAAGTTCTTATAGATCAACTTGTTAAATCACCCCTTGTTGATACAAAGCCATTGACATTCCAACTTCTTGATGAATCCATAATGACCATCATTGACACACCTCTTAGGGAGCAACACTGGAAGCTATATTTTGATGGATCATTCAATTCACATGGATTTGGGGTAGGCCTTTTATTTATTACACCATAGGGGGATCTAATCCATAAATCATTTAATATCAAATTTCCTTATACCAACAACATGGCCAAATATGAAGCACTTATTGCAGAGCTTCTCCAAGTAGTACAATGGAACATATTTCATATCAAGGTTTATGGTCATTCTTAATTAATCATCAATTAGGTTATAGACTACTTTTAGACCAAAGATGACAAGTTGGTTCCATATAAGGCTATGGTTAACACTCTCAAGCAAAAGACTACTAAAATTTAGTTTGAGCATATACCAAGGGCAACTAATAGGACCATAGATGATATGAACACTATTGGATGTATAATTCAAAAAATAGACATAGCTAAAGAGTATCAGTTCCTTGTCAAGAATTTGTTAGCACCAGCTCATGAACCTTTAACCATCACGATGATTTGTGATATTGTTGGTCCTAGATCTATATGGTACTCATATCTTTATAAATACCTTAATGACCAATTTTTACCACCTAACCTATCCTAAAAACAAACCAAATCCTTCATCCACCAAACCACTCATTATACCTTACTTAGATTGACCCTTTACCACCATAGTTTTGATAGAAATTTGCTTTTTGTTTAAATTTAGTAGAATCTACACAAACATTATGGGAAGTTCATGGAGTATGTAGAGACCACACAAGTAGGGTATTCCTATCCAAAAATCTCTTAAATTCTAGTTATTATTGGACCACAATGGATGCAGATGCAGTTGCATATGTAAAGAAGTATTACAAGTGTCAAAAATATGCCAATATGATTCATGCCCTCACCAAGATTCTAAAAACAATGTTGACACCATGTATATTTTGCTATATGGGGCCTCAACCTCATTGGGAAGATGAATCCCACCTCATCCAATGGCCATAAACATATCCTTACCACCACTGAATATTACACTAAGTGGGTTGAAGCTATACCCCTCACTTACATGACTAGAAAGCAAATTTTCAAGTTCATTTTCAACCATCTCATTTACCACTATAGTATCCATTTTGGCATTATATCTGATAATGGAGGATCATTTAAGAATAAGGATGTTGAAAAGTTATGTACTAAATTTAACATCACATAACACTTTTCTATGGCATATTACCCTCAAGTTAATGGTCAAGCTGAAGCATCAAATAAAATCATTATCAATATTCTCAAAAATATTGTCAATGATGCCGATCATGATTGGCACCTTAAAATATTCCATTCCCTTTGGGCATATCATAACAATTACCATACACCCATAAGATCCACTCCATATTCACTTGTTTATGGTATAACAGCCATTCTCCCCATTAAGGTCGACTTACCTTCTCTATGCATCTCTTTCAAGAATGTCTTAGATGATAATGTTTATCAAGTATCTCACCTTTAATAACTAAAGTTACTTGATGATAAATTCATGGATGCGATGAAAAATATTCAATCTTATCAAAATTGACTTTGTGGTCACTATAATCGATACATGAAACATAGAGAATGTGAACTTGGGTGATCTTTTCCTTAAAGAGAACCAAAAGAATACCATGAAAAGAAAGAAGACAAAGGTAAGTTCAAACCCAACTAGGTTGGTCCTTTCATCATTATGAAGCATTATAGAATAAGAGCATATAGGCTTACCACACTAGATGAACATGGACTTGATGAGCCAATGAACATTATTCACCTCAAGTGGTACTATGCTTGAGTAACCTAGTGTTTTGTCTATAAGGACCATTTCAAGTTATATCATTTATCAATATTCTTTGTCCTATACCTTTTTTACCATCCTATCATCCTACCAACCTATCACTTTTTCCTATCACATATCCATTTTACCCTACCTTCTCATTAACCAAGTTGTTTTCTCCCTCTCTACTTGACTTTATGACCTTGTTTCTATTCGATTTATTACAGAGCCACTTTCACCAAGAGGATTCAAATTTAGTTTCAGTAGTTATTTTAAGCATTCTAGAAAAATATAGTATTTTGGAGAAGTAAAATAGTAGTTTGGTAGTTGTATCCTTCATTTCTTGTTCCTTTCTTTATACCAAGTGTTCCTGATTATAATCACCTATGGGAAAATTAGTTTCTCACTAGTCTTACTACTAATTATAACCACCTATGGGAAAATTAGTATCATTAACCTATGCCATTGCATCTTAGTTATAACCATGTATGGGAAAACTAGGGGAAACACTTGTTTATCATGCCTTGATGTACCAACTAGCCATTTCATATGCCATACTATGATTTTATACCAAATGTGTCTATTTTGTTTAAAGTGGATACTACAATATATGGATTCCTCTAGTAAAAGGTGGAACTACAGTGACTTGAGGTCCTATCCTAAGACTATATAGGTAGCACTTGATACTTGTTGAGGTCAGATTAGTCACCCTTCCAAAGCCATAATCTTGTCATTTTATGAGTAACCTAAGAAATTATCTCAACATTTTATGAGCTTGAATCATTTAATATCTTGTCATTCTCAATAAAGTTGAGATATCTATAAAATTCTAAAAACATTTGTAAAATCGTTAGAAAAAAACAAAAACATTGACCACTTCTTTGCCTTAAAGATTCTGGGAACCCTTATTAAGTCACAAGTAAATCACTTATTCTTTAGTTTCCCCATCCTTTTTGGCCTTTTATCCCATAAACTTATCATTTTACAAGACCATTCCTATTCTTCTATCACATCCATTATGTTTATTTTTCATCAGTTATCATTTTCTTCCCATTTTTTGGGAGAACTACATTTGGCCTAAAGTTTTTGTTAGATGTCATCCACATAACTACGTAGGCAATGTACACTTGCATAGTGCATATAGAGACAACTCAGTCACCCCATTCCTTTTCTTCTATTCCCCCAGTCATGTTTGTTTGTTAAGTTGTCACCTATTTTCTAGGGACAATGTTCATCACGTACATTTAAGTCATGTTATTTCTACTAGTTCTAGACTAATTGTTATTTTTTCTTTGTTTCTTTCTTTACTTGTTTATTTATTTATTTATTATTTTTGTGCCTATTTGTTTGCTTTCAATACTATTTCCTTGATTCACTCTATGTGTGTTCATTGGGTGATTCTTTGTACATTTATACTTGAATCCATTCACATTTATCTGTCTACATTACCATCATGGTTTTTATCATTGGTGCATTACTTTCCCTTGAATGTTGGATTTTGGGAGTCAGTCCTTATGCATCTTTTAGCTTATTCCCCATGATTTTCTATTATGATGCTTATCATAAAGTGATATAATAAAAATCTACTTCAATAAGTCTACTCAATAATGGTGGAAACAACATCTCCTCAATAATGACATTAGCGACATCCCAATCATATCCCAAATAGAGTAATTACATAAATAAAGAACTTTAACCTTTGTTAGTTTAGATGAGCATCTCCCTACTAGCAGGTTATTCTAATTCATCATTACCCTCTATATCAAGTTACTAAAATCATATTTGATATCATCAGGGAATTAATCATTTTCTCCATAATCAGGGTCTAATGATTATAACTACCTATACAAAAATAATTATACACCATCCCACCTAAATTTTTCAATGATTATAGCCACCTTTGATCAAATCATTGTGTTCTCACCACATTTAATTTATTTTTCTCAAACAAGGGCATGTTGTTATCATGTTTGTCTATCCTAACTAGGGTGGCTCCATCTTCTCAATTATTATAACCACCTTTGAGAAAATCAATGTGTTGTCATACCACATTGCCACTATTGGGGCATAATGTTTATAACCACCTTTAGGGAAAAAATTGTATACCATCCCACTTGCATTCTCAATGATTTTGACTAATTTTTCAAACTCATTATGTTCTCACCCCATAATCTTCATATGTTTAGTCCTCTCATTTTGCTTCTTTATTTTGATGGATCATTTATCGACCTACTTGTACTAGCTATTCCCTCGAGGGGGCATCATATAATTCATCCATTACCATTGAATTTGTAGTCATATAGGACCTTTTCATTATTTGAGAATAAATCACTATGCTTACAACTTGTAATGCCTTCCTAAATAGGGATAAACTATAGAAACCTAAAATTGGCCACCAATAACCTCCAACCAAGATTTTGACCAATTTCTATCAAAGCATCACAATTTGGCCTAAAACACTAAAATGCATTAAAATATTTAAAACTATCATATTTGAGTGTCTATTTTGGCTAAAGTATCACTAAATAAGCCAATGCAATTTATGAGATAACTAACTTTGATTAGATCATCTCAATTTAAAATGTCATTTTTGTACCTCGATGCTTTGGATTGCTCTTTTCTATCAAATTTATTACACAAGATGCATGACCTTGTTATTTTATGAAGGAAACATCCCAAATGAGATAATGGATCTAATACATCTAACATCATCTTCCAATTATAATCTAGTCAAATTTTGAGCCAATATTATGACATTCTAATCAATTTGATCAATTTATGCACTAATTACCAAGATTTACACCAAAGTTGACTAAACATGTTTAAAGCTAATAAATTTGAATTAAGAGCCTAAGTTAATTTTACATAGATATTTTTGAATATTTGCATCATAAAATAACATCATTTATTGGAAAGACATCCCCAGTCCATAAATGCATAAAATATCTCATCAAGCCATCCCATGCCTCATTAAGACCTTCAATGCCTCATTAATGCCGCTCTATCCAAAAAAATTATGAAGACATTTATTAATTATGCATAAAAAATTTAATGGATTATTAGCCACAAATATTCATCTTGAGATGGATGGTTTGAGTTCATTCTGGTCATTTTACAAAATCTATAAATTGGAGGCCTTGCCTACTAAATTTTAAGCTCTTTTAAGCCAAAGTTACCATAACTAAAAATATTCAAACCACATCTTGATGTAGTGTTATTATACCCAAATATTGAGTCAAAGTTATCACAAGCTAATTGTGCTAAGAGGAGATGAAGGTATCCACACTCCATTGATGAAGATCTCTTGAAGCACAAGTCGAGTAAGCCAAAGAAGGAGGATTTTAGAATAATAAAGGATTTGGTAAGAAATTTGTATTTTGTGGTCATATTTCTCATTTATTTCCATTTATAGTTATATTTTCAAATGGTTTTTCCTCAATAATCTCCCCCTAGTGCTAGGACTATAATTTTTATGCTAGTTAGTGTGTTTCTTTCATTTTGTTTTCATTTTGGAACTAACATGATACTAATCATCCTCTCTTGAGTTAAATTCCTAGTCTATAGTTCAAACCTCTTATGGGTCTAATACAACAACTAATTACATATGATTTAATTATGAGGGCATAATTATCATTTCTTAAGATCATTTTATCCCATGCATAGGGTCATGATATCAATAAACAATAAAAATTCTACTTGAATTATAGTCCTACATGAGAGGAACTCGAGGTGATGTTAAAGACCTAAATTGCACTTTTATTGTGCTCATTTGAATTTGAATGGATTTATAAGGTATTTTATTTGTCTATAAAATTATCAAATTCTTAAAACCCTCACTTTTCTCCCAACGAAATTCTCTTCTCATGATTGCTCATAATGTTTACCTATGTATGAGTTAGGATCTACAGGCCTAGGTAGGGCTTATGTTTATTATCCTCACTTTTGATGGGTTTGAGAGTTATATGGAGTCTTAATATTATCATTAAACCATTTAAAATGATTTAACTCTACTCATAACTCTTTTATTCACTCTGAACATGCAACCTTCACTTGTCAAGGTAGTCGGGCTTATAATTCACATTGACTATGTATAGAGGTTTGAAGTGAGTTTTAAATACTCATATTTCTAAACCTCCCTAAATTATCATTAGTTACATTGAGTTATTTGACCTCAAAACTTGTTTTCTCACCCAATATAGACTCCAATTCTCTTTTTTATGTGTTATGCCTTCTCTCTAGGCTTGAGACTATCCCACTTCCCTCAACCAACCTATAGGTGGTTGTGTTTAAATGTATTTTGGGCTTTATGACTTTACTTAAAAACTAATAAAATTATTCAATAAATATTTTCATATTATTTATAGTTATATCCTTATAAATTTTCCCAAAACCCTACACTCACACTTGTTCCTCACACATGTGTAGTACAGGGTTATAGGTGGCTATTTGGGAATTGGAGTGTTAAGACTTGAAAAGTGATCCTTCTCAATTAGTTCATTTCCAACCTAAAATTAACTAAACATTAATTGTAAGTTTATTATAATTTAACTACAATTTCCATTGGCCTTTTCATCATGTTCCACAAACCTTCCTTCTTATCTTGAAACTCAGGCATGTGCATGAGTATTGGCAAGTAGACTCATTTAGTGTTTTGATGTTAGTCACTTCAAAAAATTATGTCCCTTAACTAGATAATATATCTTAAAAATTATATGTTTTACCTCATTATGTATGGACTAATGTTTCTAACCAAATCCTCTTGACAAGACAACTGGTTTTAGTCCAAAATGAGGGCCTATAGGTCTACCACTTGTAGGTCTTCATTTTACTTGCATTTGATACTAAAATAGTTTCTTAAGCCCTTTGATAGTTTGAGTATTATATCAAATCTAATACCATTATATATCATCTACTTCAACAATTTTAGACCTCCTCACTAAACATTATTACATCCTTCACTTGTCCATTTTGTCAATAAAGGCATATGTATATAGTTAGTTCATATGCAAGGCTTTGTGTATGAGAGTTGAAATATATAAACCAATACATGTTTATTTTAATGATGGTAGTGGATTAAGTTGGTTTTAAATGGAAGGATATGAGTTTGTGATACATCTATCCATTGTCAAAACATATTAAACATGAACCTAAACTCATGAATCTTCACTATAAATCTATAGACTTGTGGGTGAAATGAGCTTGTCTCAGTCATTATTGGAGGGTGTATATGAGACTTAATCTAAATATATTTATCTTATAACTTGTTAATGAATTATATATTTATATTCTATCATGTTTTCTTATTTCTCTTTGATCCAAGATTGGCAATCATGCTTTTAGAAGACTATTAATATAGAGACCATGCTTCTTAGAGTAAACAAATATGACATTTATTGAAAGACTATGAAAAGGGATTTATATTTAGAGATAGAACATATGAATAAAATGAGATTTATGTGATTATATATGAATTATGAATCACCTATATAACTTTGAAGGTAGCAACACTTCAAACCAACCAAAAATACTTATAGATGGGGTGATATATTACACATGTTTAAGGCACTTGTTCCTTTGATGTTAACACCTAATGATATTAGATTGGATCATGAAAATATAAATTAAAGGAGTCATTTTACCTCTAAAAACTTCCCATAAAACAATTCACCTCCATCAAATTCTTACGTGAAGAAACAAGAATAAAACTAGATTTTACTTGAATAGACAAGGCATAGTGATCTATTGTCACTCTTAAAAAAAATTCATAAAGGAGGTTCCATGAATATGAAAAAAAATTACACTAAATTAAATATAATTAGCACCCCTAACATTTACCAAAGTTTTAACTTTCCAATTTTCTCTCTCCTGGCCATACCCTATATTTCAATTTTGCCTTTCTAAGCTTGTGAAGGCAATAATAGAGGAGAGAGAAAATATCCACTAAATTTTTAAGACATGAAACTTTATTTTAATATTTAATTTGAAATATGGAATCCAAATAGAGTCTCCAAAAATATTTTCACTTGCAAGTTGATTTTTTAAGGCCATACATGTGCCCAAAAGTGCTTCTAAAGGAGTTTTTTTTTATCATGTTGGGCATTAAACTACATGTTTTCTAAGTTATGAGCATTATATGACCCTTATCTGACATAATTTACACTTTTACACTTCTTGAAAAAAAATTCCTTGATAATTTTACGTACAAATCATCTAAATTAGCTTAAAAGGTGACCAAAATGACTTTATTGTGATATCAACATTATAAGAGGTTAATACATGATAATATGAATTTTAATACACATTAATAACATTTTATAATGAATTATTACCATATTAATAATTTAAACACACTTTAAAACACCAATACCTTAGATGACCTTGAGACTATGCAAGCACTAATGAGACCAAACCTCAAATAATACTAGTTAAGGACAAATATGACCACATGTAGACAATTTTGAAGAAATTACAATACCATATAAATTTTTTAATAACTCTATAGAAAATTTCAACCTATAGAGGTTGACCATTTTTGAATTGGGGTCAAAAATTGGTCAACACATCCTACATTAGCAACTTATACCCAGATTATTTTACAATCTGATGTCATGCACACACATTATATAGGTTTATCACACAAATATCATATATTTTTAGTCTAACAAATCTGATAAATATATTTTATTTTAAGGATATTTATTGCATAGGTTTAACAACTCCCATTAAAAAGGGGGAATTCATGGGGTTTTCCACAAAGATTAGTTCATTCATGTGAACTTAGAACATAGTTTTCAACACATAGACATAGATTATAGAGCTCATAATCAAGAAAACAAAATGAAAAAAGTAAGATAGATCAATTTTAGTTTGGCACAAAAGGACAATATCAAAATACATAAGACAATAGCATAGTGTGTTACTATCTAAGGGACTATTCTACTATTCAATAGCCCTAAAACTAAGAAATTATATAATTTTTAGAAAGATACAATAATTATAATTCAGGTTTTCACAATATCAATCATAGATTATCAATTATGATCATTTCATTCTTAGTTTTACATAAAATCATACCAATTTCCTCAAAATGGGGGTATCATGCAAAACATGATCACTCCTATTTTAGTTTTAGATATGCTTAGATATAGATTACTATAATTTGGTCCAAAATCCATTTACATAAATATTAGAATTGAGGGCATGTGCATGACACATTATTTTATTTTACTCACTTATGCACCAATAATTATATGGAGTAGAAAACTCCATGTCATTATACATGTTATATAAGACAACATTTTCTCTAGGTTCACACTAGATCAATTCCTTATTCTATCTACAATGGTTGGCATTACTGAGTAATCCATGAGCTACATACCCAAGTGCCTGAGAGGCCCCTGAACCACTTTTCATTTAATTTTTTTTTGAATGGCCCTAGATCCATCCTATACATTTTTAATTACATCACACATCTTTAATTACATCACATATCTTTAATTATATTGCAATATTTTAGTATAGATGCATCTACTACACATGGGTAGGCAATGATAGAGTCTTAGCCTACTTGAGTTCTTAAGCCACCTATATATGAGGGTTGAATAAAACATTAGTCAAATCCAAGTAATTCATAGATGATGATCCACCAAATAGGTGTGGGCAATGATGGAGTCAAAATTGAATTGAGTTTTTGAGCCACCCACACATGGGGATTGAGCAAGCCACCAGCTCAGTCTAAGCTATTCATTATTTGATCAGTAGATACACATACCAAATGAGGTGTATTCATTCATTTCATCTGTCTCTTATCTCTTTAATTAGTCTTGTCTTTGATTTTGATATTACTTAAGTAAAAACTAATTCATCCATGTTTCATTTATACAATACACAATGGAGCATGATTTACAAAATAAAACCTAGATTTATGGGATTCACCTCACAAGTAGGTCCATGTATGCTTATTTTAGTTTAGTTTCATGATTTAGATATACAATTGGGTCAAAATATTATACATTTCATGGATTTTTCATAGATTTGAATTTTTTAATATATATTTATGACTCATGTACTCCATATCATATATATTATAGGTGAATATACCATGTTATTGCACTAAAAATAATAAAATTTACTGATTATACTACTCACAAGGATGTATTGATTACACCAGGATGTACTATTATAAGGCATTTTTATATTGCAAGAATTGGTTCATTTTATGGGATGAAGTAATTAAATAATTCAATATCACTAGCTTTATTTATTAGAGTGATTAAATAATCTAATCTCACAAAATTTATAGGATGATTTTATTAAATCACTTATCTTCACCAGATATATATATATATATATATATATATATATATATATATATATATATATATATATATATATATATATATATATATATATATATATTCACACTTGAGTTATGCGATTGAGATAAAATGATCTCAATGTCCATATCACAACTCATCCTTACACTAGATTGGGGGAATAATAACTTACAATATTCATCTTCAAATCTCATAGGTTCATGTATAAACCTATTCTAGACCCAATGCCTCATAAATAATCATGTTTATGAAGTCAAAAAATCAAGAGGTAACATGGTTGCATCGACACACATGTGTACTCCTTCCTTACTTTCATTATTTTAAACCATTTAAATTTAAGATTATATGTAGTAATTTATTGCTATAACATGATATTATTTATAGTTCATACACAAAAAAATCACTAAAAGGGGGTTCAATCAAAGGAAAGGTGTGTTGTACACATCCATGCACA
The DNA here is from genome assembly GCA_037957365.1 of Torreya grandis. Lineage (NCBI taxonomy): Eukaryota > Viridiplantae > Streptophyta > Pinopsida > Cupressales > Taxaceae > Torreya > Torreya grandis. Next base: position 181,788 of record JARHVA010009024.1, read on the forward strand.
CATTTCTTTCTTTAACCTAGTAATTTCATCTTTATGAATTAATAGATTAAAGTGGGCGAAAACTTAGATAATAAAATTAAATATTTATGGAATATCAGTATTGTACATTTGAAAAATATAAATAAGGCATCTATCCTTAAATTTTAGACCTTCATGCTACTAAAAGGCTTGCATTCACCATATCATTGTGCTAAAATTATTATCTCTTAGTCTAATCCATATCATTATAATGAAATAGTATCCTGTACTAAAAAAATATTAAAAAATTATAATTATATTTCATTATAAATTCTATATCCATACCTATTTTTATCCTTTTTTTCACTACCAACCATAGAGGGACACTACAATTAATGGTAGTGTCTAGATCCTTATCTAGTGTCCAGTTTCCAAATTCATCAAAATTGAAAATGTTTCAAAACCTATGGGTTAGATTATATTTATTATTAAACCCTATCACGAAATATTTTAAAAATTTATGGTATAAATAAAATTCTAATCTTTCCCATTTATCATCTATCAAATACCAAGTAAACACTTACAAAAGTTAAATCAGTCAACTACACAAGCAAGATTTTTTAACCTATTCATTCTTATTTTTATATCAAGCATAAGAGAATTCCTATTACGAGTCTAAATAATTCAAAGAGAATATAATGAGTGATATTTGTCAAGTTACAGGATAGCTTTCTACATGCATCATCATATAATATATTTCACCCTTGTGCACACACTTTAACACACATAGGGAAGAACTACATAAGTCTGATGCTCTCATTAGAGTATTAGATATGTAGATAATTTCCATTGATAGAGGGATTTTTGGGGTCATCTAAAAACTATGATCCCAATAACCCATTTTTAGAAAATTCATTCCAAGGGTGAAGAGCTCGGGCTTGATCAATTAGTGATGAATGACAACTTATATCCTATATATGAATATATTAATAGAAAGGTGACAATGTTTTTAGAAAAACAAATTTGGATGTATCTATATCCATAAATTATTCCATATAGGACACATGTGTCATAATTATATACTAACATAGAAATTAGTGCCATGATATAATGGTAGTGTCCATGGATACATAAGTATAATTTTAAAAATTTGATGACTAATCCAAAATACTAAACCCACATACTTTATACCTATTTCTAGTCCATTTTTACCTACACATAGTAAATCTAACTAATTATAATTTCTCTTTGGTATTGAAATCAAATGAAAATCTTTCAAGTCAATTACTTTCTATATTTAGCATATCTTAGTATTATAATTCAAAATATTTAGTTATTAGCATTTGTAATTAATTGGCATGATATAGATTGGTTTATCACCATTGTGTTTGAACTATTTATATATTTTTAACTTTCTCCCCCCAAATTATAAAATAAAGGGTTAAACAACATTTATAAGTCTATAAATGACTAGATAAATGCCTAAAATTCCATTATTGTATTATTTTTTTAATTTTATATTTTTAAAATTACATATATTTGTAACTAGAATTGAACTTGAGTTTAGAGTCACCCATTATTGTGAATATCGTGTTTAGAGGATAAGTGTATTTTTTAGGTGAATCCAAGGTTGCATGTAAAATTTACTAAAAATAATAGTGGTTGAACTTGCATGTAAAAGTTACTAAAAAAATTAGCTTCTAAAATTAACATGGTCAGTTATCTCTATGTATGTTTTGATTTATTTATGTTATTTTAAATTTTCATGTTAACTCCACTTTTGAGTTGAGGAATTTTAAAATAAACTTATGTAATGATTTTGATTCATTAAAAAATAATCAATAAATATTAGTGTTTATGAAATTTTGAGAAAATTATGCCTATTGATATTTTACTCTACTAGTTTGGTTTCATCATGGGCTTCAAAACATAGGTGTTTACATTAGCTAATTGTGTAGGTATATAACTTATATGGAGTTTACTATAAATATATATAGAATATGTCATGCTAGAAAATGGAATTATGTAATGAATAAGGAAAAGGCCATGCTAAGGTGGACAGGGGCATATGATGGCCTCATATATTTGGTTTCATTCATGTCTACATTTAATGTGAACAATATTTTCATATTTAATACCTACATATACAAAAAGTATATTTTTATATATCTACAAGTGTTAATTTATTACGTGGAAGAACCTAGAATAACAAACCCCATCTCCTAGACATAAACTAGATGGACATTAAATGTAAAAGGGTGGAATCAAGAAAGGGGAATAACTAAACTATCATTAAAAAAGGGCCTCAACACAACGTAGTTATCCCTCTTATAGTGAGTGTGAAATCTTGATATTTTTCTATATAGATGTGTTTGAACTATTTAGGACATAAGCATGTTAATCCTAGGTTTTTAAATGGGATGGGTAGAAAGGGTATATTTAGATAAATGTTGTAAATAGATATATCAAACTAATTTACCTAAAATGTATGCACAATGATAAAATTAACTTATCTAGAGTGAAACAAGCATTGTCAGATGTCGTGAAGGCTAGAATAATCTTGGAGATTAGTTAGGAATCTTTCATTCTAGAACTGGGGTTGAAAATTACCTTTAGATAAAAGCATAGTTAAGAGTATATTAGTGTTGAAATGCTAGTGTCTAAGGTACAATGCTAATGTCCTTCTACAAAGAAACTACCCAAGACTTCCAGAGATGTTATGACAGGGTTTTAGGGATCTATAGGTGAGTTTTGACATTATTATCATCTATTTGTGTCACTTTTTTATTGTATATTTTCCATAACCTAATGAACACATGCACACATGAAATAAAAAAAAGGTCAAATAAAAAAGGAAGAGAAAAATTGGGTTATGGTATGCTATGATTGCATGATATAGAACCCATACTATCCTGACCATTTATTACATTAACAACAATGATAGGGGTCTCATATCATAAATAATTCTCCCTTAGGGAATATTCATAATTAATGCACATGGTATGCTAGAATGACTTTTTCTTAGGCCCTTCTTTGATAAAAAATTCAAGTATATGCATATTATTGAGTAGTATGGAGTGTGATAAGCTATATTATTGACAAATTTTATGAAATTATATGCCAAAATAGTAAGTGTTAGATGTACAATGCCTTGTGAGGCTCTTTATATATAAGTAAAATTGATTCGAATGAAAGTACCTTATTTACTATTAGATAAGATGCAAAATAAAGATACAATCATAAGAGAAGGATCAAAGAAGGGTTAGGACCCAAAAAACACTTAAAAAGTGATCATTGGACATAGAGATGAACTTGGACATTATCACACTACTATTATTTTGGGAACACAAATTTAATTAGAGATTGTGTAAAATATGCCAAGGGACCCTTATGACTAGGATAGGATGATAAATGACCACTCAATGTGAAAAAAACATGGAAAACGAGTCATAATAAAGATTAAAAGACCTAAAATGACCACATGAACAAGACTCACATTAATCACTAAGACATTCCTATGAAAGATAAACAAAATATAGTACCTATGATTATTTGACCAAATTAGGTTGTGTACATTTCCCCCTTCTATTCTAGTAATGCAATGAAATTGATGTGCTAGAGTAAAAGGAAAAAGAAAATATGTACATGTACCTACTTATGTTATTAATCTATGTGAAGGATATATGTTATCTAGGTCTATCCCACTTCTTGGCTAGAGAAGTAGACATGAGTTTTAATGTTTTATGTGAAGAGGAAATACATAATGTGGATGCCCCCTATATAGAATCTAAATGATAAACTAAATTGTGAGGAATAAAACCCTATTTCATCCTGACCTTGATATGTGAACTAATTTTGAGAGGTATCTTAAAGTGTGGAGAAATAAGCCCTACTTTCCCCCACTTTGGTATGTGAACTGAGTTTGAGAAGTAATCTAGTTAGAGGTTGAGATTGTCACTTGGACTTCATAATCTGGGTCTAGTGACTAACTATGTATCAACCACTACAATCAACTATATGACCTAACCTGGGGTAATCCTCGGGACATCTTAGTGATAATCTAGATGTAATATGATAATATATGCATATATAATGGTATAATGTACCATTATAACTATATAAATTAGTGAAATATTATAATATCAAGGACATGTTATCTACATCATGTCCCTAAACTTGATATCTAGGTAATGTAAATGTGTGCCCTGTGTATAAAAATATATCCATATAGGGATGACATACCATGTAAGTTCCCCCATAGTCATAATTTGAGTATATAACTATGTCAAAATCCTATGTAAAATCTTAGTATGTGAACTAATATCTATCAAGATCATGTAACCTTGTAAATCTGAGTTAACCTATGTGTCTAAACATCTAATAAAATCTATGTACCTAAATATCTGAGTTGATTTGAACCAATATGAGTCAATCTAAACCAATCTATGATAATATGTGTATTTGAACCAATATGTGTATTTGAATGTTTACATATATAGGCATCTAAACACTATATATTTGGGTATCTAAATCACTATATATAGGTATCAAAATCATTATATATATGGGTATCTAAATCATTATAAAGAGTGCATATATTCCCCCTTTTGGTAGGAGATCAAAGAGTTAGGTAAGGGTGTCAAACCAAAATTGATGCCAGTAAACATATTAGTGATAGTTAGTGTTGCTAATATGAGCATAAGATTGATTATTTAGATGTTTAAAATGAAATTATTTTTAGAAACTAGGGTAAATATAGGCTTATGGTCTATAGTGATTTTTTAAGTAAGCATATGTTTTGTCACTTTTTGGTGTCAATTTTAATGGAATATTAGCATAACCAGAGTGGTGTGGGGGATATCATGATCAAGTCCCATGCACAAGAAATATATAGAAAATTGAAGCTATAATTATTAAGATATCATGTTTGGAAGAATCAGGTATTAGTTGGCAAAATATGCATGCAAGGTCAACTTTAGGTAGGTGGCATTTTTAAAACATGGCTTATACAGGTTGGTTGATTGGTTTTAAAATCATTTGAATCAATTGAATTCAGATAAATTGTTTGCTTTGAGTTTATAAACATGTGAAGAAGATGAGGAGTGAATGTGACTTGGTATGAAGAGGTAGAGGTGATCATCCAGGCCAAGGAGGAGGTTACCCTAGTAAAGAACTATCATTTATATTTTTTTGACATATTTATTACCTTTCTCATTATTTTTATTAAAAATTTTATAGTTTATGGCCCTATGTTGGAGGACTGCACTAGATTCCCCATTATGGCACTAATGTCTTGGGATGTAATACTAGCATCCTCAATACAATGCTACTATCCAATGTTACTATCTTGGGTGCAATGCCAGTGTCAACTATAGCCAATTTTGGCACTTTTACTTTTGTTTTGAATTTGATGATTGCTACTACATATTTATTTATCATTCCAAGACGTTAATTTTAGATTTGGATATATTTTATAGGTAGATGCACATATGTGGGAGTTATAAAGTGGATAGAAGATGGAGATCTTACATGGAATACTTATGATAGATGATGAAAGGGTAGTGATTGATATATTTGGTTTGGGCTATGTGGCATCACTTGCTATAATTCCCTAGAATCCCATATCATGATAATATTATGAGAGAGGTGGAACATCGATACTTATACATTCTAGTTTCCCACTCAAAATATCAATATGATGCTTGAGGATGTCTATAAGATATTAAGATTTACCATTAATTGTTAGATGGAAATG
>JARHVA010009024.1:192500-242500 GCA_037957365.1 Torreya grandis
TGTCCTAGTTTAGACACTTATTTATATATAAATATACAAAATATTTATATAATATACACATTTGTGTGTTAGGTTTCATTTTCACCTTGTATGTTATTAATTTAGATCATATGCACAGGTTCCTAGAATTAGTCTTTTTTCTCAAAACCCTAGGTCATATACCTTGGCATGTCACCTTTAAAAACATGGGTTCATGGGATAAAGTTAATCTAATCTAACCTAAAATACCCCTATATAAATTAACACTACCTACATATACATATAATTTTAAGAGGGCCTCAAACCAATTTATTTCTCCCTCTTATGTGGGGTTTTTTGTGAATAAGTGTGCAATATGTTATATGTGAGTGCATCTAGTGATCTATATTATAACTTGAAAAATAATTCCCATGAGATGATCTTTGAATGATTCAAACTTTTAATAATACTTATACTTTGACTAATTTTTAAATAGGGAAGAATATGGCAATATAACTTAGTTGTGAAAATGGTTTTCAGTAGGATAGTGTGAGCTCACTTGATGATTTATAGGAATTACTTAGGTTCATAATGAATGGATTTGATCTATAATTATACCACACATTTTGAAATGATATCCTAGGATGGTTAAATAAAACACATAGTTTTAACTATATGTGTCAAAATATTTGTAAATGTGGTTATCTAGAAGGTAGGGACAATAACATCAGTTTTGGGACATTAACATTGACACTAGTGTCCTAATCTAGATGATAGTGTCTTTCATAATATAATTTTATGAGGATATTTAATTTTCAAGGTAGGATATAAATTAGGTTTTATGAATACTTTAGTGTACATGTGATTTTGATCATCAAAATATTAGTTTCAAACTATAAAATAAGTAATTATGCATAGTATGATGGTGAACATGAGAATTTAGATAGTGGAATGGTCATGAACTAAAGGGTTGGATTATTATTGGTATATTTCAAGTGTAAAATACTACCATATCATGTAAAATCATATTTTAGTGTTGACGTTTACACTCCCCTTTAATCTGGTAATGCATAAGGATGAAATTATTAGGATTAAAGGAAAGAAAAGTATACCCTAGTGTGTACATGAAACATTGATTTCAATTGATCCCCATTTAATATATTTTTTGTATTACCTAGTACAAATATCATTTTATAGTGTAATTATCATATATAATATAAAAATTAAATAATTAAAAAGCTTTGAAAGTAAAATATCAAGGAATGAGTATGCCTTCATGTCGATGCAACCATGTCACCCCTTGGTAATTTTATTTGGTGATGATTCTTACTTAAATCATTTGGTTAGAGAGAGAGATTCAAAATTTAACCTTATCAATGTGAAGAGGAGGATTGAAGGGTGATCATGTCCCAAATCTATGCAATGCCTAATTATGCCAATGCTATTGAGAGAATTGAATATCAATCACACAAATTAACTATAAACATAATATAAACAATATACCAAATATAACAAAGGTCAAGTGGAGTAAACATCTAAACCTAAAAATGATATTAGTGCCGAGTAGATTGACTGTGTTTAATCTTAATCACACTACTCAAGGGAGCTAACTATTAGAGATACATAAATTTGAATTAGTGCATCTTGGAATGGTTGGTACTTCAATGTGTGGTGAGAATGGAATGAAATTGTTTCATAACCCCTCATAAAATATGGTATGAGTGATATAATATGATAATTTATATGTGATTTGGTTCATTTGAATGGACTATGCACCTATAATGTGTCTTAATATTAAGTATTTGTCAAAATTTTACCTTTGTTTTATAAACTATGTATAATATGTATCAAAAATTTGAAAAATTATATTCCAATCTATGAAAATGATTTACAACTACATAAGATTATATCTCAAGTGTATATCTTAATAATGTAAATTATAACAAATTAATCCAATTCTTCTAACTCTGTGTGTTTGGAATCATGTCTATATGACATGTCCCTAAAGATATGCCCCCCCATTTGAGGTATGGGGATATCAATTCAATATTTATCTTATCTCAAAAGGATAAGATAACCATACCATATCTATATAAATAATGTAATGAAAAAATATAGTGATATCATCCCTAAGTATATTTATCAATAAATTTCACAATATCCAACAAAAAACAATCCCTAAGATGCATGATATAGATCATGGAAACATCTATAAGTCACAAAAATAATATTAGAAAAAAATCAAACACATAGACAAGATAACTCAATGTCATGAAAAAAGGGTCTCAGGAGACCATAAATAAGGGTAATGTTTAAATTTTGCACATTCAAAGAGAGGGCATGATCAAATATCCATACCCTAAAGAAACAACACTCAGTGGCACCATGTCTAATAAACATGGAACATGTTCAAATTTTACATAGTCAAAACAAGGTATCAAACAATAATTACACTCAAGTAATCCATGTGATAAAATGAGTAACTAAAATATAATCAAACAACATAAGTATATCATACTAGTTCCTACATATATGTGATAAAAAATGTCATGTAGCATAGCATATTGGGCACACTATGTAATATGTAAACATGAGTATGGACACATGTAAGTGTTAGTATATAAGATCAATCATGATAATATAAAGTGATCATAAAATAAAGTAACCTATATCAATTGTGATCAATGTAGTAGATTCCCCCAATGTAGTATGTCATTTGGATGGAAGAAAAGTCCAACATCTTGATGCTCATGTATCATGCATCTAATGTATGCATTTATCACACTCAAGTACTTGTGAAACCTATGTGTGTATATAAAGGAAACTAAATACACTAGATGCATTTAGAGGATGTAGATGAGGTAATTTGATCAACTTGTTTTTAATAATTTTACTTATAAACTCACTTGATATTTTAATATCCTTTTTAAATTTTTTGAAGCACTAGTTTTAGATGTATTTTATTGTGGCTTCTTATTAAGCATAACTTTGCTAGATGAAGATACAAATTCATGATTAACATTAACACGTTCTATATTCTTTGCATATGTGGATTGATTTTCCAATGATGTAATCTCTAAACTAAATTAATGTTTTTAATTTTGTAACTCCTCTATTAACTTTATCATAATGATGATTTGATCCTTGAAGGCTTCACAAGCATAAACCCTAGGTAATTCATATAAAATATATACGCACACACAATCAAGAGGAGATGTGGGAGGTGTTTAACCCTTTTTTTTATGTGAGGGTTAGGGGGAGATTAGTCTAATAAAATAAATGGTTTAATTACTCTAAATAAGGCTAATTAAATAATTGAACTTCACAATAATTTTATACAATTTTAGATTATGAAATTATGCTAAATATATAAAGTATAATGTGAAATAGTAATTTGAATGTAGAATAAAAAATAAGAAAAAATATTCATCTTATTTACTATGTGTAAGAGGATATGGAAGATGCAGACACATGAGAAGATAGGGTGGTGATTTCTATTCATTCATTAGATTCTACATAGTTGACTTATGCTATCCTAGGAATTACTATCAATATCATGACACTACCATTGGTGCTTATTTACTAGATTTTATGCTTCATTCCAATAAATAATATATATCCTTTTCTAAAATAAATAATTGCACATATTAGGGTTCCCTATCACCTTGGATATTATCTATTTAGATAGTGTGTATATGTTGTAGATACCTGTCTTTAACTCCAAACCCTAGGTTTTCTAACTTGGACATGTCATATTTCAAAACATGGGGTTATTGGGATTATTTAAAGTTGAGCTAACCTTAAATATCCATCTATCAATGAGTGATATCTACATAACCATATAATCTAAAGAGGATCTCCTAATGATGTAGTTCTCCTCATTATGTCAGCTTATTCATGAATAATTATGAAATATGTTATACATGAGTGCATGTGGTGATATATCTTGTAACATGATAAACACTATGCATGGAATACTATTTAAATGTTTCAGACCTATGATAAGTTTACTCCTATGACTGGTTTAGAAATAGGGAAGAATAGGGTAGTTTTTAAGTTTTAGAGGCGATTTTTCTTGGTATAAGATAGTTGTGTGCTTGATTTTCACTTAATGATAATGAATGGTATTTATCTTATTTTTATACAAAACCATTTGAAATTATCTCATGTGAGTGTTAAAATAGTACCATAATATAACCCCTACATTTGAAAGAATTTCAAATTTGACCATTTTTAAGGCTTAGACACTAACATAATATCTGTAACACTAACATCAATGCTAGTGTCCTGGTATAGATAGTAGTTAAGAAGAGAATATATAGTTGTTGAAAATATGTAACTTATATAGTAGAATATCAATCAAATTTTATATATAATGTGGGCTATATGTGATCTAGGTAATCATTATATTAAGGTTGGACTATAGGATAAACATTTAGGCACAATAAGATGGTGAACGTGAGACTTTTGGTAAAGGGAAGGTCATGAACTGAAGGTTTGATCCATGAGTGATATTTTTCAAGTATACAATACTATTTTATCATATATAATAAAATTTTAGTATCTGCATTCCCACTCCCCTTTAATTTAGTAATGCACATTGATGAAATTACTAGTTTAAATGAAATAAATGTGTATCTTGGTGTGTACAACACACCTTATACTCACTTGATCCCTATTTTAATTTACTATTTGGTGTATTACATACAACTAAGATTATTTTGTAGTGTAATTAGTTCATATAATTTGAAAGTGAATAGTTGAAATAAAATAGATCAAGGAAGGAGTACACATGTGTGTTGATGCAACCATGTTACCCCTTGGTGTCTTATTTGGTAATGATGCTTCTTTATTGAATAACTAGAGAAAGAGGTTCCAAAATAAACCATGGATATGTGAAGAGGAGAATTGGATGGTGATCATGCCCTAATATGGTGCAAGGGTGAATTGCTCTAAGGTCATCAAGATCACTAAAACTCAATTACACAAAGTGTATACATAATCTATCCATTATATCTACTATTTACTATGTCAAATGTTATAACCATCTCAAACTAAAAAAATAATGTAGTGCCAAGGTCATAAAGGTTTTTGAGTCTCAACCGCACTACTCAAGGGAACTAACTACTACATACAAATAAAACTCAATTAGTGTATATTAGTAAGTTCAATGCATAAATGTGTATATAATATATGTGTGTGTGTGTGTGTGTGTGTGTGTGTGTGTGTGTGTGTGTGTGTGTGTGTGTGTGTGTGTGTGTGTGTGTGTGTGTGTGTGTGTGTGTGTGTGTGTGTGTGTGTGTGTGTGTTATTTGGTGTATTTATAAGACATATACACCTCTAATGTGTATTAAGTTGAAGTATCTATAAACACGTAACCTATGATCTATAAAATGTGTATAATATCTATAAAAAATTTGAAAAAAACTATCCTAAATCTATAAAATCAGTTTCAAGTGAATAATATTCTGATTCAAATGCATATTTGAATCATGTAAACTATATTAATTTTTCAAATTATGTGTATATGGACTCATGTATCTATGGCATTCCCACATTGATATTCCTCACCTTTTGAGTTGAGGGGAATGCAACTTGTAGTCACCTTATCACAAAATGATAAGATAATCATACCATGTACTTATTAGTCATGTAGTAATGAATAATATAATGGTATCATGCCTAAGTAGATATGTCAATGAAGCTTGTAGTATAAAATCACAACAATCCCTACGATGTATGATATGGATCATAGAAATTTCTATAATTAATAATCATAATCTCAAAAAATAATCAATTACACACACAAGATAATTCAATGTCAAATAAAAGGGATTTAAGGATACCAAAAATAAGGGGCATGTTAAAATACCTCACATTTAAGAGGAGGACATGTTCAAATGTCTGCCTACCAAATAAACAACACTCAAGTCACTATGGACAAAAAATTAAGAACATGTTCAAATGTTCCACAATCAACACAATATAGAAAATATGAAGTATGCTCAATAAAGCCATGTGATAATATGAATAGGTGAAATATAATCAACTAGCATAATCATATCATACTAGTCCCTATATACGTGTGTTGAAAAAATGTGCTATAGTATAACACAAATAAAACACTTTGTAAGATGTAAACATTAGTAAATACATGTGTAAGAGTTAGTATATAATCTCAACATGATGATATAAAGTGATAATAAAGCAATAACAACTGTATCAATCATTATCAATAAAAGAATATGCCTCTAACATAGTGTGTCATGTGGATAGAATAAAGGTGCAATATTTACATGGTCATGTATCATGGACCTAGTGTACACATGTATAAAAATAAATTAACATTAAAACATATGTGTGTATAGAAATTAAAATGGTATGATATATACAAAACATAAGGTAAGAAACATATTCCAAAAATTAGTAAACATGTAGATGTTAAGTATTTTTGTAATTTTGCTTTATTTGATTTGATTTAATTTATTTGTTTTATTTTATTTTTATATTATAATTTGATTTTAGAGTGTTTGAAAAGGCACAATATATCCAATGATCTCAATATTAGGATAAAAATGTGTGAGGAGTGGTGAATGAATAACATTTATAGAAGGAAATGTGCCATATTTGTGCATAGCATAATCAAACAGTGTATTATTTTTTTTGCTAAGATCTAATTATTATTTTATCTTGAGAGATATTTTAATTTGTGTGGTATTATTATAACTATGTTACCTCTTTTTTCAAGTGAATGACCCCATCTTCATGATCAAATTTAATGCAACCTTTGTTTCTATCAATTATTGATCCTATTAAGTGTAACCATGATTTTACAATCACAACATTGTATGCACTTAGATTATAAATAGAAACAAAAGTAAGAGAATATTATTTTGAATAAAATGAAACTCTTAATTATATTTATCCCACACTTTTTTAATTTTCATTAGTTTAATTTAGTTGTTGATACTTATTTCCAAGAGAGATAAGGAATGACATAGAACATAAATTTGTATCTTTATAGTCCATAACCTTGATATGTGTAAATTTATTACCATGTATGTGAGTAGTGATAGTGAATATATAATGATATCATAAAGGACTTATAATTTAAACATTTGTAACCACATTTTAGACTTTATCTTTTTAAAGTGTCTCTTTCTTTTTGACCTCTATTGTTAAAAATCTTGCTTTTAGCATGTTTGTTTGCTTACCTTGACTTTGATTTACAAATTATTCTTTTTGTAACATTAAATTTTGTAATAATTAATTTTCATCTTGTGCCTTTTTCAATTTGTATTTTTCATCTTGATATTTTTTTAACATTGCTTGATGTAGCTTTGTCTGATTATTTTCTTACTCTAATTATGTTTTTTAAATCTTTTTTTACTCTAATTTTTTTTATTGCAACTATTTTTTCTATGAATTATACTTTTGTACCCATTTGTTCACTTATGTTATATAAAATGCACTCATAAGGTGAGTGGGTTTATTTATTTATGTATCTATGACGAGATTATCACTATCAATTATATTATGTATTTTATTCTTCAAAGCCAAACAACATGTATGATGGCCATAAATTCTATGATATGCACATAATATTTAGATCTCATTAAATGATGTAGAAGAGGTAGTTTGATTAGCTTGTTTCTAAAAATATCCCTTATAATCTCATTTGAACTGTTATTAGCATTTTTTCAATTTTTTATGAATTAGTTGTAGATGTATTTTGTTGTGGTTTCTTATTAGGCATAAAATTGTAAAATAAAGATGAAAACACATGATTAACACTAGTATATTTTGGATTATTTGTACATGTGACCTAATTTTCCAATAATGAAATATTTGAACTAAAATACTAATTTTTATTTTACAACTCTTCTCTTATCTTTCTCATAATGATGATCTGATCCTTTAGGACTTCACATGCAAAAACCCTAAGTACTTCAGATATGCATACACAATATTTAAATGAGATGTGGGAGGTGGAGGGGGTTGAGAAATGATATATTGATTAAATTAATTTTTTAAAATAGGATGGGATAGCTTACTCCTTGAATTAGTGATATCATAGATTGCAAAATCCAAGATAAGTCATGTGTGAATAATGTCATCATGATGGTTGTTATCACCATCCTTAGGGCTGAGAGGAGGAAGAGGTTCATTTTTATCAATTTTAAATTTTATAAAGACTTAGATGAAAATAAATAAAGATATACATACATATGCTATCAAATAATCTAACATGATAAGGAAAGTAGAATTAAATTAAAAATCCTAGAAACCTAAAAGTCCTAAAACAAGCTAGGGTTGCACATGAAGACTTAGAGGTCATGTTCACTAAAATTTTAAAATTTTTTTTGAAGTGAGGTTAATGGGATAATAGTTTAATAAAAAAAGGATAAATATTATAAAACTAGGCAATTTTAATAATTCGGATTCACACTATTTTGATATAGTGTTGAATTATGAAAGTATGCTAACTATAGAAAGTATAATGCCAAATAGTAATTTTAATGTAGAACAAAAAATATATTATTTATTGATTAAAAGGTAGATATAATAGATGTACAAACAAAATAAGACATGATGATGCTTCATAGTGAATCATTATATTCTAAATAATTGATTTATGTTAGCCTTGACATTACCATCAATTCTTCTGTCTTAAATCTAATACATCTATCTAAAAAATAATACAAGTACTTTTATGAAATGACCAATTATTATCATTAGGGTTAAATTTCACTTAGGGTGAATTTTAGTGGCCCATATAGAAATTAAGTTGGGTTTTTCTGGTGAAGATCTATGTATGTGTTTAGAAAATTTGGCAAAATTTAATATATGGTGTTTAGGTGAATGGATAGGTGAATCATAATAGAGTGTAGAATCTAGATGGGAATGAGACTATACAAAAAACTTTCAAAAAATTCCTTTATCCATTTATTACTACTAATTTTTTTATTATGAGTAGATGGATGGATGTCTATTTACATATAATGGTGAATAATATCATATTGACTTTTGATGGAGTGATGAACTATATTTATATGTATGAATGAAATTTATTTTAAACAATAGGTGATTAGACCTAGAAAACTAACTTACACACAAATAATTTAGGTGAATCCACATTATTCACCATCCCCTAAAATATCCAAACACTACTTTATAAAACTAAAATATTTGTGAGTTAACGAAGAATAGATACTAAAATTTTCCATGACTTCACCTTGAAAATTCTATTTTTATATCATGAACATAGGTATTAGATATCATTATTTTGATCAAAACCATGAATCTTACAACTTGGATAAGTCTCCTTAAAAAATGGGGGGTTAGTGGGATAAAATAAATTTAAGGTGACCTCAAAGACCCCTATATCAATGAGAACTTGAAGTGATTCAACTTGTAACTTGAAAAATAATACTCATGGGATACTCTTTGAATGTTTCATACATGAAAGAATACTATTCCTATGACTAATTTAGAAATAGGGAGTAGTAGGGTAGTTTTGTAATCTTGAGAGTTATTTTTTCTTAGTATAAGACATATGTGTGCTTGATTTATATTCAATGATAATGAATGGTATTGTTATTATATTTATAGAAAACCCTTTAAAATTATATCATGTAAGGGTTAAAAGAGTAACAAAGATCAACCATACATATTGAAATATTTGATATTTTTACCATTTTTAAGGCTTTAATAATAACATAAGATCTAGGATGTTAACATCAATGCTTCTATCCTAGTTTGGATGTAATGTCTAACAAGATAGATAGTTAATGAAGATATGTCACTAATAGAGTAGGATATAAATTAGTTATTATTTATAATTTGGATACATGTGATATGGGTAATCATAATATTAGGGTTAGAATATATGATAATCATTTAGGCAAAGTAGGATGACATACATGATCTTTTTGGTAGTAGGAAGATCTAGGATGTTAGCATCAATGCTTCTGTCCTAGTTTAGACGTAATGTCTAACATGATAGAAAGTTAATGAAGATATGTAACTGATAGAGTAGGATATAAATTAGTTATTATTTATAATTTGGGATACATGTGATATGGGTAATCATAATATCAAGGTTATAATATATGATAAGCATTTAGGCACAGTAAGATGACAAACATGATCTTTTTGGTAGCAAGAAGGTCATAAACTAAAGGGTTGAGCCATGCATGATATTTTTCAATCTAAAAGACTAGTTTATCATATATAATAAAATTTTAGTATATATAGGAAGTGAAGGGTGTTGATGAATATATCTTGGTTAACTTATTTTGACACTTTAGGATGGGTGACAACATGTCTTATGTTTGCATGAAGGTACATGTCATTGATGATAAAGTGCATAGAAAGCCTATTCATGAGCCTAGTCATGACAAGAAGAGGTATTTGGATGAAAATTGATAAACATAGGCATATGAAGGCTATGCGACACTATTTGATAATGTATGAGAGGCATTTAAGTATTCATAAGAGTTTTAGGGTGAGCTTATATGGTTAAGACCTTCAGACTAAGCCTACACCTAGACCTCTCTTAGATCCTACTTGGCCTAATGAGGTATGAAGATCATATTTCAAGTAAATTTTGCATATGTGAGCATGGATAGAGGTAATTTAAGTTTTTTTAGGCATGTTCACAAATTTTAAGGTTATAGTTTGAAAGAATTTTCATAAAACACTATTTTAGGCCGTCTCAAGTTTAAAAATGAGGTCTTAAGACTCAAGAAGGATGTTTAGACATTCATTGGTATGTTTAAACTCTGAATTAGAAATTAATATTTTAAGGAGGTATGGTTAAGGGTCATAGATAATATCTCTAGTCATTGGTTTTGGATTTAAGGGGTAGTTCTTTATGAACAATTGTTAACACCAAAACTTGTGTTAAACCTACCTAAAACCCTAGTAAGGACCTGATGTAAAATATCTTGTTCAAAACAGCCCAAAATTGTCTTAAAGTCATGTAAAAACCATTTTATAATCTATTAATCTCTCCTAAGTACCTCCATAAGGTGGTGGTTAATCATATGAGAGAGAACATGCATAGATACAGGCTTATTTGTCAAGAAGTTATTGTAACTCTTAAAAGTTACATTGGTAAATAAAATAAAATGAATGAGAGAAGAAGATATAGACTCATAATACATGTCCATTATGGTTTATGGATATGTTACATCATTTATGTTTTCTAAATTGGTCATCCAAGTTAGCCAGTCACAAATAGACCTAATGGTGTGAACGGTGAAAAACCTAAGCAGAGATGAGAAGATGGATTTGAAGGTCTAAACATGTCAAATTGATGAAACCAATTACAATAAGATTTTATTTATTAATTTTAATTCATTTTTATTCTTGAAATAATTTTTTGAGGTCTGTGAATATGGTGAAAAGTTGTTCACAAAATGACCTGTCTAGTTCAGATAAGACTGTGTGATATAAGCTAAAGAATTTGGTTTGTAAGACAAATATTTGGCATTAGACCATATAACTTTTTCATTTTATAATGGTATAAATATCTCATAGGACCATTTAAATAAATCAATATTCATTAAAAATATCTACATAGGTGTTGGAGATCTAAGTCACCATGACTAGTCTTTGAGGTAAATTGGTAATTTTGAGTGAGTAGGTTACAAGGATGTTCATGAGACTTTATCTCCTAAGTGGAATTGATAAAATAAATTTGTGATGAAATTTAGGTCATGAATAATCTATATACATGTGTTTTTTATATTTCAATATATTAAGGGTTTTCAAGTTTAATTTTTTCAAGACAAACATTTGAGGTACACGGGCCTAATAGGATAATTGGTCTTAAAGGACCTTTCATGGTATGAACGAAAGAAAAAAAACTAATAAAGCATGGAAGAGTTAATTATAGGTTATTTAATAAATGACTTAATTGTTTGAAAATCCATATGGGCCCAATAAGATCAATATTTGACATTAAGAGGACACACTTAATGCAATTAGGCCTCCATGAGGCCTAAAAGAGAAATGTGGCCTAATAGACCAAAAAAGATTCAAAGATTATTTTTAAAATTCCAAAAATATTATATAAGAGCTATGATATGGACAAAATAATAGGTTGAAGATGTATGGCTGACCAAGTGGTATGTGATCATGAGACTTGTATATATACAAGTAAATTTAGTCTTATGTAGAAGAAAGCAATATAAGTGAATGAAATATTACTTAGAAAGAAGAAGGAGGTATTGAAAAGAGACCATAATAGTAGATTAGATGTTTTATGAGGTGGATGGGTTGGTGATAAGTCACTTAGGGAGTTGTTGTTTCCTTGCAAGTAGGTGATTTCTAAAGCCTATTCAAGTAGGTGCTTGACTTTATTGGGGTTGGTGCTCCAAGTTGAGCTGGTGCTCAGCATAATTTGATCTTTTATCTTATAGGATAGTATTCCATTTACAAGGATCATAGTTGTTTTTATCACCCTTGAGTTTTTCCCACTTATATATGTGTTTGATGTGTTATGCTCTTGTTTCATGCTCATATGTTTGGTTCTTTATGCATTGCTATATAATTATATTGATTTGATGGTTCAACAAATGTGTGAACTAGGAATTTGACTCAAGAGAGGGGATTGGATCAAGTTTTAGTTTAAAATGAAATCAAAATTAAAATAATATACTAATAATCATGACATCTCTAGTCCTATACACTAGGGGGAGTTTAGTAACAAACATACATATGAAAGTAACAACTAAAACATGAGAGAAACCTTCCTTCACCTTCGTTGGAGTTTCCAAATGGTTTGTAGAGTGACTTGCTTAGCTTGTGAATCAAAGAGTATTTATCAATGGAGTTGTTTGGATCCACTCCTTGGTACCTTTGGATTGTGATGTATTTGTCTTGTTTCAATAATTGGGAATGATAACACTAATAAATGTCTTTTGAACTCATTTAAGAATTATAAATTTACACTATCCAAGATTAAAATTGTGGTTGTGAGGTGTTGTATTTATAGATTTTTGTAAATGATCAGAATGAATCTAAACCATCCATATCAAGATTAAGATTTTTGGATAAAAATCAATTCAATTTTAGACTATAAAATAAATACATGACCTCATAAATATTTGGGATATAGAGGCATTAAAGAGCATGGTGGACTTAATTAGATATTTGTTGTAATTATGGATTGTGGATGCCACCCCATAAAATGATGTCTTAGATGATAAATTTATTCAATACCAATTTCCATTATTGAAATATTCGACAAGTTCTATGGAAAATAAACTTAAGCTCTTGATTCAAATTAATTAGCCTTAAACATGATTTATCAATTTTAGTGCAAATCTTGGAAATTGGTACACAAAGTAATCAAAATGGTTAAAATTTAATATTATTAGCTTAAAATTTGACTGGATTGGAATTAGTTTGTGATGTTATATGAATTAGAACCATTATCCCATTTAGGATGTTACCAAAATAAAATAACAAAGGCACATGTCTCATGCAAGAAAATTAATAGAAAATAACAATCCAGAGCACCCAAGTGTGAAATAACCATTTTCACTTGAAATGATCTAAACAAAGTTAACTACCTCATAAAATGCTTTACCCAATTGAGGGATACATTAGTAGAAATTGACACTTGTATATGACAAATTCACATTATTTAGTGTGTTTTAGTGTTTTTATCCCAAATTGTGCATTTTGGTAGAAATTGTTTTGAAGTTTGGTTGGAGGTTATTGGTGGCTAATTTTAGGTGTCTATAGTTTTCCCCTATTTGGGAAGGCATTCAAGATATAGGTACAATAATGTATTATCAAATAATGAAAATTTATTGCATGCCTACATATTCAATGGTAATGGATGAAATGTATGATGCCCCTTGAGAGAATGGATTGCACAAGTAGGTTGGTAAATGATCCCTCAAAAATAAAGAAGCAAGATGAGGGGACCAAACATATGAATATGATGGGGTGAGAACACAATGATTTTGACAAATTAATCAAAATAACTAAAAATAGAAGTGGGATGGTGTATAATGGTTTGTCAAAAGGCAATTATAATCATTGTACCTTGATAGTGGAAACATGGTATGATAACATAATAATTCTCCCAAGGGCAGTTATAATCATTAAGAAGATGGAGCTACCCTAATTAGGATAGATAAACATGATAATAACATGCCCCTACTTAGGTATAAAAAAGTAAATCTGGTGACAACACAATGATTTACCCAAAGGCAGTTATGATCAATGTGAAATGCAAGTGGGATGGTGTGCAATGATTTTCCCATAGACAATTATAATCATGGGACCCTGATTATGGAAACCATGATTGATTGGATGATGATGATGATGATAAATTGACACAAAGGGTAATGATGAATAAAAACAATAAAAAATTAGGGAGATCTCATCTAAAATAATAATGTTGAGATTATTTTATGGTTAATTACTCCATTTAGGATATGATTGGGATGTTGCTAATGTTGGTGCCAAGGAGATCTTGATGACACCATTGCTGAGTAAACTTCCCAAAGCTAATTTTTATTATAGCACTATATGGTAGGCATCATGATATAACACCATGAGTATAGGACTAGAAGATGTATAAGTACTAACTCTAACGATCCAATACTCAATAGAAAATAATGCACCAATGATAAAAACCATGATGGTAATGTAAATGTATGAATATGGATGGATGCAAGTATAAATATGCAAAGACTTACCAAATGAATACACATAGAATGAATCAAGGAAATATTAATGAATGAAAAAAACAAGCACTTGAATAATAAACAAACAATAAAAAAACAAATAAAGAAATAAATAACAGTTAGTCCTAATGTTAGTATAACAACACGATGAACATTGCCCCTAGGAAATAGGTGACAACTTAACAACCAAACATGATAGGGGAATAAAAGAAGAGGAAGGGGTGGCTGAGCTATCTCCATATGTACTAAGAAAGTGGATGCTACCTACATAGTTCCATAAACATAATATCCAACAAAAAATTTAGGTCGAATGTAGTTCTCCCAAGAAATGGGAAGAAATTGATAATTGATGAAAAATAAACATGATGAATGTGATAAAATAATAGGAATGGTCTTTCAAAATGGAAAGTACATGGGATAAAAGGCCAAAAAGGATGGGGAAACTAAGGAACAAGTAATTTTCATGTGACTTAGTGAGGGTTCCCAAAATCCTTAAGGCAAAGAAGTGGTCAATGTTTTTGTTTTTTCTAAATGATTTTATACTATTTTTAGAACATTGGAGTATCTAAACTCAATCAAGAATGATGAGATACTAAACAATGATAGCATGGCCTAGGTTTCTCAAAAGATGATGATAGTATGGTGTAGGTTACTCATAAAATGGTGAGAATGTGGCCTAGGCTAGTCATAAAATGGTGAAAGCATGGTGTAGTTTGATCACAAAATGGTGAGAGTATGGATTAGGTTTCTTGTAAAAAATTGAGAGCATGGGTAAAGGGTGACTAAGATAACCTCAACAAGTATCAAGTTCTACCCATATAGTCCCTGAATAAGACCTCAAGTCACTATAGTTTTGCCTGATAGTGGAGGAATTTGACTAGTATAGCAACCAATTCAAATAAAATAGGCATAGTTGGTATAAAGGCATGCTATAACATATGAAATGGATAGTTGGTAAGTCAAGACATGGTAAATAATTTTTTCCACTAATTTACCCATAGGTAGTTATAACTAGGATAGAATAGTATAGGTCAATGATAATAATTTGCCCATAAGTAGTTATATTTATTAATAAGTCTGATGAAACATTTATTTACCCATAGGTAGTTATAATTAGGCACACTTGATATAGAGAATGGAAAAATAAATTAAGGATGAAACTACTAAACTTCTATTTTACTAGTCCAAATACTACCTCTATCTGGAATGCTTTAAAAGAACTTCTGAAACTGAAGTTGAATCATGTTTGCTAAAAGTGGCTATGGAACCAATGGAATAGAACCAAGGTAATAAGGCTAGGTAGGGAGGGAGAGAATAACTTAGTTGAGGGGAAATGTATGGTAGAATAGACATGTTATAGGAAAAAGAGATAGGTTGGTAGGATGATAGGATGGTAAAATGGTATAGTATAAAGAAGAAGATTGATAAAGTCATACAACTTGAAATGATCCTTATAAATAATAAACCAAGTCACTCAAGTATAGTTCCACTTCAGTTGGATAATGTTCATCAGCTCATCAATTTCATTTCCATATAGTGTGGAAAGCATGTATTCTCCTATTCCATAGTTTGTTGTAATGATGAAAGGACCAACCTAGTTGGGGTTTGAACTAGCCTTTATGCTTCTTTTCAGCTATGGTATTATTTTGGTTCTCTTTAAGGACAAGATCACCAAAGTTTAAATTTTGTGTGTTTCATGTGCCAATTTTAGTGGCCTAAGAGTCAATTCTGATAGGCTTGGAGATTATTTACCACACCATGCATTTCTCATCAAGTAAATCTAGCTCTTGTAGGAAAGCTAATCGTTAGTCATTTTCATCCAGGACATGCTTAAAAGAGATGCATAGAGAAGGCAAGTCGACCTCAATGGGAAGAATAGCCTTAATAACATAAAAAAGTGAATATGGAATGGCTCTTATGGGTGTATGGTGATTGGTATGGTATTCCTAGATGGCACAAAATATATGAAGGTTCCAATTGTGACCGGCATTATTCACAACATTTTTGAGAATGTTAATAATTTTTTTGTTTGATGCTTCAACCTAACCATTACCTTGAGGGTAATATGCCATGGAGAAATGCTGCATGATGTTATATTTAGTACATAGCTTCTCAACATCCTTGTTCTTAAATTATCCTCCATTATTAGATATAATGTTGAAAGGGATACCATAGCGGCAAATGAGATGGTTGAAAATGAACTTGGAAGTTTTCTTTCTAGTCATGTATATGAGGGGTATAGCTTCATCCCACTTAGTGATATATTTGGTGTTGGTAAGGATATGTTTATGTCCATTAGATGAGGTGGTATTTATCTTTCCAATGAGGTTGAGGCCCCATGTATCAAATGGCCATGGTGTCAACATTAGTTTTAGAGTCTTGGTTGGGGCATGAATCAGATTGGCATGCCATTGAAATTTGTCTCACTTTTTCACATATGTAGTTGCATATCCATACATCATGGGCCAATAATAACTAACATGCAAGAGATTTTTGGATAGGAATACCCTGTTGGTATGGGATTCACATACTCTTTTTTCAACTTCTTGTAATGTTACTGTAGATTCTATTAAATTTAAATAACAAAGTAGAGTTCTATCAAAACTATGATGGTAAAGGGTTGATCTAAGTAAAGTATAATGGGTGGTTTAGTGGATGAAGGATTTGGATTGATTTTAGGATAGGTTAAGTGGTATAATTTGGTCATGGATGTAGTTATAAAGGTTTGAGTACCAAATAGATCTAGGAACAACAATATCACAAATCATTATGATAGTTGAAGGTTCATGAGCTGGTGCTAGAAATTTTTTGATAAGGAATTGATACTCTTTAGCTATGTCCATTTATCAAATCATAGATCCAATAGTAGCCATAGCATCTATGGTTTTATTACTTTCCCTTTGTATATACTCAAATTGAATGTTAGCAACCTGTCATTTGAGAGTGTCAACCATGGCCTTGTATGGAACTAGCTTGTCATCTTTGGTCTTAAAGTGGTCTGTAACCTGATTGTTGATTAACTAAGAATCACCATAAACATTAAGATGAGAGATGATTCATTATGTATTTATTATGAAATTGGAATGTTAATGGTTTTGTATCAGTAAGGGGTGATTCAACACGCTGATCTACCAAAACTTTCCTCTTAATAGATTTTTGGTTGACGTACTTGATGTCAAACTCACTAAGAAACATGATCCATTTGGCCATATGGCCTTGTAAAAATATTTTATATAGTATATAATTGAGTGGATATAATTTTGAAATAACCATGGTATTATTATTTAACATGTAATGGCATAGTTTTTTAGCTATGAAGACCATGGCTAAATAGGGTTTTTCTATGGGCATATAATTATGTTTATATGAGACCACAATATAACATAAGTAATACATGACATGCTCTTTTTCATTATCATTTAACTAAGCTAAATGTTCCCCTAGGGCATTATCAGTAGCAAATAGATACAATAGGAATGGATTTCCTAGCATAGGAGGTAATAAAATAGGTGGATTCACTTGATAGTCCTTTAGCTACTGAAAAGCTATTTGGCAGTAATCATCCTAGTAAAATGTTACTCCCTTATTTATAATGTGTAAAAAGATGGTATTTTTTATATAAATATGATACAAAACATTGAATAGATTGGATCTTGCCCTGTAAATTATGGATCTACTTCAAATTAGTCAGTGGTAGCATCTCTATTATGGCATGGACTTTGGCTAAATTGACTTCAATGCCTCAACAAAACATAATGAAGCCAAGTAATTTGCATAAATTAATGCCAAATACACACTTATTAGTATTAATTCTAACTTTTTAATCATATAGTTTTTTAAATATTCTACATAACACTATTAGATGATTGGCCCTAGTCATTGATTTGTCAAGAATGTTGTCGACATAGTCTTCAACAATGTCATGCATAATATCATGAAATATGAAGTCCATGGCTCTTTCATAGGTGGCCCCTATGTTTTTAAGACCAAATGGCATAACTTGATAATATAATGTTCCCCATGGAGTGGTGAACATTGTCTTGTGTTGGTCTTCTAGTGTTATTCTAATCTAGTTGTATGCTAAAAAGCCATCCATTAATGAAAGCATTTCATAACCCACTATGGATTCAATGAACATGTCAATGTTTGGAAATGGAAAATAATCCTTAGGGTAAGCTTTATTTATATCATGGAAATCAATATAGATTATGATTCATTCTATTTTTTTATTGATTGGCACAACATTAGAGATCCACTCTGAATAGACAATCGATTAAATAAATCCTACTTAAAAGAGTTTTTCCAACTCTTTCTTTACTAATACAACAATGTGAGGATGCATCTTACACAATTTTTGTTTTACTGGTTTGGCATCAATATTTATCACAAGGTGGTACAGAACCAATGTGGAGTGGAAATTAGGTATGCCAAAATATGCCAATGCAAATATGTCAATAAATTACCTCAAAAGGGTTATAAGGACTTCACACTCCTCAATAAGGGATGTGCCTATCTTGATCCAATTTGGGTTATCTAGTGACATGATGTTCACCTCTGTTGTGTCCTCTACTAGAAGGGCTAAAATATCTTCAAGGATAGTGGATAATGATTTAACCTGATTTATAATATTAGAGTCCTTTATTAGGATTGGCTCTTCGATATCCCCTAGGCATGATGAATCAAAGTATCTTAATGGGAGATGTGGCCATGTAATAAAAAATATTAGAATCTCCTAAATGATTTGATCAAAGGTTTATTTTTCTTCAAAATTAAACTCAGTCTCATAAATAAGTTCATCATTGGTGGTCTCCTGAGCTATGTTTGAAGAAGGTTGAACACCCCTATCTAATGGTGCTGAAATAGGTTTTCACCACTAGACTAGCCTTTTTGTTTACTTTTTCCTTAGTCAAAAATCACCTTAAAGAGATTTTCACTTTGGGACCTCAATCTATTAATCATTTTCTTCTGGATAAGGGTGTTCATCCACTTTCCAACATAAGCTTCAGGATCTAACTTGATTGAGAACCCTAATTTATGGTCCCTAGTGGAACATTGTCTCTAAGTCCTAGAAAATCACAAAAAGCCTCATCATATTAGAACTAATCAATTAGCACATTGGAGTCTTGTTGGGACCAATATATTAGTTGGGGATAATACAATGGAAGTGGGTTGTGATTAATTACTAGTCTAAGGGTACAAATAGAATGAAGGTTAAATAGGTTAGTATTGGATAAGTCATCAAAAATTTTATGATCAGACTTTGCTTCACTACCGATAGAATCATCATTAGTCAATGGAAATGGGAAATGATTAAGGTACATGGGGTCATCACCAGGAAATTAAAATCTAAGTCCATAGGACCCTTTGTATCTGGTCATGAAAATTGGCTCATCTGTTCCTTGTTGATTTGGTCCAAGGCCACCTCCTTCATAGTATTGATTCTTCATGTCCCTATTACGAATAAGATACTTTGAATTCTTGTAATAATTGGCCTACTTGTCATTATACAACCATAATTCATCTCCTTCAAAAGGGTCTTGTTTTAAGCTAGATGCTGGTATAAACATGATGGGTCTTAGACTATACTTTGACCTTTACCATTTTGTTACCATTCTAGATGAAGTGGCTTGGCTTTAGGTCTTCCAAAGGACTTTATGTTTTATAGAAGGTTCTCATTGTGAAAGGTATCATGGGTCAAATAATCTCTTGGGATAATAGGTGAGATGGTATAATGATTGGATATCTCAAGTGGCATGTGAGAAAGGGAATCAAGGGTATTACGATTAATGCAATTATCCTCTATCAAATCAAGGAGTATTGCCTTTCCCTTATCCTACTTGGCCACTGGATTCATGTCAAAATGATAGTTGTAGCTCTTGAACTTGGCCTCTAGAGTGTTTGCAGTGCTTGTATTGATGAAAATCTCTCGGTATACAAAATTCCACCCTATATGGTAGAACTTTATACATTGGTGCAATGTCGATAGGACTGCATGAATTTCATGTAACCAAGGTCTTCCCAAAAACATATTGTATGAAAAATTGAGATCTAGCACATGGAAAAGTGTATCATGGGTCAAGGTCCCAAGGATAATATGTAAATAGATGGTACCTTGTGATTCTCATTCTTTATTATTATAGGATTTGATTGTTATCATTTTTTCTTGAAGATCTACCATCATGTACCTAAGAAGCTTGATAAGCTTTAGAGACACTATGTTTAGACATGATCCATTGTCTATAAGGACATGTTTCACTTTGTTCTAATTTATAAAAACTTGAATGTACAAGGGGTTATTATGTAGTGGGCCAAGGGATGACATATCACTTTGGTTGAAAGTGACTTGTTGGGATGGAGCTAGGTGTCCAACCAAAGCTTGGAATTTTTCAAGGGACATGTCATGAGAAACATTGGATTAACTAAGTAAATAATTTAGAATACTTTTGTGGATTTTTGATGTACACAAAAAATCTAAAATGGAGATCTATGCTTGCATATTTTGTAATTGTTCCATAATTTCAAACTTCCTTTATTGGTCAGTGTTAAATGGCTTATTTCAAGGTATAATGGCTAGTTAGGTGATGGGCAAAGTGTTAGATGGATGTGGGCCTAGGATGGTAATCTTTAACATCTAAGTTATGGTTGCATAATTAAGATTAAACATAAGACCATAATTGCTAACAAATGATGGTGATGGTGGGGGACCAGATGGGATATGTCTTGATTATTGGTGCACTTGTGTGTGGTCATGAGGCAATGATGAGTTATCAGTATATGGCCCAAAATTAGTAACCCCTACTTGTTGATATGCCTATACACAATCCCAAGTCAAGGAAGGATTATAAATGTAAGTTGGTGGATTGAAATTGTTTATCAAAGGTCTTGATTGATTGGTATTTGGTCTCAGATTAATGGAGATAGTGTTAACATGACCTCCAACATTATGGGCTACAACTCTGTTGTAGTCATGTGCAACTACATAGTAGGTATTTTGGTTGTTGGCATTCTAACACTAGTTTTATCAATTATTTAGATGTTATTAGTTATTGGCTTATTTCAAGGTATAATGGCTAGTTAGGTGATGGGCAAAGTGTTAGATGGATGTGGGCCTAGGATGGTAATCTTTAACATCTAAGTTATGGTTGCATAATTAAGATTAAACATAAGACCATAATTGCTAACAAATGATGGTGATGGTGGGGGACCAGATGGGATATGTCTTGATTATTGGTGCACTTGTGTGTGGTCATGAGGCAATGATGAGTTATCAGTATATGGCCCAAAATTAGTAACCCCTACTTGTTGATATGCCTATACACAATCCCAAGTCAAGGAAGGATTATAAATGTAAGTTGGTGGATTGAAATTGTTTATCAAAGGTCTTGATTGATTGGTATTTGGTCTCAGATTAATGGAGATAGTGTTAACATGACCTCCAACATTATGGGCTACAACTCTGTTGTAGTCATGTGCAACTACATAGTAGGTATTTTGGTTGTTGGCATTCTAACACTAGTTTTATCAATTATTTAGATGTTATTAGTTATATTGTTGGTGATTTTTTTATTTTTTTGGTTTAGCCTTGGTTTTTAAAATTGTTATTATTGTTGTTGCACTAGCCATTATTGTTGTTGTTTTTACTACTATGGCTGGTTGTTATGTTGGAAAAGGGGTTTTGATATATTTCAAGGGTTTGATTAGAATTAGAATCACCATAATCTAGTGTTATCTCCCTATTATGTAACATATTTTGAATCAAATGTTTAATTTACACACAATGACACAAATTATGTCTATTAACCTGATGATATTCACATAATTCATTTTGGTGGTGCTAATTAGGATAAGGGATGCCTTGAGGATAATGTTTTGATTTAGGCCAACTAATCAAATTAGGAATGATGAGTTTATAAAACACAAAATCAATAGGTTCTCTAAGGTCACTGAAAATGTGATGAGAAGGCACTATTCTCCTTGGAGGTGGGGCTTGTAATGGCAAATGATATTACATTTATTACATGGGCTTAATTTGTTGCACTTTATATAGTTGCTAAAAAGGTTATGGGTTGGGAGTAATTTGTATATGATACATGGGTTGAGCAGATGGTGTTTGTACCATTTGTACATGTTATGATTCTATTAATCCATTTCCAACAACATTTTTATTATGGTTGAATTGTTTTGATCTATAATGCGATGGTTGCACTTGGACTTGATGATAGTTCTGGCCATTTCCTTGATTGGGACCTTGATTATAATTTGATTAAGTAAGCTTGATGATCATTTTGTTAATAAGGGCTCATTTGATCAATAAACATTTGTTAGTGATTTCTTTAAAGGTATGCACACACTACAGTTCTAGATGATAAGATATCTCATTGTGAAATTTTTTGGTAAATATCAACTAATTGTTTATTTGGTAAATTGTGAGTGAATCAACTTGCAAGGGCTCTCCATCACTGTAGATAACTTTTAAAACTTTCACTAGCCTTTTTCTTAGCTTACATCAAGTTGACCAATGAAATCTCATGCTCGAGATTATATGAAAAGTGTTACATAAAATTGTCAAAAAAATCATCAAAATTTGATATAAAAGTCATAGGAAACTTCAAAAACCACTCTAAGGATTATCCGACTAGGCTCCTTAGGAATAAAAATAATAGGTATATGTCTATATATGCTATTGTCTAACAAGCAATGAAGAATTCTATCAAATGAGCCTTGCGGTCACCTTTCCCCTTATATTTGTCAAATTTTGGTGGTTCATACCCTAGAGGAAATGGTATCTACAAGTACTCCATGTTGAAGGGGTAAGAACACATGTCATCCAACAATTGCATGAAAATAATTAAATATTTGATCTATTGCTATTCTTGGGCTAAGAAACTATAGGGAACATTAGTTTGAGGTGAATGTTAGCTTGGCTAAATGGTTAAGTGATCAAAAGTGGAGCACTTTGACTAGGGTATGATGGAGGTATTTTTTGGGGTATATTGGTTTGGTTGGGTAATGGACAAGATATATTCATGCATGGATTAAGGTGTGATTATTGAAATTTCACATACTATAATGTTGTATCCTAGTTTGAATTAGATAAGTGGGCTTGATTTTGGGGATTCTAAGGTTGGGATAGAGGGATATGAGCATACTGTGTCTATTGGGTTTGAATAGGGACACATTTTCAACTAATCAAACCTTATTGTTGAGGGAATATTTTTGAACCAAGACCCTATTTTTGAACAAGTGTCACATTATACACAAAAGCTAAAGGTTTTCTGATCAGTACTTGAGAAACATTGGAACCTCTTTACTGTGTGAATCCCCATTGGGAAGTGGATGCATGTTGGATATTCAACATTTATTATTGACCAATAGTCATATGTTGTTGATTAGACATCATTTGGATTTGAATTGGTATATTGGTCCATGAGGAAAGAGGTATGCTCATTGCTACCTGGTGAGGTGGAACATTGGTTGCCTCCTATTGAGGTGGAAATATGTTCTACCTTTGATGCATTGGTATGTTCTATTATGCCTGTTATTATGGAACACTACTCATTACCTATTGGGGAGGAGTAGGATTCATCAAATTCTATTGTTGAGGCATGACAATGCCTATTAGTTGGCTACCTAACCCTATTGGTTGAGTTCTTGAAGAAGTATCTGGTTGATAATTAGTTGGTTGAGGTTGGGATGTAGAAACTTATACTCCCTGATTTAGAAAACCACTCATGGTGTTAACTAAACGTACACTTATTTATGGATTAATTATTTGTGTACTTACCACCACCATGGTTTTGATTGGATATTGCTTACATATTGTCCCCTATGTTTTTATCAGTACTCTGCATTGAAGTAGAAAACACTTCTTTGATGGTTAGCATATGAAACAAGTTGTTGACCTAAGTGTTTTTCATGAATGTGTCTACGCCTTGATTTTATTGACCCATTAATTATATTAAAACCCTTATTGAAGGAACCAAGTCAATAAGAGGCCTACTTAAAATGGTCATATAATTAGAATTACACGTTAGGTTTAAGTAAGTTTGGTATGTTATTTGCATCTATACAAAGTGATCCTCCATGAGGTCCTTTCTTTTGAAAATCATACTAGGGTCTTGATATACCATTGGGGCTAGAGATAAAGGATTTCTAGAAGAATCCTCTTGACTATATAGTATGTTGTGAGGCATTCTTACTAGACTTGACATATTCTCATGGGGAAGCCTCCCATAAACTTAGCCCCTAATTCTATAGCTCTAACCAATATCTTGTCATTTTTTTTCAATAAGTGTCACTCAAATAGGGAAGTATCATACATGGATGGTATATTAACATAGTATGGTTGTTGAGGAAATGGTTCTTCAACTATAGGTATCACATCTAGGTATTTCTCTATTTGTTCTTGATCTTGCTCTAAGTATGGAGGCATGTTAACCAAATGATGAAGCAATGGGTCTTGGTTTTGTGCCCATATTTGAGTGTTATAAGATGGATAAGGATCCATCTCATAATCAACATTGTTTGCATAGGGGTCTTGAACCATTTATTCTTGTATGACTACATTACTAAACCCCAAATTATACATGAGGCCACTACAAGTGTAGGAAGACATGTTGGGATCCATAGTAAATGTTTCACAACCAAAAATAATAGAGTTCTACAAACTCTATAAATGTGATGTCAAAAAACAAGTTCAAACTTGATCTAACCTAATCAAAAGGATGGATATGTATATCTAAAAAGATTAATACAATGATTTGTGATAAAACAAGATAACATAAAATGTCTAATGTTACATGTCTCACATAAAAAGGTCAAGTAGATGGACCAAAAATCAAAATACCAGATTCTTAGATCAAAGTGTTTCATATGAGTATAATATTGGAAAAATAAAAGCTGCTAGGTCTTTTGGCCAAATGTAGCATCAAAAGCGAGGCTCAAACAAAGGTACATGATAGGAATCTTGGCCAAATGGTGTCAAAATCTAGACTTTAAATAGAGATGAGATATTTAATCTAACATATTTGAAACACTTCTAACAAAAACTAGGCATTTGACTCTTAGACATAAACTTGATCAATGGGTATGAGGTATGAAACAGAAGTCACTTGGAGATAGTTTATTTTCTCTGAAATAATGGCATAAACTATATTATTTCAACTAATGAGCTAGTTAAAAATTAATGGCATAACCGTGATAGACAAAGATTCACAAAGGTATATTTGAAATGGTTGGAAATTTGGACTCTATGCAAAAAGGCCTATGAAACAAGTTTTGAAATAATTTGAGCTATGTAACTAGTGTCACTCAAAATTTCACACATGAAATTTTGAGATACCCCTATTAAATTTTTGTCTTTTGTCTTTTGAGAGTTACTTATGCTTGTTGAAACTCAGTACCTTAAATAAAAATTATTTTTTAGTTTTTTTTATTATGGTTGCATTTATTCCCAATTATTTCAAACGGCTCTAAAAGGTTAAAAATGTCTGCTTAAGACCATCACTAAAAAAACCCATTTACCCATCTTTATTAGAGGATAAAAAGGTTAAGTGTTTGATCTCACTTCTATGCCAACTCAAATTCTCTAAGTTACTTTACTTATCAAGTGAAAATTAAAAACAAGTCTTACCTACAAACATGAGTTGCACTACTCAGTTCAAACTAGAGTTGAGAAATAACTTTAATTCATAGCAAAAGATAAGTAAAGAATTCCAATAAATTTTTAAAACACTAACTAAAGAAAACTAGAGTTTTGAACCTAATTTACTTGCTCAAAGTCATAATTAGAAGTAATGAAGGTTTACGAGACTGAAGTACTCATGAATCAAGACTAAATCAAGATTGCAAAGTTTCTTAACTTTAAAAGCTATATTAAGCAAAGTAGTCTAAAAAACCCATAAAAAAGTTAAAGGATTGTGTGGATACCTTGCACATGTCTCCTAGTTATCATTAATTCATTATAAAATATAAATATTAATAAAATCCACCTCATTTCCCACCTAGAATTTGAGTTATTTGACCAAGTTGCCACCCTTGTGAACCTTGAGTAACACTATTTAAACTTTTGAAGTGATTTTGGATGAAAAATATCACAATCCATTTGTTTTAAAGGTATGCAGATCATTTCCCTTTGGTTTTCATGTCTTCATTTTGAGTTTTCTTCTCATCTTTCCTCTAGTAAGTTTTCATTTGCTACCATGAATATTTTTCTATATTTTCATGTTTTTCTCCTAGTTGTTTATTATTTTACATGCATATTATTATTTTAAAAACCTACTATAATCCTCATAAACATTTTTCATTGAAAAATCACACAAAATACTAATAATATTTAACCCTTATGCAATAAAAACCAAGCTATCGACCTAGCTAAGAAACCCAATTTTTCCACAACTTGTTGCTTACCCAGAGTCTTAACCCTAAGCTAATGCCCTCAAGAAGTTTGAAGCTCTCAAGCACCCTACCTTAAAGTTAATTATTTATTATTTGGGTTTTATAACCTAAGTTACTTGTCTTAAGAAACCCAAAGTTGTAAGCCTCTAGAAACTTGGACTCCTCATAACTCATTACTCACTTAGATTATAGAATTTAAGTAACTTGCTAATATAAATCCTAAGTTATAAATTGAAAGAAACCCAAAGTTTCCCATGCCTATTACTTGTGTGGATTCTTGAGTAATTAATACTTGAGGATTATCTATACCAACCCAGCGTTGTGATACCCTTTTACTTACTATGAATTACTTGGAGTTTTCAAGGCTCTTTATTGTTTGAAATCTAAAGCTTGCTTAAGGGTATTATTTAAGACAACAACTTGAATCATTTATTCAACCTTTTCTAAACTAGTAAGAGTAGTCACTAAGTGTTCTAAAGCATGTGTCAAGTTTTTATAGAGTTAATTGGAGTAAATTTTAGGATTAGAAGGATAAGAGGAAGAAATAGCTAGACTAGAAGTACAAAAAAAACAACTTTAATTGAAGAAGTCCCTAAGTTAGCACTTGAATAAATCCCTGTGCCAAGTAGAAAGAGTAGGGAAAAAATAAATAAATATATGAAATCTTAGGAACTAAAGATGAAGTATGAGTAAAAAGGGTACCCTATTGACTCAAGTGTTTTATCCAAAGTGTTAGAAATTAGTGACATAGATATGAGACATGTATTAGTAACTGAGTTATTAGAGAGATCCAAAGCTACCATTAAGACTCCAATCATGCAAATAATAACCAACAGTGGAATCCTATAAGATATAGGTTTCCCATGTTTTTCATAATTACCTAATTTTATCCTAGAATGTGCCAAGTATTATGATTCTCTCACCAAAATAATGGATACTTCATGCAATGTAGTAATCAGGATTGATGTTTAATACCTTGATTGTTATTTAAAGATTCTATAAAAGTCTAAAGTTATAGATTTATCAATGGATAAATCCAAAAGCCTATAGAAAATACAAACTCAAAAATGTATTAAATTAATGAACACTAACTATCTAAGGAAAGCTAAATAGCCCTTAAGGTTCCCAAAATAGATAGTAAGGTCTGACTTCATCAAGGAAGTTAATGATATGACCTAGTTATTATGCAGAATAAATGGAGAAAACAATGCTAAGTTATTTTCAACTTATATGTATGAATACATCAGGTCCATTGATGTTAATAAGAGATATACAATGATTGATTAGTCAAAATTGATAAGTGATAACATTGACCACTAGCTAAGTCAAGTGCTGACAACTTTTAACTTCAAAATTACCTCATACTTAGTATATGTAACATCATCAAGTGTAGATTTATATAGATTAACTACAAAAAAAACATTAGAATCAATGGTTATATATGAATATTACCCCTAATTAGTTCTCTTTGAGTGTTTCAAACATTATAATAAGGTAAATGATGGGTGCTTTTATGAGATTATTTGCAAGTTAAATGTGGCTCTTTAACATAAGAGAGTATTTAATGTAGCACGGGATGTAATTTTCCAATTTGGATGTATTTTCATTAAATTCATCAACTTTAAATACATCATATTTGGTGGTTTCTTGGTCACTCTAGTCAAATTGCCAAGGTATCCCAGTGATAAATGGATCCTTATGGAGTTTTGTAGGTAATTAGTTGAGTTGCATGATTTATAGTCAAAGATTCACCATCCTACTATCAATTTTCCTATTGTTATTAGTCATTATCATTGTTATAAAATTTAAAAATCCAATAACGTACAAAAGGAGATTACCGCAACTATAATTAGACCCATTTTGAAGCCAGAGCAAATTTTGAATATAGAGGACTAACTCTAAATACAATTTCTCTTGAGCATATGCATATTCATGCACTTAAAGAAATTTGGATTGATTTTATGGATGATTTTGATGTAATAAGGAGAGAAAATAATATATTTACTATTTAATAGATTCGTACTTTTTGTTTATCAATAATTTCATAGGACATGGAGGATGATGAAATTGTAACTAGTGATGCCTATCATGTAGGAAGAGGGGATAATGATCCACTTCTAGAGATTATTTTTAGAAAAGATAAAGTTAAAACTATTATAGACAAAACTTCTATGGTCCTTAACATGAAATCTAATTGGATCCTTAATAAGGGATATTGCATGAAAGAATTAATGATTGAAACTACTAGAATAATCCTAAAGAGGAAGATAATTCAAGGAGAAAGTAGTCAAGAGCTAAAGAAAAAATTAAAGTCGAAGAGAAATATTGATGACACTTATTCTATGGTTAAAGATAAATAACTAATTTATCTTCCACCACACCTCCTTTGGTCACCTCCATAGATACTTCTCCATCCACCATTTCTACTTTTACTACACCTTCCATAGATCCATCAATACCCATGCAACATCCAATATCTCATAACATCAAGCCTCCCTAGAAGCCCATTTAGAAGAAGACTATTTTCCCTCCCCCTCCTCTTCCTCCATCTTCTACATGCACTATTACACCTCCACCCCATTTAAATTATCAACCAAGCACTCAAAAGGAGCTAGAATAGGTAACTACTAAAACATTGACCTCATCTTAAGAGGTATCACAAGAAAAACAAAGGAAATGGTTGTACATAAAAAAGAAATAGAAGCTGCGGTAGAGACAGAGAAAGTGAAAGAGAAGAAGAAATAGAAAGAGAAATAGGAGAAAGAAAAGGAGAAAGAGAAGAATAAAGAAAAAGAGGAGAAGAAAAAGGAGAAGGAGAAAGAGAAAAATAAAGCACAGGTAGAGAGAGAAACAAAGAAATAAAAGGATGAGTAGATTGTTTCTAATATTGATCAAGGTATTTCAAATGAAAAAAATGTTCTAAGTAAAGAAGATCCTTCACAGTACATATTATTAGGAAACAATCATCAACAAGTGGTTGTACATTTAGTTACTCCAACAAGCACAAAATTCTCATCTTGGTTAGCATTATAGATAGTTCTTAAAACTAAAGAAGTAATAAATTTGAAGGAGACTAATTTGTAGTTGTTAAAGATTCTTAATAGGAAAGAAAATAATAATAAGAGCACTAAAGTAAATTCTAAGTCAATAATTGAACCTTAAGGGAATAAATTTGTAGAGGTATTTGTTCCTCCTCAGGGTAAGAGTAGAGATGAAGACACTGAACAAGACCTAACAGTCACTAAAATATCCCTTGGATAAGTTACCCCATAAGGTTTAAATCAAGATACTTATACCTTGTTAGATAAAGCTCGATGATGAGAAAGTTGATAAAGCCAAATTGAAGGAACAAATTGTAAAGTTGTGTGAAATAATTGCCAAAGTGGTAAGATCTACTCTTCAACAGTCAATTATTTTAGGTGATTCAATTGGTCAGAAAGTAATAACTAAAATAGAAGAAATAGGAGATAAGGCTAAATCCATTAATGAATGGATAGAGAAGATGTTAAAAACTGCTCAGAAGCACTTTCTCATTGTCCCAGGTATTCATCTTGATATTGAAAATAAATTAGCACAAATAAAGATAGTAATGAAAGAAATAGAAAATGAGAATGGGATTTCTGAGTTGTACTAAGAAAGTCTTCAAAGAATAAACACTTTAAGTGAGAAAATTTTAATCAAAGAATAGATTGTTTCTGAAGGGTCAGTAAAGAAAGTGAAACATGAAGAACACCTCCTATCTTTTCACATGTGTATCCTGAGGGCCATGCGTGAAAAAATAGAGACTTTAGAAGAAGATGATCATAATGAAAAAGTGAATCTAGAGGATTGCATCTATGGTCTTACTAACATTTGGTCTGAGAAAACTCTAAGGACATCTAAATAGCTATATCAATAGTTTAAGAAATTAATTAAAAATGTCACAAATCCTTTCATAGTGAAATCTATAAATGAGTTAATCAAATGTAAATAAGAAATAAAAAGGATTGAACCAAGACTTGAGAGGGTGAAGGATTATGGCAGGGAGTTGGAAAGAGAATTTCTGAGGTATGAAACTAAAAGGTAATCACTTATGAAATAATATGATGCATCAATATAGTTCATGATGTCCTAGTATATCAAATATAGAGAGAAATGTAGATTTGAAGTTCACGATGTAGAGTGATTGTTTTTGTTCCTCTTCTTGAAAACTTATTATTTCTTTCATTTTATTCTATTTTATTTAAGTAATGTATTTGAAGCAATTAATTTATAATTAATGCCATTTACTGAAGTTATTTTTATAAGTTACTTTGTGATATGTAAGACTCAAGTAACATGGCTAAACACAATTACTTGAAGTCATTTTGTAAAAGCAAATTACTTAAGTAAGCTTTGTGATTTCATGCAAAGAGATTGTTTTTGATCCAAATAATAAAACTAAAAAGTGTCACATGTCATCAGCCATTGCATGCCACATAGGAGAAATTATATGAGGATTCCTCTCAATGGTTCTTAATTTTTAGCACAACACTTGTAAATTCAAGGAGTTGTCTCCTCTTTGTTTTTGACTTCTAAAATTGTATAAATATGAGTGCAGGCATACATGTTTAAGGATGATAATTTTTGAAAAGCAATTGTAACTAAAGAAAGAGAGTTTAAGTAATATAAAACTTTATGTTTAGATTTTTTAGTTTTTATTTTGTACGAAATTGGTTCAAAGTGAATAAGAAGGACACTGATTTCTATGGAACTTTCAATCTCATGAGATCATTTGATGGATTTGTGAAGATTAAAATGGTAAAAATTGTGTAATATGTAAATTTGAATGCAAATTTTAATATTTATTAATCATTTTATAAGAGGATTATCATCTTTTGAATGTTTATTTACTGGTATTGATTCAATAATCTCTATAAAACTACTTATTGTGAATTACAACTTCTTTCTTCTCACATGTTCTAGTATTTCATTCTCAATTTCTCAAAATTTCTTTACACATTCTCTAAAACAATTGCTTACTTTCTATAAAATCACCTTGTTAAGGATCATGAAATCTATGATTAAATTAACACCCTAAAAATAAGATAACTTTCACATAATTTGTATAATTTGTGAATAACTAAGAGCTGTGAATAATTATAAGTAAATAAACATAAGCATATAGGAAGTTCATAATTAAATGAAGGGGATTTAATCCCATGATTGTCTAGGTACTTTTGATAGCCTATAGAATATCTAGACAAATTTTTTTGGTGACTCCACTAGAGACCTACAAACTAAACTCCCAAAACTAAAATTAGATTACTCACACAACATAGTTAATTTTTAGTTTTCCAAAATTTGTATGTTTTGAAAACCTTTCATCTAAAACATTGTATGTAGAGTAAGTTATACACCTATGAGTAAAGCATGTCATTTCTAAAGTTAACTCAATTTTTAAAAAATAGACACATCAATTTTCTTCAAGTTATTACATGTTCGGAAGCCACAATTTGTTTTATGATTTATTTATCTTAAGATAATTGTAGTCAAGTAACCACCACTTAAGTCTCTGATTATAAACCAAGTTACTTGAATAAATATTTAGAAGACTTTTTGAGCTTTAATCTAGCAAATCAACCTTTCACTAGAGCAAGGAGAGCTCAAGACCAAATTGATGACTTCTTTAAGCTATAAGAATGATTTAATTTTAGTTTTCCCATCCAAGTTAGAACAAGAAGAGCCAAAATTTTACCCATGAGACAAGCACAAACTCTTTAGAATTAGCTTCAACATAATTCTCTAGGAATAATTCAATCCACAAACCCTTAATTCCATATTCCTAGAAGAATGATGCTACCACTTTTGGTCTCTTGGGGGGAAATGAATGGTCCTTTAAATTTAACTCTGTCTCTCCATGACTTGCTAGAGGGGTCAAGAAAGAATTTTATAAAGTTTACAGGTGATGGAAAACAAAGTCCAAATGAGCACTTGACTGCCTTCTTTGTAGTTTGTGGAGTAACTATTGTTGAGCATGAAGATATCTCAGACTCTTCATTAAGACTTTACATGACTTAATTGAATAATTGTTTTACCATTTGGCTCCTTGAATTATAGTTAGTTGGGAAACTATGCATGAGTAGTTTGAGAAGATATTTAAAGCTAATGAATATTCTCACATATTTATTACCCAACTAAATTAGCCTAAAAAATAACCACATGAACACATGCATAACTTCATTGCCAAGTTTAATTGACTACTCTATAAAATACCTCAACCTTCTCTACCTACTAGAGATAATCAGAAGTGATTCTTCATTAATGCCCAGTTACTAGAGGTCATTTATCATCTATGTAGAGCACATCTGACTAATTTAATAATAGCTAAAAATATTACTATATATGTTAAAGATGACTGGATAATAGCTAAAAAGATTAATAAAATAACTTCAAAGGGTGATTATTTTACTTCAAACACATCATAGACCACTGATCCCCTATTACAAAAGTTGTCTATTGGCTTGATCTAAGTCAAAAGGCAAATTTCTCAAGGTACTCATGTTGCTCCTACTAGGAATGGACCTGCACAAAATTTTAATTATCAGAACAAGAACCGCATTGTTGGTCATACACAAAGACTAGAAATTGAAGATGATCCAAAAAATCATGTTGAGATGAATGAATAAGATCATATGATTGATGATACTCATTAGAGTTTAGTTAATGAATATGAATTTGTAGATCCTACTGGTGACTCCAACATAGGCTACCTTGAATATCAATCAAAAAGTGATTATGAATAAATAGTTGAAAAAGATCATAGTCACTCTTTTGAAGTGTTTACAAGGTCATAGACTCAACAAGATAGTGAAAAACCTTACAAGGAATAAGAGAAAGAGAAGGGAGACTCTAAGTCAAATGTAAGCATACTTAAAAGAGGTAATCCTTTACCCACTTCACTTACTCCTAAAGTTAAAAATGTAGCATCCTCCTCTTCATAACCTCATAAGCTTGTAACTTATAATTATAAAGCCAATTTTGTTTTGTATACATCCATCCCTTCTTTTGACATAATTGATCACATAAAGAAAACCAAAATTAAAATGTTAGAAGCTAAATACTTGAGGTC
The DNA here is from genome assembly GCA_037957365.1 of Torreya grandis. Taxonomy (NCBI): domain Eukaryota; kingdom Viridiplantae; phylum Streptophyta; class Pinopsida; order Cupressales; family Taxaceae; genus Torreya; species Torreya grandis. Next base: position 226,656 of record JARHVA010009024.1, read on the forward strand.
TTATCTAGATCAACTGAAGAGACTAGTCAAGTACGTATAAAGTATAGGGTCAAACAATATGACCAATACCTCTAAAGGTATCTCACCTACTCTCATAAAGGTTCCTTCCTAAAATAATTTTATAACTACTTCTCCCACATCTCCTTCCACATATAAAAGGATAGAGATATTTTATGTCACTCTCTTGATCAATGGATTCAACTTAAGCAACTGTATCTTAGACTATAGAGCCTTTGATAATGTTATGCCATCTAAAGTAACTGATGCCTTCAACCTCAATTTGACTAAGATAATTGGTATATGTTACTTAATCAAGAGACAAGTTCCCCTAATTGGATATATCAAAGATGCCCAAGCTGTCCTAGTAGCTTTCCTAGATAAAAGACTTAAAAATGATAATTTTGGCTATAGACATTCCTATCTCTTATGAAATATTACTATGTATAAACTTGTGAAAAGATCTAGATGGAGAAGTCAAGATGGATTGGTCATGTTTTCAAATTTCAATCAAAGGAATAAATTATAAACTTAAGCCTAAAAAGAAGTCTAGGTATATGGTTTCTAATTATGATGATCCAAGGTCATAGATTCTTTTTAAAGAATCAGATCATGAAGTTTACAACCTTGAATTGGGCAAGGAGATACAAGAACAAGAGGAAGTGTAAGAGAATACGATAAGATATGGACACTTTAATTTGATGGTAGTTATAGCTTTCTTGGTTAAGGTCCTGGGGTGGTATTGATATCACCTGATGGTAAAGTATTTTATTACTCCTACAAACTCATGTTTTAAAATACTAACAATATAGTAGAGTATGAGGAATTATTGTTAGGACTTAAAAAATCAAAGGAAAAAGGAGTAAGACTTCTAAAGGCATAACGTGACACTAAATTAATAGTAAGGCAAATTTGTGGCCAATATCAAGTGAAAAATGACAAGCTGAGGTAAAATCATGATCAAGTTCTGAGTGCAACATTAGACTTTGCAACCTTCTCAATCAACTCCATTCCTCATGATCAGATCTCCAAGGTTAATTCTCTTGTATTTACTCATCTATATTTAGGCTAGATTAACCACCTACACGTTTTTGAGAAGGTAATTATAAAGTAGAGATGGTTCATCATCCAAAGGTTCCAGATAATGTCAATCAATGGAAATTTTTCAATGACAATAAATAAATAACTAAATTCATTAAGAAACAAGACAAATTTGAGGAGCTATATTTTGAAGGAATTAGTTCACTTACACATCAAATGACATGTATCACTAACCCTAAGCTTACTGATAGTCAAGATATAATACAATTGAAGGGAAAAAAAATCCCTAAAGGGTTAGTTTCTATAGAAGAGATATTTGATAAGCATGATTAGTTTCTAAAGAAAAAGAAAGAATATGTTGATAGTTCATCCTCAAAAGTATAGTAGGTTAGTATAGGTATTGAAGAAGATCCTAAGATGGTAAACATTGGGAAATGTTGCTCTCAAAAATAAAAATAAACATTCATTGAACTTATCAAAAGATACATTGATGTGTTTACTTGGTATTACTAAGACTTGAAGTCCTTCCAACCAGATGAGGTACAACATTACATCCCACTTCAACCAGAAGCAAAGTCCTTCAAGAAAAATTTATGCCATCATAACCCTACCATCTCAAGTAATATTTATGATAAAATATAGAAACATATTGATGAAAATATCATATATCCCATCCACCATTCAAAATGGTTAGTAAATATCATCCCAATGAGAAATAAAAATGGAGAAATATGCCTATGTGTTGTTTTTTTCAATCTGAATCAAGCTTCTCTGAAAGATAACTACACATTGCCCATTATGGATCACACCATAAAAGTAGTTATAGGTTTAGAGATGTTGTCCATGTTGGATGGATTTTTAGGGTATAATGAGATAAAAGTGGCCGAGGAAGATCAATATAAGATACATTTCACAACACCATGGGGGATCTTTTCTTATTAGAAGATGCCCTTTGGGATTATCAATGCTGGAGAAAATTTTTAGTGAGAAATGCATCTAGATTTTGTATATCTAAAACACAAGAGTTAGTGGTGTACCTTGATGACTTGATGATCTTCTCCAAAAAGAGAGGTAATCACTTGGATGATCTAGAAGAAGTACTCATCCAGTGTAGGAGACATGAGATTTATTTGAACCCCAAAAAATTGATATTTGTTGTGACTAAAGGAAATCTTCTTGGTCACATAGTCTCAAAAGAGGGAACAAAGATTCATCCAAAATGAGTCAAATATATTAAGAGTTTACCTATTCCCACATCCAAAAAGGAGTACATTCATTCTTTGGCAAGGTCAACTTCCTTAGAAGATTCATTATTGACTTTTCTCAGTTGACTCACCACATCTCTGATATGATGAAAAATAAGCAAGACTTCACAAGGAATGTTGAAGAGAAGTTGGCATTTAAAAGGATTAAAGCATGAATAGTTGAAACTCCAATGATGGTTTCCCTAGATTTTAGTAAGGAATTAATTATTTACTATTATTCCTCTGAGCATAGCATGTCAGCGATACTTATGTAGAAGAATGTTGAAGTAATTGAATCCCCTATAGCTTTCATGATCCATCCATTGAAAATCTATGATTTGAAGTATAGACAAATGGAGAAACACACCTTTGTTGTATTTAAAGCATGCAAATATTTTAGGTTTACATTTTATCTTCACATACTAAAGTTTATATAATTAATATTTTAGTTAAATCAATTCTAATGTAGTAGGAGATGGGATTACTGAGAGGCACATGAGTAGCTAAGGTGCAAGAGTTTGATCTTGATATAAAACTAATGAAGCTAGTAGGGGGAAGAGACTTGTGACAATTAATGATAGAGAGAAAACCTGACATTATAGATATAGTGGTACCTTCACTCCAAGCTAATCAGATGAATATTTACCAATGGTGCTTTTTGTTGATCTTATTGATGAATGGTTTAGTAAAATTGATTACTTATTGACTTATGGAGAGAGGAAAAGTAGACCATCAAGTTGAAATCAAAGTATTATGTCCTTTCGAATAATTTTTTATACAAAATAGAAATTTATGGTGTCTTCCTATGTTATGTAAACAAAGAATGACAAAAAAAACTTCTAGAGTAGTTTCAAGACAAAACCTATGGAGGTCACTTCTTAGCGTAAGTCACAACACACAAAATATTACATGCAAGGTACTTTTGACCTACCATTTTACAAGATACTTATGATTGGGTTTCTAAATGTCAAGTACATCAACACTTTATGGGACATGTAAATTTACCATCATTACCATTAAAACTAGTTATAATCAGTGAACCATTCCAGTAATGGGGCATAGATTTTATTGGCATGTTGAATCCTTCTTCAAGCACTGGACATTGTTATGTCTTAACTACAACTAATTACTTCAACAAATGGGTAGAATCCATTTTTTTCAAGCATGCCAATTAAAATTAGTATGTGATTTCATTAAATATATATCATAGTAAGGTTTGGTGTCCCACACAAGATAGTAATAGATAATGTAACCAAATTTTCTTCAGTGGAACTAATTGTTTTTTTAGTCCATGATTTAAATCACTATCCATAAAGGAATGGTTAATCTGAATATAGTAATAAAAACTTGATGACCATCATTCATAAGCTGGTGGATAATAATCAATGTACTTGGTAGAAGAAGCTATTTGATGTGTTATGGACTGACAAAATCACTCTAAATAAATCCATTAGCATGTCTCCTTTTCAAAATTTATATGGAATAAATGTTGAGATACCAATCAACATAGAGTTTACTACTTTACAATTGTCTAAAGCTATTAAAGATACAACTTATCAAGATTCACTTGATAAGAAGATTATGTTTCTCACTGAATTGTAAGAGGCTCGTAATCAAGTTAATGACCAACTGACTGATCATCAAATGAAAGTAAAAAAGATATTTGATAAGAAGGCTTGAGATAGATAGTTTTAATTTGGTGAGTTTTTCCTTCTATGGGATAAGTAGAATGAACAAAAAGGAAAGCATGACAATTTTGACTCCCTATAGAAAGGGCCTTTCACTATAAACAAGATCTCTGGAAGAGATAACTTCATCATAACTTATCAGAATGGAATCGAACTATCAGTGCCTTATAATGGGAAGCACTTGAAGCTATACAAGGATTGAGTAGTAGGGTAGCACCTATATGTACATAAATATGTCAATTTCTATTTTATTTAGTTATCTTTTTGTTTTTCTATTTGTTTATTTATTTTGTAGTTTTTCATGATTGAGTTTTTACATGACTCCATACCTAATAGAGAAGAATCAAAACTAGAGATACTAGAATCACATCCTTATTTCTTTCTTTCTAATAGAAACAAAGATGTCACCAATTGAAGCCAGATGGTGTCACCCAAAATTTCACACATGAAATTTTGAGAAACCCCTATTAAATTTTTGTGTTTTGTGATTTACTTGTTCTTGTTGAAACTTAGTCCCCTAAATAAGACTTATTTTTTAGTTGTTTTCATTATGGTTTCTTTTATTCCCAATTATTTCAAAATATTCTAGAAGGTTAAAAATGTCTACTCAAGTCCATCACTAAAAAAACCCATTTACCCATCTTTCTCAGAGGATCAAAAATTTAAGTGTTTGAGATCACCTCCATGCCAACTCAGGTTCTCTAAGTTACTTTACTTATCAAGTGAAAATAAAAATCAAGTTTGACCTACAAACTTGAGTTGCATTTCTTAGTTCAAATTGGATTTGAGAAACAACTTTGCTTCATAACAAAAGATAAGTAAAGAACTCCTGTAAATTCATAAAACACTAACTAAATAAAACCAGATTTTTGAATCTAATTTACTTGCTCAAAGTCACAAGTATAAGTAATGAAGGTTTATGATCTTGAAGTACTCACGAATCAAGACCAAAATAGTATTGTCAAGCTACTTAACTTTAAAAGCTAAATTAAGTAATGTAGTCCCAAAAATTTGACAAAAAGCTAAAGGCTTAAATGGTTCCCTACACATGTCTCCTAATTGTCATTAATGTGATGGAAAATATAAATATTGAGAAAATCCACCTCATTTCCCACTTGGCATTCAAGTTATTTGACCAAGTTGTCAATGTTGTGAACCTTGAGCAACATTATCTAAGCTTCTGAAGTGATTTTAGATCAAACCCATTACAACCCATTTGTGTTCAAGGCATGTAGATCATTTTAATTTTGTTTTCATGTATTTATTTTGGGTTTTCTTTTTGTCTTTCCTTTGGTATGTTTCCATTCACCATCACGAAGATTTTTACATCTTTTCATGTTTTGCTCATAGTTGTTTGTTATTTTACATGCATATTACTATTTTAAAACCCTATTATAATCCTCATAAGTATTTTGAATGTAAAAATCACACAAAATATTAAGAATATGGAACCCTTCTATAATAAAACCAAGATATCAACCTAGCTGAGAAACCTAGGTTTTCCACAACTTGATGCTTACTCAGAGTCTCGACCCTAAGCTACTACCCTTAAGAAGTCTGAATCTCTCAAGCACCTTACATACCCAAATTTATGATTAATTATTTATTCATTGGGTTTTCCAACATAAGTTACTTATCTTAAGAGACCTAAAGTCATAAGCCTCCATAAAACTGAACTCTTCATAACTCATCACTCACTCAGAGTCATGAATATAAGTAACTTGCTCATATAAATCTGAAGTTATAAGTTGAGAGAAATGCAATGTTATCAATGTATATTACTTGCATGGATTTTTGAGTAATTAATACATGAATATTATCTATACCAACAAAAATTTATGATATCCTATTAATTACTATGAGTTACTTGGAGTTTTCAAGGCTCTTTATTGCTTGAAATCTAAAGCTTACTTAGGGGTATTGCTCAAAACATCAACCTGACTCATTTCTTTAACCTTTTCTAAACTAGTAGGAGTAGTCACTAAGTGATATATAACAATTTTCAAGTTTTTCTAGAGTTAACTGGAGCAAATGTCAAGATAAAAAGGATCATAGGAAGAAATAGCTAGAGTATAAGTACAAGAAACAAAAACTTTAATTGAATAAGTCCCTGAGTTAGAACTTGAAGAAATCCCTATGCCAAGTAGGAGGAGTATGGAAAAATAAAATAAATGTGTGAAATATTAGGAACCAAAGATGAAGTATGAGTACAAATGGTACCCCATTGAGTCAAGTGTTGTATCCAAAGTGTTAGAATCAGTGACACAGATATGGGGCATGTATCAGTAACAAAGTTATTGGAGAGATCCAAAGCTATCATTAAGACTCCACTAATGCAAGCAATAACCAATAGTGGAATCTTGAAAGCTATATATTTCCCAATTTCTACACAATTACTTGAGTTTGTCCTAGAATGTGCCAAGTATTATGACTCTCTCACCAGAATAGTGAAGGACACTTAAAGCAATGTAGTAATCAGGCTTGATGTTCAATACCTTAATTATTATTTAAAGATTCTAGAAAATTATAAATTTATATATTTATCAATGGAGAAATCCAAAATCCTCTTATAAATATAAATTCCAAAATATATTAAATTAATGAGCACTAACTATATGAGGAAATCTAAGCAGCCCTCAAGGTTCCAAAAATAGATAATAAGGTCTGAATTCATCTAGGATGTTGATGATATTACCCAGTTATTATGTAGAATAAATGGAAAAAGGAATACTAAGTATTTTTAAACCTAGATGTATGCATACATCAAGTTCATTGATGTTAACAAGATTTCTACAATGATTAAATGGTCAAGATTGATAAGCGATAACATTGACCACCAATTGAGTCAAGTGTTAACAACTTTTGACTTCAAAATGACCTCATACTTAGTATATACTATAGCATCAAGTGGAAATTTATCTAGATTAACTACAAAAGGAACATTAGCATCAGTGCCTATATATGAATATTACCCCCAATTACTTCTCTCTAGGTATTTCAAATTTTATAAGAAGGTAAATGATGGGTTCTTTTATGAAATCTTTTGCAAGTTAAATGTGGCTCTTAAACACAAGAGAGTATCTGAGTATTTGATGTAGCATGGGATGCATTTTCCCAATTTGGAAGCATTTTCATTCAGTTCCTCAACTTCATATACATTAGAGTTGGTTATTTTTGGGCACTCTAGTCAAATTTCTAAGGTATCCCAATGATAAATGGATCATTATGGGGTTGTGTTGGCAACTAGTTGAGTTTCATGATTTACAGTCAAAGATTCACCATCCTACTATTAGTTTTAATATTTTTATTGGTCATTATAATTGTTATAAAATTTACAAATCCAATAATGTACAAAAAGAGATGTACCAAAACTACAATCAGACCCATTTTGAACCAAAGCAAATTTTGATTGTAGAGGAGTAGCTCAAAAGATAATTTCTCTTGATTATATGCATATTCCTGCACTTGAAGACTTTTGGATTTATTTTAGGGACAAATTTGATGTAATAATGAGAGACAATAGCATATTAAATATTGAAAAAAAATCATACTTTTTATTTAATAACAATTCCAGAGGATATGGAGGATGCTAAAATTGTAGATAATGATGCCTATCATGTAGTAGGAGGGGCTAATGCTCCATTTTTGGAGATTGTTTTTGGAAAAGATCAAGTTAAAACTATTTTAGACATAAATTCTATGGTCCTTTACATGAATTCCAATTGGATCATTAATAAGGGATATTTCATGAAATAATTAATGATTGAAACTACTAGAATAAGAAATAAGTGGAAGATAATTCAAGAAGAAAGTAGTCAAGAGCTGAAGAAGAAATTGAAGTTGAAGAGAAATGCTAATGAAACTTATTATATTTTAAAAGATAAAGAACCAACTCAACCAACTACCATCACACCTACTTTTTTCACCTCCACAAATACTTTTCCACCCATCATTTTTACTTCTAATTCACCTATCATAGATCCATCAATACCCATACCACCTCCAAAATCTCATAGCATCAAGCCTCTCAAGAAGACCATTGAGAAGAAGACCATTGTCCCTCCTCCTCTTCCTCCATCTTCTCCACCCACTACTCCACCTACACACCCTTTATAATATCAACCAACCACTCTGAAGGAGTTAGAACAAGTATCTAATGAAAAATTAACCTCATCTTAGGAGGTATCACAAGAAAAGCAAAAGGAAATGGTTAAACATGAAAAATAAACAAAAGTTGAGGCAAAGAAGGAGAAAGAGAAAGATAAGGAGGAGAAGGAGAAAGATAAAGAGAAGGAGAAAGAGAAGGAGAAGAAGAAAGAGAAAGAGAAGTAGAAGGAGAAAGAGAAAAAGGAAGTAGAGGCTAAGAAAGAAATAAAGAAAGAGAAGGATGAGTAGATTGTTTCTAATGTTGCTTAAGGTATTTTAGATGCAAAAAATGTTCTAAGTCAAGAAGTTCCTTCCTAAGACTTAGTAGTAAGAAACAATCAGTAATAAGTGGTTCTACATTTAATTACTCCAACAAGCACAAACTTCTCATCCTAATTAGTATTGTAGATAGTTATTGAAACTAGAAAAGTGATAAATTTGAAGGAGATTAATTTAAAATTGTTAAAGAGTTTTGATAGGAAAGAAAAGAAGACCAAGAGTACTAAAGTAACTTCTAAGTTAATAATTAAACCTTTAGGGAAGAAATTTGTAGAAGTATCCATTCCTCCTCAGGGTAAGAATAGAGATGAAGTCATTAAACAAGACTTAATAGTCACTAAAATATCCCTTGGATAAATTACCACATAAGGTTTGAAGCAAGATAATCAAACCTTGATAGATAGTCTATTCTAGAATCTCAATGAAAAGAAAGTTGATAAAGCCAAATTAAAGGAAAAAATTGTAATGTTGTGTGAAATAATTGCCAAAGTGGCAAGATCTACTCTTCAACAGTCAATTATTTTAGGTGATTCAATTGGTCAGCAAGTAATAACTAAAGTAGAGGAAATGGGAGATAAGGCTAAAGCCATTGATTAATGGATAGAGAAGATGTTTCAAACTACTTAGAAGCAATTTCTTGATATCCCAAGTATTCATCCTGACATTGAAAATAAATTAGCACAAATAGATATAATAATGAAAGAAATAGAAAATGAGAATGTTATTTCTGAGTTATAACAAGAAAGTCTTCAATTAATAAACACTTTGAGAGAGAAAATTTTAATCTAAGAGTCGATTGTTCTTAAAGGGTTAGTAAAAAAGTGAAATAATAAAAACACCTTATATATTTTTTCATGCATATCCTTGGGGCCATGTGTGAAGTAATAAAGAATTTAGAATATGATGATCATAAAGAAAAATTGAATCTAGAGGATTACATCTTTGGTATTACTAACATTTTGTCTGAGAAAAATCCAAGGACATGTGAACAATTATATCAATAGTTTAAGTAATTAATTGAAAAGGTCTCAAATCCTTTCACAATGAAATCTATAAAAGAGTTAATCAAATGTCAACAAGATATCAAAATAATTGAGCCAAGACTTGAGAGGGTGAAGGCTTATTGCAATAAATTAGAAAGAGAATTATTGAGGTATGAAATTGAAAGGCAATCACTTACCAAATTAGATGATACAATAATACAATTCATGATGTTCCAACATATCAAATATAGAGAGAAATGCAGATCTAAAGTTCACAATGTGGAATGATTATTTTTGCTCCTCTTCTTGATAACTTCCTTTTTATTCTTCTATTTTCTTCTATTTTCTTTAAGCAATGTATTTGAAGTAATTTTGTTCTAAGTAATTACTTCATAAGTAATGTCATTTACTAAAGTTACTTGTATAAGTTACTTTTTAAGATGTAAGACTCAATTAACTTGGCTAAACGACATTACTTGAAGTCATTTTGTAAAATAAAATTACTTAAGCAATATTTATGATTGCATGCAAAGAAATTATTTTTGATCAAAATAGTAAAACTAACAAGTGATACATATCATCACCCATTTCATGCCAGAAAGGAAAATGTATAGGAGGATGCCTCTCAATAGTTCCTAGTTTTTAGTGCAACACTTGTAAATTCAAGGAGTTGTCTCTTATTTATTTTTGACTCCAAAAATTGTATAAATAAGTGTAGGCCTTTATGCCTAAGGATGGTAATTTTTGAAAAGTAATTGTAACTGAAGCAAGACATTTTAAGTAATCTTAAACTTTGTTTTTAGATTTCTAATTTTTTCTTTTGTATGAAATTGGTTTAAAGTGAATAAGAAGGACATTTATTTTTGTAGAGCTTTGCATCTCATGAGTTCATTTGGTGGATTTGTGAAGATTAAAATGGTAAACTTTATGATATCTTTAAATCTAAATGTGAATTCCAATATTTCTTAATCATTTGATAAAAGGATTATCATATTTTGAATGTTTATTTATCTATATGGATTCAATAAGCTCTGTAAGACTACTTATTATGAAGTGAAACTTATTTCCTCTCATATGTTATAGTCTTTTATTCTCAATTTACCAAAATTTACTTACACATTTTCTGAAACAACTAGTTACTTGATGCAAAATCACCTTGTTATGGTTCATGAACTCTATGATTAAAGTAATACCCCAAAAATTATATAGCTTATACATAACTTGTATAATCTATGAATAAATGAGATCTATGAATAATTAGAAGTATATAAACATAAGCATATGGGATCTTCACTGTTAAATGAAAGGTATTTAATCCCATGACTACCTAGGTACTTCCCATAGCCTATAGAATATCTATCCAATAGTAACAATCCTAAAATCCTCAAAAGGTATGATAAATGCTTTTTTTAAGAATCTAAGGTAAAATGGTTTAACATGATTTTGACAATGTAACACTACTATCCTTAACTCAAATGACACATACACATAAAGTTTGAAAAATATCTAAGGAAAAAGTGTTGTACCAAATTAACTCAAGATAAATGGTAAAATAGGATGGGTAGTACAAAGTATAGCCTAGGACTCAAAGTGTGAGCTATACGAAAGATGACCTGATTCCTACCAAATGATGATAATGATTATGAGTCTAAAAATGGCCCTTAATCCAAATTGGATATTGAACCTAAGTTCCCTCATGTTAAGTGCAAATGGTGAACCCACTTAACACAACAACCTTATGAACTTATAAAGGTGAAATTTCAAATTTAAATTATCAATGAAAGACTTAAGAAAATGTGGGTGAAGGGTCTAGACAAAAATGGGAAACATAACTGCACCAATGTTTGATACGACACAAAGTTTATGATAAATTTTTGAACAAGGAAAAAGATGATTTTCACTTGGGCAACATAACGCCTCCTTATTCCAAAAAAATGGTGGACAATGTGTTTGGTTATGTGTTTTTGTTAACAAACAATTTTGACTCTAAACATGACCAAGTAATTTAAGACACAAACGAATTAGCTAATTAGTTTTCTTAAGCCTTAAACTAATAAGGTGTGGAAAAGTGGGGTTAACTAAACTAACAAGTTTTTAAACGTCTAGATGGATCAAATGTATACAAATTTCATGTCATCATGAAAAATAAATTCACATCATTTGGGTCAACATCATATGGATTGTTGTAAAAGGCCTTACCCTTTTTACAACCATTACATACATCACTCACTCAATGTAGTATGATGTCCAACATGCTCAAACATCCCAAGCTTAGTCTCTACTAAAAGAGATAGTTTAACTACTCAAACCACCATCTCAGTGAGGGGATCCCAATTTATATACACCCCATGGAGAGGGATTGAATAAATACTAGGAGATGAATTATTGTGTCAATCCTTCCATATAAAACTTATGGGAGGTAATTAATTCCCCCTCACAATCTAATATGTAATAAAATAGAGGCCAAGTAAAAGAGATTTATGGTTGTTTCTAGATCACCCAAGCCATGCAGGTCTTGGGGAGAGCCTTCATAACATATTTTTTTATGTCTTTAGACTAAGGCAATTTAAAATGAAGATGGTTCTTTTGGTCCCACAAGTTCCCTATAGGAGATGGGGGGAGATCATACATGTACAACTTCCTTTTTTCTCAAACAAATCTAACTAAGAAAACAATGATTAACTTTCATAAAAAAACTTGGAAGTGAGTTCAATTTTAAAGCACTAAAATGAAATATTTGGTGGTTTTATTTGGCCTCGTATCCTTAAGTTAAATTTTTTTAAAAGAATAAAGAAAACTATTCAAGTAAACACCCTAAAAATTTCTTTAAGCACTAAATGAAAGATTTCTAATTTTTTTCAAACATCCCAAAAGAGGTTTAAAAAGATCTAGTTAAGCATGATTTTACACCTTTTAAGTAGGCCCTAAAAGGAAATGGTTAGAGTGTTGTTTAGCTTTGAAACACTATTTCAAATGACACAAGTAACTTTGAAAATTGAACTCTCGGGTTCACACAATCCAATCTTGCAACTCTACGGTCCAATACCACAACTCTACAAAACTATGACTAGTTAACACAATATCATAAATCATGGGTTAATCAACACAAATTGATAATATTACTACTCTAATAGACAATATCACAATTGACAAAGAGAACCCATAACTTAGAGAGTTATGGTATTGTTGCTTAACCCTAATTGTCCAGGTTAATCACTAGTAGATTAACTACAATATCATTACTCAAATTGATAATATCATAAATTACAAAATTATGGTATTACATTATCATAATTTTTGAGTCACGATATTTCAATAATATAAATTGACCTATAGATATAGAACATGTTAGTCCAAAAATGTAGTTAAAATGTAATATTGTGATCGAATGACAAAACTATGACTATGTCAGTTACAGGATTATGGTCCAAAGTATAATATCATAAATCCATAGTGAAAAAACCATTACTTCTAAAAAATATGATTTTACTCAAGTTTTCAATCCTTTTGCTCCCACACTCCAAAATTATGCATTAAATTGGTTAGCACGTTACTTGTAGAAGCTATTTGATCAAATTCATGGGGTGCGGTCCCACTGTGCATGCCATTATGTGAACTAGGAATTTGACTTAAGAGAGGGGGTTAGATCAAGTGTTAGTTCAAAATGAAATCAAAATTAAAATAAAACACTAATAAGCATGACATATATAGGCCTAGACTCTAGGGGGAGCTTAGTAATAAACACATATATGAAATCAAAAACTAAAACATAAGAGAAACCTTCCTTCACCTTCTTTGGAGCTTCTAAATGGTTAATACTATGGCTTCCTCAGATTGTGGATCAAAGAGTCTTCATCAATAGATTTTTTTGGATCATTCTCTCCTTGTAACTTTGTCTTATGATGGATTTGGCTTGGTTCAACAATTGTGCATGATAACACTATACTAAATGGCTTTTGAACTCATTTAAGCTTTATAACTTTACACTATCCAAGCTTAAAATTATGGTTGTGAGGCCTTGCATTTATAGATCTTTGTAAATGATCAGAATGAACCTAAACCATCCATCTCAAGATGAATGGGTGTGGCTAATAATATATTCAATTTTGGAGGCTAAAATCAATTATTTCCCTCATAAATATTTGGGATAGAGAGCCATTAAAGAGGCATGGGGGGGGGATTAATCAGATATTTGTTGCAATTATGTCTTATAGATGCCACCCCATAAAATGATATATTAGATGATGAAATTTTTAAATATAAATTTATATTAATGATATTCAAAAAGGTCCATGAAAAATTAACTTAAGCTCTTGATTCAAATTAATTAACCTTAAACATGATTTATCAATTTTGGTGTAAATCTTGGTAATTGGTGCACAAATTAATCAAAATGGTCAAAATGTCATATTATTGGCTTAAAATATGACTATATTAGAATTAAGATGGAATTTTAGATGCATTGGAACCATTATCCCATTTAGGCTATTGTCGACACAAAATAACAAAAGCATGTGTCTTGTGGAAGAAAATTGGTAGAAAAGAGCAATCTAGAGCACCTTGGTGTGAAATCATGATTTTAAATCCAAATGTTATGATTAAATTTAGATATATCATTAAAAAAAATTCCCCATTTAGGGATACACTTGTATAAATTGACACTTGTGTATTAAAAATTTACATCATTTAGCATGTTTTAGTGTTTTTAGCCCAAATTGTGCATTTTGGTAGAAATTGGTCTGAAGCCTGGTTGGAGGTTATTAGTGGCCACTTTTAGGTGTCTATAAAATGTTAAAGTACTTTTGAAAAAAATTATTAAATAATTATTTAACCCCTCTTAGTTATGATGATTACAACATGTAGCCTTGTAGTATATCAATTCAGATCATTAGCATAGGTTCCCAAAATCAGTCTTTTTCTCAAGATCTTATGTCCTCCAACTTGACATGTTACCTTATAAAATAGTGGTTAGTGTGATTTAGTGAAGTATAGATGAAATAAAATACCCATCTATTAATAATCATTACCTATATATCCATATAATCTAAAGAGGGACTCAAACCAATGTAGTCGTGCCCCTTTATGGGCTTGTGTGTGAAAAGTTGAGCAATATGTTATATGCAAGTGAATGTAGTGACCTATCTTGTAACTTGAAAAATAGTACTCATGGGTTCCTATTTGAATTATTTAAACATTTAATAGGAATAACCTTATGATTTATTCTAAAATATGATTAATATGGTAGTATATCTCAGTTGTGCTAATTTGTTTTGGTAGTGTAGCATGAGCTTATTTGATGATTAATATGTATTACTTAGGTCGATAATGAATGGATTTTTATTTGTAATTATACCACACCTTTTTAAATTTTATCACAAAAGGGTTAAATAAAACACATACTCCAACCCATTAATTTTTTTAATACTTTAAAATTTAATTATTTATAAGACAGGGACACTAGTGTCAGAGCTAGGACACTAGTGTCAATGCTAGTGTCTTAGTATAATTGGTAGTTTCCTTTAAAATATAAAGTTTTTGAGGATATATAACTAAAAAATTAGGATATAAATTGGGTTTTATGTATAATATATGATAAATTTTATATAGTTAATCAAAATATTAGGTTCATACTATATAATAAGAAGTTAGGCATACTAGATGGCAAACACAAGCCTTATGACAATGAAAAGGTCATGAACTGAAGGGTTAAACTATGATTTGTATTTTTCAAGTGTAAAATAATATAATATCATGTAAAATAATATTTTAGTTTCGAAAATATTCTCCTTCATGTTCTCACATGGAGAAAAAATCAAATTCAAATATTAAGACCTCATAAATGCTTAAAATTTTGATAGAGGATTATTTGCATAATAAATGTGATTTAAATTTTTAGGGTTATTAGAGTTTAAGCCCTAAGTTTTTAAAGGGTATGAGTATAGTAAATGAGGTTATAGATATGCAATAAATATAACTATTGATTTGTAATAAAATTAACCTAGGTTAACCTTTCTAAAAATAACAATAAATGATGTAAACAAGTACTTAGATAGAAATTGACTAAGACGAGGGATCTATAGGTTAAAAAATTGGATAGGAGATGATCTAAGTGTTTTAGATAGGATCTCAGTGTAAAAAACCTTAAAATATAGTAGAAAACTAATTGTATAGTAGTGTCGATTCCACTAGTGTTCTTTTGGTACTAGTGTCTTCTATGCAAAACTATTATGAGCTTTTGGGTGTACCTATGTTTGAGTTTGCCATGCTTGTTCCCATGTGCATGAGTTATAGATCCATATATGTTAATTTTTTTGTATTGATTTTATATGTAAAACCTAAACCTCCATATTCTTATGGCATCTAATTCGTACAATTAGCAAAGTGTGATTAAAATGGGGTAGGCTAGACATCCTCAATATCTCACTATGGTGAGCATTGCTTACATACTAATAATTTAAGGAGGTATC
>JARHVA010009024.1:247500-381630 GCA_037957365.1 Torreya grandis
TACTATTAATACATGTATTATGCTAAATCTATACTATTTATTCATATACATCATTAAAGAATTTGGCTATAATATTAAATTAGTTATGGTTGAATTCGTAATTATAGTTTTATAAAATAAATGTAGTATTTATATTCTATTTTTAGCATTATACTTGATCTTGTGATCATAAGCTAAATAGACTAGCTCTTGACCTTACTTTTTAGTTATCTTAAACTAATGTATTAGTTAAAGATCACTATGTATGTTTTTAGTATATTGGAATTTCTATAAATTGAATTTGTGTAATACTTTTAAAAAATATATCTTATTCTAGTAAAACCCAATGGGGTTGTTACATTATGGTATCAGATCCATGTTTTAATCTTAGGACTTTGGGTATTAGGCCCACCATTCTTCTACTACATCTATAACCCCACAAGTCTCAGGATCAAAACATGGCTCTAATACCACAATGTAACAATCCCATTAGGTTTTACTAGAATAAGTCAATTTTTTTAAAAATAATTACACAAATTCAATTTTAATAAATTCAATTATATAGAAAACATACATAGTGATCTTTAACTAAATATATTGGTTTAGTATAACCAAAAATCAAGGCCAAGAGCTAATCTATTTAGCTAATGATCATAAGATCACAAGATCAAGTACAATGATAAAAATACAATATGAACATTGCATTTATTTCATAAAATTATAATTAAAAATTCAACCACATCTGATAGAATATTATATCTAATTGCTATAATGGTACATATGAATAAATAGTATAGTTTTAGCATAATAAAATTATTAATAATAAATTATAATGATATAATACTACATAGAGCATGTGAGTGTCAACGAACTCAAATATCGATAAATAATCATGTGTAGTCATTAGTGAAGTACTACTAAGGGGAGGGAGAGCATCATCTAAGTGTTTTTTCATACCAACTATGCACTATCAATTCACTACACAATCTCCCAACTAGGGAATGGCCCTCCATTCATAGATGGGTAGATAATGATGATACATGATTCAAGAATTAAAAATAAAACCTATATGTTGTAAGATAATTAATACATGATGTATAGCATAAAAAAACCCATTATAATATGATACCACACAAAACATGTAAACAAAATCAAATAGATGAAATGATAATGTTTAACCATAAAAAATACTTTGGCCAAAGTTTTCATATAGTTATTTGATCTCTAAGATCAATCAATTTTGTACACACCACTCAATCAGATTACACTATTTCTATGTATTAGTAACACTGTTTAAGTAAGTGAAATCTATCTCAGTTGATAATATAGGGTCATTAATATATATTGGTTCATATAATAAAAATAGGAAAAACCAATAGATTTTATAATGAATTTTTCCTACTAAAAGATATAATATGTGCTAAATAAGGAAATCTCAAATATATCTATTTAATCCATCAAATGCAATGTAATGATTCCAAACATCTTATTTATATACATCACAATAGTATTAGATATATAATCAAGTTTAAAATAGTCATCAATAAAATCAAACCATTCGAGGATGATATATATCAAGACATCAAATTACCAAAAATTAACATGTAACTCTATTTTTATGTTATCCATCCATATAATAATATCTATTAGCTCATTACTTTATTTTCCATTTCCCAATTCAATAACTAAACTATTCATAAACCATCTAATGATAAAAGGATTGAACTAAATATTTGAAATACTACTTAACTAGATGTTCCTTGAATTCCTCAAATTCCATTCTAAGTTCAACCACATTAGGAAAAGTAAACAAGCATTTATTCCTCTTTGATAATGCATAAGATGTACTCAATTATCAATCAATATAAACACATTTATTTTTGGTATAATCTTAATTATAAAAGTATTATGTCATTAATTAAGCGTATTAATAATGTTTATATTTATGCATATAAACACAATATTATATAAAGTCCTTTGTCATACTGTATAACAAGTATCACATATAAAAATATGCATAGTCAAATACTCTGCCATATTTCCCATTTAATTATTTTCAATATCAAATAAATGTTGAACTCAAGTTATAAATTTATGACTAAGTCCCAACTAGCTCTCAATCCACACTCAATACCCCATAAAACATATAGTCAAAACCACACCCAGCCACATTTATATATAGGCAGATTTCAATATAAAAAAGTATATTTATAGACACAGTCCTATATTGACACAACTGGATATATGAAAATATAGATGAATATAAAGTGAGTATGTATATTTATACTTCTTTAAACTTTAAGTGTTCAACCCATGTCCATTGGATATAAATGTAATCACATTCATCAGCTTTATACAATAGTATTTAAACCAAAGGTTTTTATCTATTATCATTCACATTAAAATGTATGTGTAAGAACCTATCTTTATATATATATATATATATATATAGACACACACACACACACACACACACACACACACACACACACACACACACACACACACACACACACACACACACACACATTTATATCATTGAGCCATCTACTAAATACTTGCAGGATATATGAATATACCCTTGTATATTTATAAAATTTTAGTTATACCCAAATACAATTTTCATAAATGAATAATCACAAACATGTATTATATCTAAATTCTTCCTAAAATTATTCATTATAACCCTATACACATATCCATTCCCTATATGGGTTTAAATTACAAAATATTGACTCAATTTATCATAAATGTAAGCCAATTAATTGTATGAAGAAAGGAATGATTCCCTATTCCCTATCCTACTTTAATATAGCCACATATTAGCTCTATTTAAAATGACAACCACCTAGCCAATACCTATGTATAAATGAGTAGATGAACTGAAAATAATTTTTAATGGACTGATTTAAACTATATAACCCAGTCATGCCCTCATCTCTCTCTCTCTCTATATATATATAATAGAGAGAGAGAGAGATGAGGGCATGACTGGGTTATATAGTTTAAATCAGTCCATTAAAAATTATTTTCAGTTCATCTACTCATTTATACATAGGTATTGGCTTGGTGGTTGTCATTTTAAATAGAGTTAATATGTGGCTATATTAAAGTAGGATAGGGAATAGGGAATCATTCCTTTCTTCATACAATTAATTGGCTTACATTTATGATAAATCAAGTCAATATTTTGTAATTTAAACCCATATAGGGAATGGATTTAACTCTATTTAAAATGACAACCACCAAGCCAATACCTATGTATAAATGAGTAGATGAACTGAAAATAATTTTTAATGGACTGATTTAAACTATATAACCCAGTCATGCCCTCATCTCTCTCTCTCTCTCTCTCTTTCTATATATATATATATATATATATATATATATATATATATATATATATATATATATATAGAGAGAGAGAGAGAGAGAGAGAGAGAGAGAATTAAATGGTTCAATATTTAATCAAACATGTTGATTCATGATCAAAATAGAGTCTAAAAGGTATACTCAACTAATTATAAGTCTACCCACTAGTATTTACCTTAAGGTTTCATTTCTTCCCAAAATAAAAACATAGAAATTTCACCTCATAACTTAGTATTTTATATTTGGAAAAAAACTACTCTCAAGTAGTTGAATAAGGTTTTAGAATAATATGCATGGCTTTGTGTATGGCAAGCCATTCCAAGTTCTAGGTATATAACCTTGGTTTTCTACATTTCCATAATAATGAAAACAAATAAAATCCTTAAATAATTAACTAGGTTTGTTCAATTAATCCATTACATACATCCTAAGAATTTAAAAAACAAAACCGTACCTAGTATTTTAAGCCTCAGCCTTGCCCAATTCATTTTTTTTTTAATTCCAAACTTGATCAAATTTCTTCTTTTCTCTTTCTAACCAGCATTGATTTTTTTCCTTTTTATTTGTTTGCATGATAACCTAATTCTAACTAAAAATTATACTATATCCACCGTAACTTACTATAATCTCAATGAAGGAAGAGTCATTCAAGTCGAACTGGGAGTGTAATTGGTAAGGACTAAACAATCTACCATGCAAAACTCCAAATAAAATGTATGTTTTACATAATAGATTGATAACACAAGTCAAAACCAAATAAAAAAACCCTAATCTTAAACATTCCTAATTATTATAATCACTTTTAAGCCTAATGATCATAATCATCAACTCTCATATGATAAACGTTATAACATTGACTTGGCACAATGACTTTCACCAAATATCATTTAAATGTTTATGATTATTAACAATAATAATCATTTAAATATTATAAAAACTCCTTAATATTTTAGGAATCACAATTGATAAGAGGGGTTGGGGTGAATCACTGTCTTAAAACTTTGTTTCAATTCCTCTTTATCATACATGAACCATGACATCAACATATAGATCAAATAATACATAATCAATCAACTATACAAACATGAAACATAATTACATAGGAAAACACATCATATATGTTGGAAACACTAAATAATAATAAAAAACACTGATCCTTGAAAGTGTAATACACTCCTATAATTTAAAATATCACAATTTAGTGAAACACCAACTCCATATGGAGCACCAACCCTAACTAGATAAGCACCAACCTAGTTACACTTTAGCAAACACCAACTTGCAACGAGGCACGAAACCCCTAGATGACTCAGTACCAACTTATCTACTTGATTTATTTGATAACCTTTATATCACTATGTTTCTCACACAATAGATGATGATCAACTTTTTTAGCTCTTCACAAGTTTATCCCTCTTAAACTACCTTTTAGGCTTCTTCGCTCAACTAAGTCTCTTCAAGACTTATTAGGTCATATGACATTGATATTAATATGTAATAACACTATAAAATCTTCATTAAAATATCCTATACACTCCTATTAATGTCTAAAATTCCTCTTTATACTCAATAATATGTTATTTTATTTAGTTGCTCTCTACACACCCAAATAGGCCTAAAACTTCCTTGTATATATACAAGAATCTTGTTCATATACATCTTAGTTGGACATATACACTTAAACACTTTAATTATAATTAAAATAGGTATTATATAACATTTCATACATGAATAAATCATTACAATAGGTCATCCTTAATGCAAATGACCAAAACCTCTTTTAGGCCTTAAGGAGACCTAATTCAATTAGACCTTCATTTGTACACGTTACCCTTTGATCTTGTTGGAACACTTTAAAACTCCACACATGGAAGGAAAATTTTTATACCACTTAAATATACCCCCACTAATATCATATTAGTTCCATGACACTTTATAGAGCCAGTCACCACTTGAAGAACACCATTAGTACTATTCACTTTAGGCCTTCATATACATAGAAAGGTTTGTCAAATAAAACTCAATCATGTACATACTTTAGTCAAAAAAACATGAAAATAAATCACATGAACATAAAAATTGTGACATTAAAAACATCACCATATGATTTATACACTTCAACTTAGGGCATAGAGTCTCAAACTCATCGTTTTAACTTGCTTACCCAGAACTGGCAGTTTACCTTAAAGCACAGTCATGGTGACATTGATCTTCGACACCTGTATGACCATTTTAAAATAATTATTATGTATTAAAATGAAACCATAATATATCCATACCATATTTAAATACAAATATTATATGTTTTAGTGGAAACTATTAGTTTTATAGACCAATTTGTTAACCTCATTGTACACAGTCCTCACTAAGACAAACAAGTCATTTTGGCTTGATCATTTTCACCACTATAAAAAACATTAATTATTTATACCAATCATTAATAGGGAATAAAAGTATTAAAAAACATCTTAAATCATGTTTTTTCATTACTTTATCATTATAACACATTTCTAATCATCTTCTCATTATTGCTTGGGTTTTTCACTCTTTCTATCATTAGGCCTGTTAGCGACTGACTAACTTAGATGATTAGTTTATCAAAATTTAGGAATATAAAATGTAAGTAAAAAATAATTTACATGAAACATGAGTCTCAAGATTAATCCTCCATCCATTTTCATAATTTGACTTTGTCAACTCTGACTGCTATAACAATTTTTTGAGAAACTAACACTTTTCTATAGGGTCTACTCACACACCTAACAACTCAACCACACTTGGAGGTGCCTGGAAGAGTTTAAAAAACCTAAAATATCTTACCTAAGCATACTAATCCATTCTAGGTACTTTTTAATCATATCCTCAACATTGGGTAACTATTAGGGTTCTAAGAGGGGTTAAAAACACTTTCATTGTTAATTTTTTTTCATAAAACATAACCCTCAATCCAAAAATTAATGCTTGGAATTTTTATCTAAGACCCTTACCCATCTACCATGAATATATTATGTTCCCATATATAGGTTTGATGAGATGATGAGTACAAGAAAATCCTTTTTAGATTAAGAACCCTTCATTCTATACACTCGAAAGACTTATAAATAAGTTTTCATGCCTTTTATTTCATACTAAGACCTCAAACTTCATGAAATTTTTTGAAAAAACATATCTTACCTCTATCAATGCTTATATGAGCTTAAAATCCTTTAAATATGATGATGACCCCTCATTAGGCACACTCTCTCTTTATTTTCTAGATCTTAACCTATAAACCAAATTAGGTCTTAAAACTGAACTTCACACCTCTTTTCATGAGCTCTCTACCAATCTCACATACTCAAAAAAACTCATACATTATTAAAAAATATCATACATCCTTAATACATCTTGATAAAACATCTTGATACCTCATTAGGCTAGGTAGGGTCTAGAAGAGGTCTAGATGCAAACTTGGTATGAAGGTCCCACCCCCTATAAGCTCACCCTACAACTCTCATGAGTGATCCAATGCCTCAAATACATGATAAAACATCCTCATAAAACCACTCATGCCTCTTTTCATCCATATTATCGAGTCACCATACTCATACCTTCTCACAAGGACTTAACATGCCATGACTAGTGTTATGTCTAGGCTTCTTATGCACTTAAAACTTGACAACCAACTTTAAAACACTTATAAAAATATATATACTTTACTTAAATTATCACACAATTTCAAGCAACCTCTCCAAACCTTGTGCTTACTTACTTTACCAAACTTCACTATGCACACCTTCTCATTGGGTCTAGAATAGGCTTCTCAAGACATCTTGTACTTAATAACTAGTATAAATCATGCTTACCTCAATGATATAAAATGAGAAAACTCTTCATACAACACTCTCACATTAATAAAATAATCTCTTTTTTATCAACATTCTCTCATGACCTCATGTATACCTATATCCTCATAACCATGATTCAATGCTCACTTGACCATCATACCTTTTTTTGACAACACTGATAACTTCAATCTAACATGAACCTTGACATCAGCAAAAAAAAGAGACATTAGGATGCATTCAAATTATCTCTTTCTCTCAAATTCTCTTTTGTAACATGGATTCCTTGTCATATCAAACACATAATCTCATACCTCGAAGACCACTCACTTTACATCTTCACCATATGCACCTTGACATTAATGACAACACTTCTCAACAAAATCCCCCTTTGTCATTAATGGAAAAAATAGTCCAACATGATCATTGTCAACTCACCTATTTTAGTTTTTATCCCCATTTGACATTAATGTTAAAGGGTCATACACACTATAATTTTTGGAACAACTCATTCTCCCTCTTTGGAAACTACTCTTCGAAACTACAAAAGAAATCAGAGCTACTAGAATCTCCCTTTGATTTCACAACTTGAGATCATAAAATGAATCAAAAAATTTATCAATCCATCTACAAAATAAGTCATGCTCAAATTCCAACTAATAGAAACATAGAATAACTTTGCTCACCTCTTTTATTCTTTTCAATAACTAAACTTTGAGCTTATGAACAACTTGAATAGATCCCCCTCAAACCAAGCATCTATTATGTTTCTGCTAACTGAAGAGTGTCTCCATGAAGCCTAATGGAGTCATGCCTTTCCATAGGGCACTAACAAAACACAAATGTAGGATATTCCTAGATGTCCATGCTCTCACAAGATTAAATATCCTTCAAGATTCTTTTAGGTTTGATTAGTCTCTTTATCTTGATTTACTCATCATCTATGTGGTCAATAATCTGAGTTGATAGTGAACATTTATGACTTAATTTCACATATAAAGTATTCTCTACCATAGAAAATAATCCACTTGGGCTTGTAGACTAATAATTACTCACCTAAACTATATTTAGTTTCCACACATTCATTTGCCTTCTCTCTTACACTCTAGGGCCTTAAAACCACTTTTTTTGAAATGGCCTTATAAATCTATTAGGATAGAATCTTGAAATGTGTCCCACATTATGACAATTAAATCAAATAACCCCATTCATACTTCTTGACTAATGATTCCTTTCATAGTTTCATGCATATTCATTTTTAGAAGGTCTCCTACACTCTCTTGCTTTATGACCAAACTGATTGCATGCAAAATAGTAATCATTGAATGAATTATCATACCTCATAGCATTAGGCTATTTTATTTGTATTTTCATGTTGACCTTCTTCTCTTCATTAGCCTTATCCTTGACTTGAGCTACTTCCTTTTCATTTCTTTGAAACCAAGACCTATTTTATCACATTCAGACTTCTAACTACTCAAGATGTTATTTATAATATCAATACACTTTTAAAAATTCATAAAGGTCTTCAAATTTCCAAATGCTTGATCTAACTCAGCTTTCAAGGATTCCATTTTAGTTCCATACATGGTGCATTCTTCCTCTTTATATTTTAAGCTAGAAATGACTATCTCCATCTATACTTCAATTTGATTGATGATCACATCATACTCCTTGGATGTGTTACTCAATCTCTCCTCAAAAAAACCAATCTACTCTTCATAGTCCTTAACAAATGA
The DNA here is from genome assembly GCA_037957365.1 of Torreya grandis. Classification (NCBI taxonomy): domain Eukaryota; kingdom Viridiplantae; phylum Streptophyta; class Pinopsida; order Cupressales; family Taxaceae; genus Torreya; species Torreya grandis. The sequence continues at coordinate 256,415 of JARHVA010009024.1, forward strand.
CTTCAATTTATGATTCCTTCTTCTTCGGAACTTAAACTCTTTTAGAGCACTTATCAATTCTGCCTCAAGGTTCACTTTAGCCTCTTCTTCATCTAATTCTTCATCATCCATAAGGCATTTCCTTTTTGAGCAACCCTCATTGTTTATTTTTATAACCATGAAAAAAGTTTCATTGTTTTTATGTTCATTTTCATTACTGTCATCATCACTATTATATGTGCTTGTGTCACTAAAATTAGATGAGTTATTATCTTCGTTGGTATAAAAACTTATCTTTTTATTAAATGACCCTTTCCTACCTTCATACTTCCTAAAATATATTTTTTTTAATCAAAATTATAGACCTTATTATCATATCCATGATGTTATCATGTTCATCATCATACTCAGTCTTATCTTTGTTAGGACACTTAGATAAAAAGTGACCAATCTTACCATAGTTGAAACATTTAAAAGGAAACTTACCCTTGTACTTACCAGATCAAAACCTTAATTTCCTAGTAAATGTGGCTATTAGTTCAACATCATCAACATCTAAACATACCCCATCCTTGACCTTCTTGGCTTTTGACTTCTTCTCAGCTCTGAATGCTTCTTCTTTATTAAGAGGTCTTCCTTCATTTTTTCTCATTTTATATTTAGTCAAGATGCCATGAAGCCCATCCATCTCTAGCTTATACAAATCTCACATATCTTCTACTAAAAACACCTTAGAATCAAACTTAGGAGTTAGTGATCTCAACACATTTTAAAAAAATCTATACTCTTTCAATTCTTCTCCTAATCCTCTAATGACAATGAACACTTGATCAACTCTTAACATGTAGGATGCAATGAATTCATCTTCCTTTATACTCATACGTTCAAACTACCTTCTATGAGTCTATAATTTAGCCATATTCTCCTTCATGTATCCTTCATAGATAGTCTTCAATTTTTCCCATACTACCTTGGTTGATTCACAATGAATCACCTTCATAAAATCTACCTCTGATAGGCCACATAAAATGGCATTCATTTCCTTGGAATTGCTCTCACTTTCCTTCTTATATGTTTCATCAATTGGTGGTGTACGAGGTTGTGTGTATCCATCCACAACTGAATAAAATATGTCATGGCCCATTAACATTATATATGTCTTCATTTTTATGTTCCAAAAATCATAATTAGTCCCATTGAATAAGGGAGCCTTACTGGTAGATAAACCACCTTGATCTTGCTGACTAGACATCCTTTCTTCCAAGATCTCATTTAGACTATTAAGCCTACTTCAAAAGACATTATATGATACCAAATTTTAGAATCATAATAAATGAGAGGGGAGAGGGGTGAATCAGTGTCTTAAAACTTTATTTTAATTCCTCCTTAGCATACATGAACCATCACATCAACATATAGATCAAGCAATGCATAAGTAATCAACTATTGAAGCATGAAACAAAATTACACAAGATGACACATAATATATGTGGGAAAACCTTAAGGGGAATAAAAAACAATGATACATTCAAATGGACTATAGTTTATAAGTCAAAATATCATAATTTTGTGAAGCACCAACTCCTCATGGAGCACCAACCCTAACAAGCTAAGCACCAACCCAGGTAGGCTTTATCAAGCACCAACTTGTAAGGAAGCACCAACCCCCTAAATGAATCAACACCAACTTAGACACCTAATTTTTTTGATAACCTTTAAAACTATTTTTATCACACAATAGATGACGATCACCTTCTTACGCTCTTCACAATCTTATCCCTATCAAGCTGCCTTCTAGGATTCTTCACTCAACTAGGTCTCTTTAAGATTATTAGGTAATATGACCTTGATATTCATATGAAAACACACTATCAAATATTAATTACATATTATATACACTCTTATGATGGTCTACAAGACCTTCTACTCAATAATATGTTATTTTATTCACTTTCTCTCTACACACCCAAATAGGCCTAAAATTGCCTTGTATATATACAAACCTCTTTTTCATATACCTCTTGGTCCTCCATATAAATTTAATACATGAATAAATCATTAAAATAGGTCATCCTCAATTTAGAATGCCAAAAAATCTTTTGGGCCTTACAGATACCTAATTTAATTAGGCCTTCATTAGTACATGTTACCCTTTGATCTCCTTGGAACAATTTAAAAATAAAAACACATCAATAACATGTAATATACCACTCAAATATATCCCCAATAATCCCATCTTAGTTCCATGACACTGATGAGCTTAGAATATGGCTCATTATTGACATGTTATTTCTCTCATTTCATCTCTCGAAGGATATTATCTTATGTAAATCTTAGATTGTTAGATAGATATTACATGAAAAATAGATATTTGTCTTGTTTATATTGAACCAAAGACTAAACCTTTACTTTTTCATTAATGTCTAATACATATCATGTTTTAATGATTTTTATTGTCAAGAAAAAGACACAAGCAATGTATAGTGAACGTGTAATTTTGATCTTCATCTAGCAGAACTATGGACTCCAAAGGCTTGTTTCTACAGACTCTGTAGGCTTGTTTCTACAGACTCTACATGCTTGCTTCTATGGACTTTGAAAGCTTGTTTTTATGCACTATGCAAGCTTATTTATATGGACTCTATAGGCTCATTTTTATGGACTCCATAGGCTTTTTTCTATGGACTCTATAGGCTTGCTTCTATGGACTCTGCAGGTTCATTCCTCCTAACTCTATAGGGTCAATTCTGAGAATTCTGTAAGGATTAAACTACAAATGAGGAAGCTAGAGGCTAGATAGGATAAGAGAGAATCATTCTAGCTAGAATCAAATAATGGAAATAACTACCTTTTGTTTTTTAAGATTTGCTTTTGATAAAGTTGTGTATATATTTTGATCTTAGGATTATTATAGGATAGGATATATATTTTATTAGAATAATTAGATCTCTTGGAAATCCAATCTCCTATATTTGGATGAATGGATCGACCAAGTAATCTTATTCCTTTGCATCCTATTTTGAGATGAATATATTATTATAAAAATTAATATTCTCATATATTATATATAATAGATATCAGATGATATAGAGTAGATAATAGAGGAAAAGATTTGTATAAGCATATTACAAGTTTCAAATAGATTATAATCATTTCAATTTTATGAATTAATACTTCAGTTTCCAGTATTTATTAATCTTTGTTCCTAAGTCTGAGATGAGCAAGGGCTCACTCTCTTTGGAACTAGGAACTATGTACAATATTTATGTTATGTTTTACTAATTCGTTGTTATAATTAGAATCTTGTTAATATTTACATTTATTCATAAAAATATCAAAATAAATTCACAGTTTAAAAAGCATTTTCTTATTTCAAAATCATTTCCTTCTAAGAAATGTGTGTTTTCCTTTACAACAAATGTGTAAAACAAATTTCCTTTTGCCAGTGAAGAGTGTGATTTTAATTTCCATGCAAACATAAATATGAGTGTGATATTTTACTTGTAGTAAAATAGTGGATTGATTTAATTTTGTCCTTCTTAGTAAAAGAGTGAATCACGTATTTTAGGACACATTTATTTCTTTATTCAAAGTTAGAATAGGACAATCAAACACCCCCATAAGCATCCTTCTAAATCTACCATCCCATACCTTACTGTAGACAACTTTGGACACGAACCCTAGTTGATAAGACATCAATTGAATATTGATTAAATGAAGAGTTAAATGACACTCATCATTTTTGGTGTCGTTGATAGGGAACATAAAGTGTTATTAAGGTAATAATCATTGGTCTAGAGTGAAAAATAGAAAACATTGTAAAAACCCATAAAATCTTATAAAAATTCAACAAATTGATGTACCATCCTAGAGATTCTAAAGGACAATTCATCCCAAAGTTTCCACCAAGAACACAAGTGGACATTCCTTCAATATTTCTGAGTAGTGAACCAAAAGTTACAAGTGAAACCTATTTGCAAGAATCTTTTGAAACTTGGATAGAAACCATGCCATTTCCACAAGCAATCCCCATAAGATAAATTCCTTAGGATCAATCTCTTGTAGGACAACACTATTTAGAAGTTTCCAAGGATTTAGAAGAAGTATTGCAAAAATATGTAACTGAAGAAAATTTTGAACAACCCATAATTAATAAAACAAATATTTAGTGGCAAGATCATCCCAATTTTGAAGCATCATCAGAAGAAGAAATAACTCTCCAACAAAATCAACAACTTGCACAACTAGGAAGGACTTTCTCCTTTCCTATTGTTTCAAATCCTAATGATCAAACCCCCATGAAAAATATTTCACCAGCTAATCTGCCAAATTTTTGGGGAAGATCTACATAAGATCCTGATCAATTTCTATTTGAGTTTAAGGTGCTATGTCAAACCTATGATTACAAAATAGATGGCCAAAAATTAAAACTATTTCCCTCTACACTTAAAGATGTAGCTATGAGATGGTCCATGGGTTTACCTGGTGATTCTATTAGAATATAGGATGACATGGAAACATAATTCTTGCATAAATATCAAGATTATTGTTGAGTGCAAGAAAGAAAAGAGGATTTCTTCAAAATCAAACAGAATGAGGATGAATCTTTAGAGGATTATTTGGATAGATTCATGTTCACTCATAAAAGAAGCAATTGTCTACTCACTGAAGACATTCATAAATTGGTTTTCTTGAAAGGGTTGGATGAAGACACTAAAGATACCTTAAATCTGATGGGAGGAGGAGATATAAAGAAGTTGGATTTTGATCAGATTTTGAGCTTTGTACCAACTACTCTCGAATGAAACCTGGAATTAGGAAAGTAAAATTTGGGAAATCTAATGAAGTGGGTAAGTTAATGGAAGAATTTGCTAATCTAAAGACAGATATCCTAGTTACACTAAATAGTACTTTTGATGGTCTTCAAGCTAAGGCAAATGCAATAGAACCCTTAGCAATCTATTATCCTAAGTATAGATAGAAACATGCTCTTAGAGACTATTCCCTAAATAGAACCAATGTTTCATCATGAAAAATCTATGATGCAAAAGATCATGATAAAAAATATTGTACCCTTCTACCTATTTTAAAGAGTCAAATGAAAACACAAGTCCAGTCCATTAAAGAAGTAAATTATATTTAGAGACAAAACTTTGCCCCACAAAACCAGGCTCAAAGACAGTTTAATGCAAAAAATCTAGTTAATCCATGGATGGCACCATGGAATGTTTTAGTTCCTTCACTATTTTAGAATCAACCACAAATTCCATCAATTCAAAATCCATAGGCAGGACAAGATTGGATGCCAACACCCCCATGGATGATGCCACAGCCACAACAACAATGGGTACCACAACAATAATGGATACCATAGCCATATCAACAATGGAATCAATAGTGGAACCCACAGCCATAATTCACCCAACCAAGAAGACCACTTTAATAGAAAACTATTATGCCACCTCCAGTTATTCAGCAACAAAGACAAATCAATCAACCCTCAATGCCTACACAACCAATAGCAAATCTAAAAAATAAATAACTAGCACCTGTTTATGTTAATGAACAAGAAGATATAATCAATGTTGGAGCTATGGAGTGTTCAGACATACATTTGAGATCAAGGAAAACTATACAGAAACCTTCAGTTCTCATTTCTAAGATACCTGATGAAAATGAAAAGACCGAATCATATCAATTAAACACTGAAGAGGCCAAAATCAAAATGATCCCTGAAGCAAACAAAGAAAAAACTACTAGCCTAGTAGTTCCTTTTCCTAAAAGATTAAAATAAATGGGTATTAAACTAGAATCAAAATTGGTCCATGAGTTGTAAAAGATAAATATTGAGGTACCCCTTCTACAAGCTATTAAGGATATACCTGAATTAAATAAAATCATCAAAAACCTTTGTATCAAGAAACCTGTGAGGAAAGAAAAATATCCAAGAACCATTCATGTTGATGGAAAAGTTGCTAATTTATTAGCAAAAAAAATATCAGTTCCAAAATATGTAGATCTAGGAAGCCCAATGATCATAGTTACAATCATAGATAAAGAAATTCCTAATGTCTTGGTAGATTTGGGAGTAGAAATCAATGTTATGACAACTGATACTCTCCATGCATTATCTCTTATGAGAATACAACCCACAACTACCATTATTCAAATGGTGGACCAGTCTATAATGAAACCAAAAGGGACTATAGAAAATGTTGAAGTACTAATAGAATCTTAGGAGTATCCAGTAGATTTCATGGTTTTACAACCCAAAATAAAGAATCTAGGATATCCCATAATCTTAGGTAGACCATGGTTGGATACTATAGCTACATTGATTGATTGTAGGTTAGAAGACATGAACATTTCTAATGGGATAAAGTCAAAATGCATCTCTTTATATCCTCCTATAAAACCATCAAAAAATTGCATACAAGAACTTTGGGTGGATAAATCTGACAACACATTAAACAACATTTCCTCATTAGCTATGATCACATTTAAAAAACACTTGGAAGAATTGAATGGAGACATATACCCAAAAGCTATGGACTCTGCCAGTCTAAAATCTATTGACTCTACCAATCTAAAAGCTACAAACACTAAAAGTCTAGAAACTGCAGACTGCCTTAGTTCAGGATTCTTATATGATCATGGATTTATTGAGGAAAGTGTGTGGAAATTGGCAGAACAATATCAAACTCATTTATTAGATGCATTTCATTATTCTTTAGCAAGACTAATTCCTCTTGGAAAAGAGTTAGTTGATAATGTAACTATGTTTCATAAGCTATTTATTCATCCATGTCCTTTTAACTCATTGATTAGTGAGTTTAAGAAAATATAATCCAACTACCCAAGTATAAAACCAATCAGGGTATTACCTGGAAAGATTTTGAACATCAATAGTTAGTTAACAAATGAAGAAGAAGATCAACTCTTTAAAGTACTAGAAAGACATACCAAGGATTTTTCTTGAGATTATAATGACATAAATGTAATTCACCCTAACATATGCACTCATCACATTTACATAGAATCTATCAAACCAGTTAGACAACCACAAAGAAGAATAAACCCAAATATAAAGGAAATAGTCAAAATATAAATCCAAATGTTGCTAGAAGCTGGGTTTATTTACCCCATCTTAGATAGCTAGTGGGTTTCACCTCTAGTAATTATGCCCAAGAAAAATGGAAAATTAAGGATATGTGTATATTATAGAGAATTGAACAAAACAACACTCAGAGATTACTTTCCTTTACCTTTCATTGATCAAGTTCTTGACAACTTGGCAGAAAAGAGATTTTTTTTCTTTCCTAGATGGGTTTAGTGGGTATAAATAGATAATGGTAGTAGCTAAAGATTAAGATAAAACCACATTTACCTACCCTTGGGGAACTTTTGCTTACTGAGTACTTTCATTTGGACTCTGTAATGCTCTAACAACCTTCTAAAGAGTAGTTCTAGCAATATTCTTTGACCTTACAAATGATTGTGTTGAAGTATATATGGATGATTTCACCATTTATGGTGAAGCTTATGAAGAGGCTCTTACCAACTTGGAAAGATTATTGATCAGATGTGAGGAACATCAATTATCTTTGAGCCATGATAAATTTTTATTGATGATGGATGAAGGAATAGTCTTGGGACACCATATTTCTACAAAAGGCATTCAAGTAGATCCAAATAAAGTCAAAATAATATCTAATTTACCCATTCCACAAACACAAACTAAAATTAAGAGTTTTTTAGGATATGTTGTTTACTACAAATGCTTCATAGATAAGTTTAGCCAAATACCTACCCCTATGTTTGCCTTACTTACAAAAGATAGTACATTTGAATGGAGTGATAGTTGCCAGCAGGCCTTTGAGACCATAAAATTTAAACTTGTTACTAGTCTAGTATTGAGAGGACCAAATTAGAATAAGCCATTCTATATATACATAGATGCTTACAATATAACACTAGGATTAGTCCTTGGGCAAAATGATGAAGAGGGAAACATGTATGATATATATTATATTAACAAAAACATGACACTTGCTAAGAGAAATTACACCACAACTAAGAGGGAATTCCTAGCTGGAATTTATGCAATTAACAAATTCAGACACTACATAATAGGCTAAAAGGTATTTTTCTATACAGACCATTCAACTATTAGATATCTTACCAACAAACCAATTGTGAGAGGTAGGATTATTAGATGGTTGTTTCTCTTACAAGAATTTTATGTTACTATTATAGATAAACTAGGGAAGTCTAATGTGGTGGCTGATTTCTTTTCAAGAATAAACACTACAGGTGAAGAATAACTAGTAGAAGATGACTTTCTAGATGAACAACTATTTTCTATTTGACCAAAATCTCCATGGTTTGCTGATATAGATAATTACCTCACCACAGGGAAGTTTATTCTATAATTTTTATAAAAAGAAAAGAAACATTTAATTAAAGAAAGCTCTTCTTTCAAATGGATTAATGGAATGCTATTTAAACTTGGACTTGACCATGTGTTTTATAGGTGTATGACAAATGGTGTAGCTTATAATATCATCAGAGCTTATCATGATGAACCAAGAGGAGGGCATTATTCATCTCAAAGAACCATACATAAAATCCTTGGAGCATGATACTATTACCCTCACCTTCATCAACAAGTAAAAATATATCTCAGACACTTTGATACTTGTTAGAGAATTAGATAGCCTACTCTTTTAATAGAGATGCCTCTGCATCCTCATCCTCAATTATTTTTAGAACCATTTAAGAAATGAGGAATTGATTTTATAGGTCCAATGGATCCTCATTCTAGAGAAAGAGAATATCTCCTAGTATGTACAAACTATGTGATGCAAGAGAAGAGATGGTAGCTAATTTATTATATTTCAATATTATGCAAAGATTTGGTGCTCCAAGGGAGATAGTCTCAGATCAAGGAACACAATTCATGTCAAACATGATAAATCACTTCATACAAGTATATAAAACTCAGCACAGAAAAACATCTTCATACCATCTATAGGCTAATGGGCAAGTTAAAGTCACTAATAGAGAACTAGAAACCATTTTAACCAAGGTTGTTAATTCCAAGAGAAAGGATTGGGTAGATAAGGTACCAAAAGTTGTTTGGGCCTATAATACGACTTGGAAAAAAACACCTAGATTTTCACCTTATGAATTGGTTTATGGTAAGAAGCCTTTATTCTCTATTGAAATTGAATTACAAACTCTAAAAATAGCTATAGAATTAGGAATTAAATTAGAATAAATATATAAAAAATACTCCTACAACTTAATCAACTTGATGAAATGAGAATGGAAGCACTACAAAGAACTAAATTGGTACAACATCAAAGAAAAGTTTTGCATGATTCACAAATCAAGTAATGGAAGTTTTAGAAAGGAGATTGGGCACTATTGTTTCATTATAAATTCAACATTTCAAAGGAAAACTCCAAACAAGGTGGTTGGGACCTTATCATATTGAGGAGGTCTATGAAAATGGTTTTGTTAAGCTAATACCTATTGATGATAACAGAAGGGCTCTATTAGTCAATGGACATAGATTGAAGCTCTATCAAAAACCTCTCAATAAAGAAGAATTTTTTCAAAAGGTAAATGATCAAGTAGCTATTCTAGAGAGCTCTGATTCTTCTAGTGAACATGCTCCTTGATAATCCTACAGTCCATAAAAATTTAAAAATAAATAAATAAATAAATAAATAATAATAAAAAAATAAAAATAACCAAATAAAATAAACAAATAAAATTAAAATTAAAAAATAATCAATAGTGAAAATTCTTTTAGGAATGCTATTGATAATGCAAGCCTAGAAAACCAACGTGTTGGCTGGCTATGCATTATAAAAAAGGATTTGGCTAGAAGACCAACAATGGCTGGCCAAAGGGCAAAAACAAAAAAAATATATATAAGAAAATCTCATCATGTCACTATGATTGGCCATCTCCATGCAATAAACTAATCCATGCAAACTTATTTGTGTAGGACACATGATGAGCAAAGGATAACATCTAAGGTCAAAGCAAGTAAGACATATTTTATTTATCTATGTTTAGTTAACTAATTATCTTCAATTTAATTAAGACTTATTCTATGAATATGACCCAAATTTGAATCTTCCAAAATGGAATGGCATGACACATGCCATAATAAAAAAAGCATACAACCAAGCTACCAAAGGTGTATGGATAAGTGTGTAGCTTTAATATAATCAATTGAGTCATCAAGTATCATAATTAAAGTATGTCATAAAAAGGGGTTTTAAATGAAGTAATGAATCACTATCACCATCAATGTGACACATCATCATTTCACCCAAATTTTATTAATGAGACAAATGGCTGGCACACTCCATAGAAATAACACCTAATTGTATCAAGTCATCATATCAAACTATGAACTTATGTAGCTGTAGCATTTGGTATGAACCATTTCATTCCTAAAGACTTCAATAGAAGATGGTCTATAAATCCTCCATGATTGTCACCTATAAATCCTCAGTGATTGTTGCCTACCAATTTTGACAAAAGACTAGTCTACACCTCAATCAGAGTTAAAGGAATAGAGTTGAATATAAATCTACATAGAAATGGGATAGAAGACAAGATCAGAGCTGAAAGATACAACAAAGTTTCATAAATACAAAGCTTCTATGGTAGTGTTTAGAGCCAATGGTTGGCTACCTTTCATTGAAAAACTCTAAGGTTTTGATAAAACAATGGTAAGTGAATTCATCACTAGTCTCACCCCTAAATTTTTAATTGTGAAAGTCATTATTATTCCTATTACAACTCAAGTTATAAGCCAAATTATACAAGTACTAGAAGAGGGAATGAGAGCTATAGGCATAATTTCATTTAGTGATTTAATTAGTTAGTTTAATGGTAATGAGCAGATTAGGACTTCATGTTTACTAGATTCCAAGAGAAAATTAAAAGGGATTAGTAGAAATTCACTTTGTGAACCCAAGAAATATGTTTCCAAGTGGGTACTCAAGTATATCATTTATGAATGGCAACACAATATTTTAGGGGGAGATGCCATGAAAATGTTAATACATCTTAAGCATGGGAGACAAAACCCTTAGTAAAAAATTAATGTCCCATCCTTCTTATATGGTGATCTATAAGTTTTGTCTACAACCCCTAATGCTACTCTTAGGCATCATGACATTATTCATCTCATTATCTAACATCACTTCCTTCAGCAAGGATAAGAGGTATGGGAGGAATTTTAGAATAGTATAGCACAACAAATTCTAGATTTTCCTACACAAGAAACCCCAAATTCACCATAGAAATGCTCATCTCCACCTATTGCATCAACTAAGAAAATAACACCAAGGAAGAAATCACAGACTATAGTCCCAATATAAATACCTTCTTCTTCAAGAAGAATCACAAGGTCTCAAATCCGTATAGTTTCAAGGTCTCCACAAGAACCTCATGAATCTATAGTATAACCAATTCCATTGTCAAAATGAAGAAAATTAAGATGAAAGGTTGCTACAAAACCTGAGAAGACCGAGGGATTGATGGTTGAGAAGGAAAGCCAACCAAGTGTAGCTCAAAGAGTGACTAAAAGAAGGAGAAGGCTCATTCTGACAGATAAAGATGAACAAGAAGCTATAGACATTTTGGAAAGTCTTAAAATGGTATCTCATTCCCCCATAAATTAAAATATCCATACACCTATAGATATTAAAGAAATTCCTTCTAAAAATAAATCTCCAATCAAAATGGAGGAGCAAATTCCAGAGGAAGAGCCACACATGGTAGAGGAATCAAGTATGGTGAAACAACCACCTATTCTAATTGAAACTATAATAGATAAAGGGAAAAATGTATATACCAATGAGAAAGGTGAATCATCTAATATAAATGATCCTATTATATAGTTAACTTTGTAGCTTTCTCAAGATCAAGCTCTTGAACAACAACAAACAACTGACATTGCTGACTTGATCAGTCAATTATAGGACAAGGATAATCTCAACTCATTTTTGGTGTAAAAATTAGATACAACATCTACTGATCATGCAGCAGAAGTTCATAGATTAGAGGAAACAATAAAGGAACATGAAAGTGAACAAATATATCTTTATATATATATAATGTCTAAAGAAGGAAAATAAGATATCACAGAGTTTGGTAAACTCTTCCAAAGCCCTGATATTGCACCTCCTCCTCCTAAGGTATTTGTTGACCATGGTTTTCAAACAAGTGATCTAGGTATTCCTCTCTTAAAAATAATAGATCGAATTGAAGAAGAATATTATGTATTTAAATAGAAAAACAAAGATTCAAATTCTTCAAAAAACTCTTAGAAAATGAAAAGAAAGAATTAGAAACTAAAGTCAAAGATTTAGAAGAAAATTTGTAGGATGCATGCAAATTAAGAGAAACTCAACTCCTACATATAGGAATCCTTCTCCTGCATATATTTTATTTTTATTTGAACAATTTTATAGATGATAGATTTTATGGATCTCTTTTCATCTTCCTTACAAACTTTTGTAGCCAACAACATTTTTGGAAATTTTGTATAGTGCTAAACCTGATCAGCAGGATTTGCTTTGTGAATTTTATTTGCATGATTTGATTTTAAGAGACCATGAGCACAATAAATTTTTTATAAACCTTCATGTGGGAGAATTTCAATTGAGGGCATTACATTATACATTTAAAAATCAAATAGCATGGAAAAGCAGATTTGAGGACTATACAAATCATGTTAAGACTACAAGATTGTGTGTCCAACCAGCCTTTCCTATTCCCAGATTGATCAAATAGAATTTTTACTATATTTTTTTAGATGATGAGTTTAAAACATATTATTTACAGGATTTATATGATTTTGCTATTTCTTTTGATTTATTTTCAAGAAAAAGTTTTGATTCAATAGTGGCTGCAAGTGTAAATAGATGGGACCAACTTTTAGTGCCTCTTAAAAGATGAGAGGTCATGTCCCCAAATAACTTAAGATGGAGTATGAGGAGAGTATCCTAAATTTTTTAAATCTTAATAGAGGTAAGAAAAGCTAGGGGAGAGTAGAAATGGATTAGCATGAGATATAGATGCCCTTTACTGGTCATACCTATTCCAAGATGGTAGAGTTGGGCTCCACAATCAGAGGAGCAATTCAATAAATGGAAACAAATGATTCAAGCACATTAGGGATTTACAATAAATTCATACAAACATATAACAAATGAATGTGATGAATATTATTTGAGTCAAATTGTGGAAAGTAGAAGCTAGAGCTATGAACACCAATAAATGTTTGCAATGGGACTTGCAAAAGGTAAAGCTTGGGGGAGATTATGAGCTCAGAATATGGCTCATTATTGACATGTTATTTCCATCAATTCATCTCTTGAAGGATATTATCTTATGCAAATCTTAGATTGTTAGATAGCTATTACATGGAAAATAGATATTTGTCTTGTTTATATTGAACCAAAGACTAAACCTTTAATTTGTCATTAATGTCTAATACATAGCATGTTTTAGTGATTTTTGTTGTGAAGAATTCTTAGGAAAAAGACACAGGAAATGTATAGTGAATGTGCAATTTTGTTCTTCATCTAGCAGAACTATGGACTCCATAGGGTTATTTCTATGGACTTTGCAAGCTTATTTCTACAGACTCTATAGGCTTGTTTCTATGGACTCTACATGATTGTTTCTATAGACTCTATAGGCTTGTCTCTATGGACTTTGCAAGCTCATTTCTATGGACTCCATAGGCTTGTTTCTATGGACTCCACAGGCTTGTTTCTACGGACTCCACAGGCTTATTTCTATGGACTCCATAGGTTCATTCCTCCTAACTTTGTAGGGTCAATTCTAATAATTTTGTAAGGATGAAGCTACAAATGAGGAAGCTGGTGGCTAGATAGGATAAGAGAGAATCATTCTAGCTAAAATCAAGTAAGGGAAATAACTGCCTACTATTTTGTAGGATTTGTTTTTGATAAAGTTGTATATATATTTGGATCTTCAGATTATTATAGGATAGAATATCTATTTTATCAAAATAATTAGATATCTTAGAAATCTAATCTCCTATCTTTGGATGAATGGATAAACAAAGGAATCCTATTCCTTTGTATCCTATTTTGAGATAAATATATTAGTATAAAACGTAAGATTTTCATATATTATATATAATAGATATCAGATGATAGAGAGTAGATAATAGAGGAAAATATTTGTACAAGCATATTATAGGTTTCAAACAGATTTTAATCATTTCAATTTTATGAATTAATACTTTAGTTTCTAGCATTGATTAATCTTTGTTCCTGAGTTTGAGAGTTGAAATGGCCCACTTTCCTTAGAATTAGGAACTGTGTACAATATTTATTTTATGTTTTACTAATTCATTGTTATAATTAGAATCTTGTTAATATTTACATTTATTCATAATAACATCAAAATAATTTCATAGTTTAAAAATAATTTTCTTATTTTAAAATCATTTCCTTCTAAGTAATGTATGTTTTCCTGTATAACAAACGTGTGAAACAAATTTCCTTTTGTTAGTGAAGAGTGTGATTTTACTTTCCATGCAAGCATAAATAGGAGTGTGATATTTTAATTACAATAAAAGAGTGGATTGATTTGATTTCTTAATTTTTAAAAAAAGAGTGAATCACATAGTTTAGGACACATTTCATTCTTTAGTCAAATTTAGAATGGGACAATCAAACACCTCCATAAGCAACCTTCTAGATCTACCATCCCATAACTTACTATAGATAGATTTAGACACCAGCCCTGGTTGATAAGATATAAATTTAATATTGATTAAATGAGAAGTTAAATTACACTCGTCAAACACTTTCTAGCTCTAGTCACCACTTGAAGCACACCATTAATATTGTTCACATTAGGCCTTCATATATATAGAAAGGTCTATTTAAACAAACTAAAGCATGTACATAATTTAGCTACAAAACCATGAAAATAAATCACATGAAGATAAATTTAATGACCTTAAAAACATCACCATATGATTTAGACACTTCAAATTATGGCATAGAGTCTCAAACTCATCATTGCAACTTGCTTACCCAGAACTACTAGTTTACCTTAAAGCATAGTCATGGTGATATTGACCTTCAAACCTTTTATGACCATTTTAAAATAATTTTATGAATTAACATGATACTATGAAATTTCCTTAGCATCTTTAAATATAAAAATTATATTATCTAGTGGAAACTTTGATCTTATAAACCAATTTGTTGACCTCACTGTACATAGTCCTCACTGAGCAAGATAAGCCATTTTGGCTTCATCATTTTCACCACCTTACGTAACTTTAGAGATTTATAAAAATCATGAATTGAAAATACCAATTCAAAAAAAACATCTCCTTGCACTTGGTTTCATCACTCTATCATGATAACACATTCGTAATCATCTTCTCACTATTTCTTGGGTTTTTTTTATTATTTACATTATTAGGCCTATTAGTAAATGGATAACTTGGATGATTAGTTTAAAACACTTTAGGACTAAAAACTATCGATGAATAATCATGGACATGAAACATGAGTCTAAATCTTCATCCTCATCTATTTTCATATTTTGACTTGGTTAACTTTGACTATTATAATAAAGTTTTGAGATAGTAACACTTATCTATAGGGTCTGCTCACACACCTAACAACTCAATCACACATAGAGGTGCCTAGGACAGTTTAATACAACTTAAAATATATTAATTTATCATACCAATTCATTATGGGTACTTTTAAATCATATCTTCAGCATTAGGTCATTATTAGGGTTCTAAAAGGGTTTAAACACACTTCCATTGTTAACAATTGTTCATAAAGCATAACCCCTTAGTAAAAAAACTAATGACTAGAATTTTGAGATACTTTCCCTCCCCATATACCATTAATATCTTATTTTCCCATGTATAGGTTTCATGAGATGATGACCATAAAAAAATCCTTAATGGGTTGAGAACCTTTTATTTTATGCACTCGAGAAACCTCTAAACAATGTTTCATGCCTTGTCCTTCACACTAAGACCTAAAATTTAATACAAAAGCTTAAAAAAATATAAATCACCTATGTAAATTCTTATATGATCTCAAAAACTTTGAAATCTGATCATTACCCCTTATTAGGCCACATTCTCTCTCTTTGATTTCTATATCTTGACCTATAAACCACATTAGGTCTTGAAACTGACCTTCATGACTCCTTACATGAGCTATGCACCACTATCACATAATAAATAAACCTCTTACATGCTTGAAAATTGTCATACATCTTTCCTATGTCTTGAAAATAGATCATGATACCTCATTAGGCTACGTAGGGTCTGGAAGAGGTCTAGATGTAGACTTGCTTTAAAGGTCCTACCCCTGTAGGCTCACCTTGAGACTCTCATGAGTGATATAATTCCTCAAATAAATGTTTGAACATCCTCATAAAACCACTCGTTCATTTGTGCATCAATCTTACCAAGTAATCATTCTCATACTTTCTCACAAGGACTTAATATTAGTGTCATGTCTAGGCTTCTTAAGCACTTGAAACTTGAAAAATGACCTTGAAAATATTATAAAAATATCTATACTTTATTTAAATTATCAAACAATTTCAAACAACCTATTGAAACCTTGTGCTTAATTACTTTACCAAACTTCACTATGCACACCTTCTTACAAGGTCTAGAATAGGCTTCTCAAGACACCTTGTACTTAAGAACTAGTCCAAAACATGCTTACCTCAATGATATCAAATAATAAAACTCTTTAAAAATGACTCTCACACCATTGTAATAATATCTTTCTGATCAACATTCTCTCATGACCTCTTGTAGACCTAGAACCTCGTAACCATGCTTCAATGCTCATTTGACCATCATTCCTCTTTATGACAACACTAACAACTTCAAGCTAACCTAAACCTTGACATAAACCAATAGAAAATACATTATCTTTACTCTAAATTCTCTATTGCCTTCAAATTCTCTCTTGTCACATGGCTTCCTTGTCACATCAAGCACACAATCTCATACCTCAAAGACTACTCACTATGCATCTTCACTATATGTACCTTGGCATAAATGACAACACTTTTTAACAAATTAAAGGATCATATAAACATTATCACTTTTAGAAAACATTATGATCATGCCTAATTCAATTAAAAACACTTTGTTAATTAAATAAATTTAATAATTAGCTAACACACAAGTCATTTAGTCCCTTTTCATTAGTAATGTATTTGTTATAAAACACGTGATCCACACTCACACAATGAAAATAAGGCATTGTCATTTATAAAACATTCACATACATATCTAAAGGTAGAAACAAGGACACACATATTTTAAACAATGAGTTTAAGCAACATAATCATATTCAATAAGTTAAATAAGATAACTTAATTTTAAACACACACCCAAATCAACATGAGAATCAATATTTTTAAAAGCATCAATTAAGATCACAATTGAAAGAAACTATAAGCCATCAAATCATGCAATGAATATAAAATAATATTCTACTATTCATGGTGTGTGAGGGTTCTCAATTTTCATTCTATCATCCTCTAATGCCTCCATCTATGCCACCCTCTCCGATGATGCCCTCCCTCCTTCATAATATGAGGGATAGATCTATCCTACATCCACCTCAAAATAGTAAAGGTAGTTATCTTGATTTAATATAAAATCCATAATATACTACTGTATTGAACTAAATAAACATGATCATCATGTACTTAACATAGAATTACAACTAACTCAACTAGTTAATGAACATGTAAATAAAATACACATAATTATCCATACAAAAGTATATGAAATTTAGCTTAACTAAAATAGTAATTAGCTAAATAATAATGATAAAACCCACTAATCAATAGGTTATTAGGTCTAGAGAGAAAATGAGATGTGACAATAAAAGTCATATATATTGTTCTAGTGATTTTACAATTCTTAAAAGAGGTCTAGGCTGACCATAGGTGATTTTTGTTTTTAAAAGATATTCATTAGTGGCTAAGGGTAGAACAAGGACAATAGTGCCCAAACTGGGACACTAACACCATTGACACTACTATCAAATTTATGACACTAGTGTCTAGGTGGCATATTCTAAGGTAGCATGGGCCAAGATACTAAAGTAAGGATTTATGATTAATTTAGGGATGTGTGTGGCCTACACAAAGGCTAGATAAGTGTATAAATAGGCTTTAAGATAGGTCTAGTAGTAAACTAGAGATGGGTGGTCTCAATTAACAATCTTAGAACTCAAGTATCATTTCTAGATGACTACATTTTCCCCTACCCTTTTATTACATAAATGCAGTAAAGTGAAATGACTAGGATAAAGTAAAGAGAAGCATTCATGGACTTATTTAAGAGATAAATCATGTGAATCTAGATCTGGGTATGTGAAACATGTTACATTGCATGTCCTATAAATGAAACATGCATAGATCAATCCTTAATAAATATCAAAATAAAAATACAAAATTGAGTAAATAGATAAGTGAGAGGAAAGGAATGAATATACCTAATTAGGTACACTAACCCATGCATAAACATAGTGATAAATTGTGTGTGTGTATGTAGATGTGATCAAATCAATGAATAACTGGAACTGCATTAATGGTTTTTTCAATCCCCATGTGTGGCTAGCTTAAGAACTCAATCTAGTTTTGAATCCATCATTTCCCACCTCTGCTTGGTAGATTATGACCTATGAATATATTGTATTAGATTGATGGTGTGTATAACCCTCACATGTGGGTGGCTCAAAAACTCAATTCTAGTTTGACTCCATCATTACTCACACATGTGTAGTAGATGCATCTAAAATTTAAATTATGAGATATAACTAAAGATGTGTAAATATAATTGGAACTATATATATCAGTGCTTTGGCCACTTAATAACTATGGAATGTAAAGCTCTAGGCCACTCCAAAATATTAAGAGAATTTGGGCCACTCAAGAATGACAACCACTATAGATATATTAAGGCATCAATCTGGTGTGTAACTTATAACATAATGTTTAGTGTATAAAACATAGATAATGACATGGAGTTTTTCATTCCATCTAATTATTTGATATATAAGTGAGCATACAAAAATAATATGCCATGCACATGGCCCACAAATATGATATCTAAGTATATGGATTATGGATTGAGTTGTAATAATCTATATCTAAGTATCTTAAACTAAAATGGTAATGACCATGCTGCACATGATTCCCCTAATCTAAGCAAACTAGTATGAATTTGTGTTAAACTAAGCCAAATTGGTAATATGTAGTTGAACATGTGTAAACCTAGACTGTGCCTATTTTAATTATCTAGCCAATCTTGAATTTCATAAAATTGAGGATACTAAATAGTAGTTCCATATCTTGGATAATAGCATTAGTGGCACTAGTGTCCCAATTTAGGTGATAATGTCTAACTATATTTATTTCTATGTAACTAATAGTGGTCTCTATGACATTGTTTCCCATTGTGTTTTCTTGAAACTAATTTTTGTACTTTATGCATGTGTACTAAAAATTGTCATTTGAGTGATTTTGGATAGCCTAATCTCTATGAAAAACCTCTATAAATTCCCCCTCTTTTAAGGGTATTTTTTGAACCTATGAAAAAACTATCCTCAAAATAAAAATCTCTTTAAGATGTGTGTTTGTTGGAACATATATGATATCTATGTAATAAACCAATATAATGTGCATACATGACATCAGAATGTAATTTAATATGATCATAATTTTGTAATGTATGATGTATGTTAGATCTAACATTCATAAAACCATATATATATATATATATATATATATATATATATATATATATATATATATATATACTAATGTATATAAACAACAAATATGATTAGTAATTGAGTAGCTACCTAGGAGGATGGGCCATGATTTCCATCATGACACCCCAATAGGAAAAGGAGATGCATGAGGTCCCTCATGGCATCTAAAATTGGAGTGTGTAACAATCAATATACAATCGTCATGGCCATGATGCATACAATAAATCATATATAAAACACACATGAGGCACATAAAGTAGGCTAAGGGGCCATAATACAAGGGACATGGAAAAATGCCCATATATGTAAACAACAAGCAATTTAGCATAGAGACACATGGAAGGACATGGTCAAATATACATATACATAATCATGAGGAAACACACAAGGACATGGTCACATGTCCAAAGCATACATATAATAAAAATAAGTGGCATATATCTATAGAGAAATAACATATTAAAATTCCCTCAAATAGAAGAATCATAGAGACTCAATCAAGTCTAGACAAGGATGTTAGAAATGAAATTATGCATGAACATGTGGTACAAATATGTATAAGATTAAAGATGTACATAACCTAAGTCTAAATTAAAAGTAATCAATAACAAATATAAGTGTGTGTAGGATGATCATCATCAAGATATTAAAATGCTAAATCTATGATGTAGAGATTAGAAAGATGTAACCTAAAAATCAAAACTGTGCATAGGATTCCCCTAAATGATGAATTTATCAAATAAGGAACCTATGTATCTATTTATATGCCCCAGTGGGTGGATAGTAGAAAATTTGGATCTTTTTAGTGGACATGAGCCATGTAATTATCTTCAAACACTTGACAAGAATAAGTGAATCATGTATGTATGAAAAAAACTAATAATATTAAGATAACTAGCATGTGTAGTACCTGGTATGTATAAGAAGTGTAAACATGGAAATGCATACAATCTATAATCTGTATTTAAAAATAAATAAATTAATGTTTTTTATGTTTTGACATATTATATATTTTTTATTATCTAGATATAAGATATGTATAATTATCATGAAAAATAAACTAGATACAAGGAGAAATAAATAAGGAAACTATGCACAAGAAGGTAGGAACATACTAATTGATGAGTCTTATGGGAGACTCACCATCAATGTGGCCAAGGTAAAATAAATGAATAGTCATCATTTTTGCTATTTGAAAAGGTAAGTAAGGTCCAATAACTTGCTATACTAAATGATCTACAGCTAGGACTACCTGTGAAATGGTTTTAGGAATTCATGAAGTTGACTAGGCTATCTCATGCATTATACGGTCTTAGGGACCCAGATGATAGAATATGCTATATACATCATGGTTTAACTTTTTTGATAACCTTGGGAACTCAATAACACTAATTTCATAAGGAAAGGGGTAAAGGGAGACCCTCTAAAATATACAACATATCTTTAACATAGTGGTCTCTCTAATAAGGATACTTGTGGGAGAGTATACATACATGGTAACGCCATAAGAATAGACCTCACCTATATTGGTGGTATGATTTAACTCTATGGTGTAGTGAGGGAGACTATTCTTGGAACTATAACTATTAACTATAGTGTGACATCCTATGGGATAGGTAAAGTATACTCATATGAGAGACCCTCAAATATGGCCACCTGATTTACCTATATATACTTGAGGCATATATGCATGGTGAATGGAATGTATCATATCTATTATATCCATGGCCTACCCAATAACATGTCAAATATCTTACACTAGGTACTACTAAGAATCTAGTAGCCAAATGTGCTGGTCTAACCTATAGTGGAAGTATAATCTCCCTAATTGAGATCTGAACATGGCCACTAAAACCATGAATAACTATGTTAGTTAGACAAATGTCCTACTCTAGTTAACTAAAATATCATATAAGTGTGATAGTGCACATATTAATACCTGACCCATTGTCAACCATAACACTCTGAATATGATGATGATCAATGTAGGCTTATATAAAGAGTGTATATAAATATGAATCATCATCAACAATATCCTACTCTAAGAAATTGATGAGTGGTCTAGGTAACACTTTAGTATGATACACACCAATGATATTATGAATGGGGTGTGCATCCTCTGTATTAGTGTGATATGATGTTATTTGTGGATATGCATGATATGTATAGTGAACACCTAAAGTTCCCTTTACCTCATTAGCTATATATTTTAGAATTGGATCTAAAAATATTTTCAATGCCTTAGCTTCCATTTTTTGAACTTTAGGTACCTCTATGGGCATTCCCACATTATTGATGATGGCCTCTATCAAATCATATATCTTATGTTTCAAGGTGATGCATTATTATGTAGTATGGACTGGTTCCCTATGATAGTTGTATAATGAATTAAAATTATAGTTCTTTAGAAGATTCTATGTTATATCAACCTATTTTATAGGAAGGATAGATATGACATTGCATTCTAGGATCTACTATAAAACACATGCCAAACATTCTGGAAGGTTGATGAGAAATATCTGTGGATGAGCTGATAAAACCAAGTGAGGAGGTGGCTCTAAAGCAATGTTAATTGTGGCCTTTGGGTCACTCTTTTTTTTAGGGGCCCTTCATTTTTATGGAGGATTGTGTGAATTCTTATTATTTGATTATAATCCACTTGTATATTTTAATTTTTCCATAGAGAGAAGATTGACTTCCCTTTCTTCCACTATGTGGCATAAATATGTGAAAATTGGAAATTTCTTGAATACGATAGCTTTATTCAATGATGATAGTAAACTCTATTTGAATATATCTTGGAGTTATCTATTTTCCATGGGGTTAGTCATATTTTCCAATATAGTTTTATATCATAATACATATTCTACAATAGGCTCATTGGATTTTTGCTTCAATTGTGCCACTTGAGCATATGAGATCTTATCACTAATGTTAATGGAAAAGTGTGTTAAAAACATATCTTCTAATGGATTGAATATAGTGATAAATTGATTTAGAATATCATAAAACCACTATAAGGCATATTCCTTTATACTGCATGGGAACAACTTACTAAGAAGCTAATTGTAGACATCCAATTCCTAACACCATTTGTGTTGAAATTGTCAATCTTACTCGAATTGCACTCAAATTCACATTTTAGGTCAAAATCTATAAAACATCCTAAATGGTTCAAAATTGTCACTTACAAGTGCCAATTTAGGTCAAAGTATCCCTAAATAGGGAAATGTATTTTATGGGCTAGCTAACTTTGATTAGATCATTTTGAGTCAAAATGACCATTTCACCATTTAGTGCTCTAGATCACTCTTTTCTTCTAATTCATTACTACACATCATGTAACTTTATTATTTGGTGTTGGAAACATCCTAAGTGGGAATACATCTCTAATGCATCTAACATCGCCTTCCAATTCCTATCCAATCAAATGATGACATATTAATATGACTTTCTGACCATTTTGATTAATTAAGGGCCAATTTTTAAATGATTACACAAATTTTCATTAACCTTGTTTAAGGCTAATTAATCCAAATCAAGAGCTTAAGTGGATTTTCCATGAGGGTTTTTGAATATTTATTTTTAAAAATTGATTCCTATTAACTATATCGTTAGGTGACATCATTTCTTGGGAAGACATCCCTATGCCATAAATGCCATAAATATCATGATTATGGGTCACCCATGCCTAGTTAATACCTCCCATGCCTCTTCAATTCCCCTTCTTCCAAGGTCATGATGAAGATAATTATGGATTTAATTCCAAATATTAGGATTGTCCATGGCCACACATCTCAATCTTGAGATGGGTGGTTATGGTTGATCCTGACCATTCTCAAAAATCCATAAATAGAGAGGCCATGGACATAAATTTTAAGCTTGAATATTGCAACGTTATAATGTTAAATTGCTTCCAAAAGGTTTTGAATTTGATCATTTATTTTGTTTACAAGTTTCATTGATAGGCTATTTTAGTGATTTGGAATCATGAGCCTACATTTTATGGAGTGTTCGTGAGGCATTGGAGGAGCTTAATACTATTATTGACAAAGACAAGGATACTTGATCAAGGGAGAACATGTTTTTGAGCCACATGGGTATGGTGAATCCATTTGGGAAGGTAATGTGGTGTTACTTTATTTAATTTGTTTCTTGTTATCCTTTGTAATTCCCTTAGGAATAGATAGGCTTGGTTAGTTAGTTCTTTATGCATTTTTTATCATTTATGGATTAATGCTTTACTAACTTGCTTTGTAATCCTCTCTACACTAATCATTGGACATGTGATCCAAAAATGTTGCATGGAAAGATTTTAGATGGTACTTTGTTTAGAGAGGATTACATAACATGATTAGTCAAACATTAGTCTAATAAACCAAAGGAAGAATTCATAAGAATAAAATGAATTAATCCTATTTATTCATATGAGAATTACTAATGACAATGAAAGACAAATGAAATAAAGTAAGAAATATATACCTTCCCAAGTGAATCCATTCTCTAAAATCAGCTCAAAATCATGTTCTCCTTTGATCAAGCATCCTTGTCTTTATCAACAATGATGGCAAACTCCTCCAATGTCTCAATAACATTATTTGGAATCACTAAACTAGCCTATCAATGAAGCTTGTAAATAAAATTAATGATCAGATGAAAATTATTTTATAACCAATTTAACATTATAAATTTGAAATATTCAATCTTAAAAATGATGTCCATGGTCTCTCTATTTATAGATTTTTGATATTGATAAAGATCAACCATGACCATCCATCTCAAGATTGAGATGTGTGGTCATGGTTTAAATGAATTATGTAATTAAAATCCATAATTATCCTCATCATAAATTTGGAAGAAGGGGCATTAATGAGGAATGGCAGGTAATAAAGAAGCATTGGAGACCCATAATCTTGATATTTTATGCACTTATGGTTTGATGGATGCCTTCCCAAGGAATGATGTCACCTGATGATGTAGTTAATAGAAATCAATTTCCAAAGATAAATATTCAACAACTCTCATGTAAAATTCACATAATCTCTTGATTTAGATTAGTTAGCCTTAAACAGGTTAATCAACATTTGTACAATTATTTGGAAATTGGCCCTCAATTAATCAAAATGGTTAGAAAGTCATATTATTGATTTGTAATTTGACTCAAGGATAATTGGAAGGTGATTTTAGATACATTGGAACCGTATTCCTATTTAGGATGTTTCCAACATAAAATAATAAAGGTACATGATGTGTACTAACTAATTAGAAGAAAAGAGTGATCTAGAGCATAAAAAGTCAAAATCATCATTTTGACTCGAAATGAATTGATCAAAGTTAACTGCTTCATAAATTGCATTGCACTATTTAGGGATTCATTAGATTAAATCGATGCTTGTAAATGATAATTTTAAACCATTTAGCGTGTTTTATGGATTTTGACTTAAAATGTGTATTTGAGTGCAATTTGAGTAAAATTGATAATTTCAACACAAATTGTGTTAGGAATTGGATGTCTACATTTTGCCCCTATTTGAGAAGGTGTAGCAAGACATTCAGGTGAAGCAATATCTTTTAAAATAAAAGAGTTTTCAAGAATAAATTGAAAATATACCCATGATTCCCCCTTGAGAAGACATACTAAGATGAAAGAGAACGATGGGATCTCAAAAAGAGAGAGAAAGTGAGAGATTAACCCATGGAATAGATCACATCTAGATGAGATAATGCTTGTACAAGTGATTACCATCAATGATAAACATACAATTAGAGGTATAATAGGCCCCAAAGATAAGGGTAATGGGAAATATACAATCCATAAATGTAAGGGACACACTGTAAATGTACTGAATGTGAGAGTACAAGCTATGCACTTACGATATTGATCAATCTTGAGAGAAGTTGCACACTAAAATATTTCCATCATGGGATTTAATGTAGAGAGCTTGGAATTAGAGGAAAAGAGAGAAAATTCTTCTTTATGAAGGGAAGCACCACTAGAATGGGGTCTCTAAAGAGAATATAATAAGAAGTAGTCCAGTAGAGCAGATTTGATCGTGATAAGATAGTTTTGTCCTAGTAGGGTGAATCTTGATCATTTATAAAGAATAAATAATAGTTTTCCCCTATAGGTCTGATTTGATTCTGATTGTTCAGATGTTGTGCCTTAGCATGGGAAATTTGCAAGCAAAATATATCAAGGATATAATCCAAAAAATAGGTTAAATCTAGTGAGCACAAATGTAAATGTGATGGTGTAATGGCTTTGAAAGCCACATAAGACCAAGCATATGAGAATGCAAAAAGTGATGAAAGAGAAGAAAAGAAGAATTTAAGATAGATGATTTGACTCTAAATGTGTTATATAAGTGGATGATACCTACATAGTTCTATGGACTCATGTTCCAACCTGAACTTTAGGCTAATGTAGTTCACCCAAGTTTGGGAGAGAATGGAATGAGGAATGATGAAAACTAACTAAGAATTGATTATACTCATAATGTATGTGAAGAGATGCAAATCTAAGCATAGAGTCAATTGCTAAAATTCATAATACCTAGATGCCTAATTCCATATCATGAGCCTAGATTATGCAAAGTGTTCTTAATAACTATTCATCAGAACGATGTTGACATTAAGAATTTGAGACCTGAGCGCAAAGTGCTAGCTATAGAAAAATAAATTAGGAATCATAAGTATGAATAACTTATAATGACATAAGATTCTAATTGTGCTAAGTCAATTCAAATGTGAATGCCTATAACTAAGGATAATGGTAAAACAATGACCAAAACTAGAGTTACAGCTATTTACATTTTAAAAAAAGAAAATAAAAAGAGAGGAAAAAAGACATCTTAACAACATGAGATCGAGATGCGAATAATTGGTATCTATGTGGACCATCAAGATGTACTTGGAAAACAAAACAAATGAACAAGACCAAATAGGAAAGCAAAAGACCAAACAAAAAATAACAATCAAATAAACACAAAAAACATTTTTGAGTTTTTTGAATGTTTTACAAATGTTTTAAAAATTTTATAAGTATCTCAACTTGATTGAGGATTAAGAGATACATAACGGTCTAACTCATGAAATGGTGAGAGTGTACCAACTTAAAATGCTCGCAATACGGCGAGAGCATATGATAAGAGGGACTGAGTTGACCTTGACATGAATCGAGCATGACCTATATAACCCCAAATTAATCCCAACTCACAGTAATTCTACCCACACAAAAGGCGATGAAAAATTGACTATGTCATAAAAAATTTACAAATAAAGGTGAATGATCAGACAATGATAATAGTAATGAGTAGATGATGTGGCAATGCATGATAAAAAGGCATTATACCTATTTTTCCATAGGCAATTATAATTAGGAAACAATGTCATAATATTGATTTGCCCAAAGGTGATTATAGTTAGGGGTACCAAAATAATACTTATTTTCCCATAGGTGGTTGTAATCAATAATACCAAATAAGAGGATAGATAAAAGATAACTTGCCAGATCAAATGTCATGTTACTTTCATAAACTATCATTAAACATAAAATTCTAAAATTATTGAAACTAGATCAGAATGCCCCCATTGAAAGTGTAGGATGAACCAAAGGAACCAATATCAAAATGGGATCAATAAGATGACTAAAATCAAGCATTGGTCAATAGTAAAGAAATGGTATAATAAAAGTGATCAGAAGATAATTAGCTATAGTGGCAACAAAGTTTCCCCCAAATAATGATTGGCTTAAATTACTCACAAAGTAGTGAGAACATAGGCTTAGGATATTTTTAAAATGATAAGATCATTCAAACTTATAAGAATTGCTCATAAAATTGTGAGAGCATAAAGAAGGTGACCGAGCTAACCTCAATAGAAATTGAGCGCTACCTACATAGTCCCAAAGGACCTCAAGTCAATGTAGTTCAAACAACATGATTCATGGATCACAATTGTATAATAATGACTAAAAAAGGTTTATAGGGTTAGCCCTAAGAGACAAGACATGGTGATGTCAAATGGTAATTAGAAAAGTGAAAAATGGTTCTGTTACTCTTGTTAATAGGGAGATGCATGTCCTAGTCAATATGTGAGACAATAGAAATGATCAATTATAAAGTTTCCACCCAACTCCTTTTTAGTATAGCTACTCTGTTAAGACCTTGTTGTTGATCTGGACTTGAATAATGTTGTTGTGATCTTCATTGGTAATCAATTTTGCTTCTTGCAAATGTTGAGACAAGATAACATTGTAGCCTCTTTAAGGGAAAGTGTTGCTAGTGATAAGTGATATAAGTGGGTAATGAATGGGTGGGTGGTAATGAAATGTATAATGAATGGGAAATAAATGAATATTAGGGATTTTAGTCACATGTAATGTTGTTGATACTAAATTTGACATAATTTTGGTTGTGGTAGGGCTGAAGACCTCTGAAGATGTTCTTGATAGGACCACCATATTATTCTATTACTTTAGAGTAGATACCATCTAATTATGTTGTATATTGGAAGCTATTTTTATTTCATCTTGAATAATATATTTATTAAATATTGAATAACTTTTATGCTTAGCAATTGGTGCCCCAATGAGGTTTTCACCAATGAATTTGTTCTAATTATCATGAAGTGCCTCTAAGAAGGTTTCATGAAGAGATGTCAACATTTAAATTTGATTGTCTTCTAGTGCCTTGGAAAAAGTTTCACTAGAAGATGCTAAGTTTGAAATCTGATCATCATTTAGCACCTCCAAAAAAGTTTCACTAGGAGAATTTTCTTCTTTTTAATGAATGTGGTCTTGATCCCACTAATATTCTACAAATGTTATGTCACCACATATGTAGTTCAACAAAGTGTGATTCTATTGGTCCCAATTGACACATGTGGGAGGTGGAATGCCAATATAATGGCTATGTTAGGTGGTAATAATGGGATGGTGAAAGGCATCACAATCCTTGTAGAAGATACTAGGAGAATTTGTGTCGATGTTGAAGTAATCATCCTCCAAATCCATAAAAAGATCATAAATATATTCAAATTGATCTATAAGGCAATTATAACCAATGTTTTAATAACCAATACTATAATCTATTTATGAATATGATTTAAAATTAAAGGACTCTAAATCTAATGTCACAACTAATATTGATTCTATTTCTGATGTTAAATCCAATGTCGGTTCAAAAATAGAACCCAACTCTAATTTTGATTCTTCATTTGATGTGGTTATTTTGATAATGTTTTACTGAATGATAAATGTTTGACAAGTAATAGTTTTTGATGGCATAATGGGCTCAATAATAACTAATTCATCTTGGAAGGGTTCAATATAGACTGACTCATCTAAGTGAATCTCCTCAAAGAGAGGGAACCATTCAAGGGTTGTCTCGACAAAATCATGTCTGTCAAAGTGAGACTCCTCAATGAGTGAGAAAAGATCAAGAGACAACTCTACAGATATTAGCTTGTCAAGGAGATGAGGATCTTTAAAAATAGGTAACATATGAATAGGTAACTTATCATAGTTTGACTTATAAAAAATGGGTGTTTCAACAATAAAATTTTGGTTTTGGTTCATAACTGGTTTCAAAAAATAAAATTTTAACACATTTTGATCATCATAAGATGTCTCTTGAAGAGGTAATGGTTTTTATTTTATCTTTAAGATCATCACATAATTTATAAAGTAGGGAACATTTGGTTTAGTGATATTAATGGTTTACGGTTCAATAATGGACTCTCTAAAAATTAAACTATTTAAGAAGAGATAAAACACAAATGGTTCATCAAATGGAGGTTATTCAATAATAGGTTCATCAAGAAATGGTGATGGGCCAAGAATGGTAACAACTAGATGCTTGTTAGTTTGGTTGCTCTTACGAACCAAAGGAGGAGGTCCTAAAATGCTAATGACTAGATGCTTCTTAGTTTGGTTGCCTATGAAAACCAAAGGAGAAGGTCCTAAAATGGTAATGCTTGGATGTTTATTGCTTTGGTTTCCTATGCAAACCAAAGGAGGAGGTCCTAAAATGGTGATATTGTCACGTTGTGGATCCTGATTACTCACACAAGCTAAAGAATCCAAGTCTTCCTGATAAACCCAATCATTCTAGTGTTGAGTTGGATCATAAGTTGGATCTTGAATGTGTTCCCATGATTGATTTTTGTGAGGTGGTTATAATCTATCTCATAAACCATATTATCACCATAGGGGTCTTTAATAAAGTCAAAAAAGTCATTTTGTGTGGCCATTATGTCATAAGTTGGATTATCCATGACTCCACCATAAGTGTAACTAGAGATATCCACATTTAATGAATAAAGCCCTAAAAACAAAAAGTCTTAGAGTTATGTAAACTCTGAAAAGCAATTTTCAAAAAGATAAAAGGTTCAACCTTAGTATAAAAAGGGGGAAAGTTGTATCTTCAAAATGATTTGTGCCAAGATTTGGCATAAAATAGCCTAACATCAAATGTCTAATGTCTAAGACATTTGGAGAAAGGTTGTGTACTCCCAAATAAAGGAACAAATAATGATGAAGACATGTTCTTAAGCAAATAAATAATCAATAGTGTTTAAAATTGGGTAATCATTTTACTGAAGTTATGTAACCCAAAAGAGAAAGATATATGTATCAGCCTCATGAATTAAGGCCTAAACATAAATCAATCAATGTTTGGATCCAAAATTGACAAGGTTAATTGAAAATGCAAAATTGAAGACTAAGATTGGAAAAAACAAACTAGAAAAGAGCGGACATCATGATGGTACATGAAAAAGGTCCAAATGTCATATGTAATTGTTTTGAAACATATGGTTTTTAATACAATGGTAAACAAGTCTTAAAACAAATTAAGCATCCTAACAACATAATGATGCTTTAATGATGTGATCTATGTTATGTTTCAAAATACTTAAAGGCTCAAAATGGTTTAACATGATTTGGGCAGCATAACGCCGCCCTCATAAACTCAAATACATTATTTTGACATGGATTATGAGCAAATAAACAAGTTCTAGTTTCAAAACATACCAAGCAAAAATGACCAAAATACACTAAGTATAATTATCCAAATCCTAGCAAGGGTATGGCAATGTGGGGTTAACTAAGATTAATTAGGTTTTTTATCATTTCTAGGGGAGTAAATTACATAATGACTTTCACATCAAATGATGAAAAAGAAAAGAATAAAAATTGGGTGTCTACGACACTTGGCTTGTTGCAAAAAGGTCTAGTCCTTTTTGTAACCACTACATCCTATTATTCGCTCAGTGTAGTGTGATGTCCAAAGAATAGATACATCCCATGTGTAAATCCATCACTAGAAGGTGGTTTAACCACTCAAACATTTGATCCTAGTGGGAGTGGTTAAGTCAATACTAGAAGATGAAACCTCAGGTCAAAGCTTCCCTAAAAAAATCATGGGAGGTAATGAATTTCCTCTCTCAAGACAAGTTTGTATGAAATAAAATACTAATAAAAAGGTTTTAGGGTCATTTTCAAGGTCACCCAAACTATATCAAGTTTTTTGGGAGTGTTTTAGATGACATTCTTTCTATGCCTTAGACTAGGCATGTTTACAATAAGGATGGCATTTTTTATTCCAAAGGTTCCCTAAAGGGGATACATGGAAGAGAATACATGCACAAACCTTATTTTTTCTAATCAAGTTCTAATTAAACAACTATTGAAAATAATAATTGATAAGTGTGTTTAATTTTAAAACCCAAATGAAAGATGAGGTGGTGTTCTTTTGACCCCTTGGTCTTAAGTTGTAACTTTGAAAGTCTAACTATAAAAAAAATATTTTAAGCATCTAAATGTTTCATTAAGCACTAAAACAAAGTTTCAAGTTCATTTTGAAATATTATTTTAATCATATAAATGTTTCATTTTTCACTAAAACAAAGTTCCTAGCTCATTTTTAAATCATACAAAAGATGGTCTAGAACATGTTTTAACAAATTCAACTTCTATTGATTACCTATCTACCCTTAAGGCATCACCCCAAAAGCAAATGTGTTAGATTAGAAACATCAAATATTTTCAAAATTTTGTGAAAAATATATGAAATTTGAAGCTAAATTAATGTCATATTCTAAATTTTTTGAATAAAACACTTGGTTTAAAAAAATCATGAAAAATGGAGTCCGAATGACCCCAAACCAAGCATTTTAAAATAGCCTATTAACTCTCAGGTCTGTGTTTTGACAGTGACCGCTGATAGTTGTACATGAACATAAATGGTTATATCTAATCATATATGGTTTAAAATGACCATAGATGGTTTATTTAACCATCAGTGTTTCCTTTGACTATTGATGGTTACCTGTGTAAACTTGTGAAGATAAAATATGGCCAAATGAAGTTATAAAAACATGCAGGAAGAAATTTAAGCATCCAAATTGAAAATTTTAAGTTACCTCTTTCTCTCCTTGATATGTGGGATAAATTATTCCTAATAGGAATTAAAAAATATAGATATGATTATATGATATGATTAGTCAAACATTAGTCCAATAAACCAAAGGAAGAATGCATAAGAACAAATTGAATTAAGCCTATCTATTTATGTGGGAATTACTAACGACAATGAAAGACAAATAAAAGAAAGAAATATATACCTTAATAAGTGAATCCATTATCCAAAAGTGGCTCAAAATCATGTTCTCCCTTGATCAAACATCCTTATCTTTATCAACAATGGTGGCAAAATACTCCAATGTCTCAAGAACATTTCACAAAACCTAGGCTCATGATTTGGAATCACTAAACTAGCCTATCAATGAAGCTTGAAAACAAAATTAATGATCAAATTCAAATTATTTTGGAACCAATTTAACATTATAAATTTACAATATTCAAGCTTAAAAATGATGTCCATGGCCTCTCTATTTATAGATTTCTTAGATTGATCAGGATTAACCATGACCATCCATCTCAAGATTGAGATGTGTGGTCATGGATTAATTGAATTATGTAATTAAAATCCATAGTTATCCTCATCATGAATTTGGAATAATAGAAATTAATGAGGCATGGGAGGTAATAAAGAGTCATCAGAGACCCATAACCCTGATATTTTATGCACTTATAGCTTGATGGATGTCTTCTCAAGGAATGATGTCACTTAATGATGTAGTTAATAGAAATCAATTTCCAAAAATAAATATTTAAAAACTCTCATGGAAAATTCACTTAAGTTCTTGATTTATATTTATTAGCCTTAAACAAGGTTAATCAAAATTTGTGCAATTATTTGGAAATTAACCATCCATTAATCAAAATGGTTAGAATGTCATATTATTGAGTTGTAATTTGAGTCAGGAAAAATTGGAAGGTGACATTAGATGCATTGGAAATTTAGTCTTATTTAGGATGTTTCCAACACAAAATAATGAAAGTAATCTATGTGTACCAATTAATTATAAGAAAATATTTATCCAGATCATAAAAAAGTGAAATCATCATTTTGACTTGAAATGAATTGATCAGAGTTAATTGATTCATAAATTATATTTCCCTATTTAGGGTTTCATTACCTTAAATCAATGATTATAAATGAAAATTTTGAACCATTTAGCACATTTTATGGATTTTGAATTAAAATGTGCATTTGAGTGCAATTCAAGTGATAATTTTAACATAAATGGTGTTAGGAGTTGGATGTCTACACTCTGGTCACCCTTAACATCATACAAAGTAAGTTAAATTGACAAAAATCTAGATGTAAAGGAGTTACCACTATGTTATGTGCCAAATGTGTATGTAAAAGAACATGAGAATCCAAGGCATGAGATGGCCTAGTAGCACACTACTCAAGATGTAACACCTTAGCCTATAGAGAATGTATATCATGCATAATGGATTATACATATAGATAAGAGGAACTAGCCATAGGATGTGTTTTTATTGTTGAAGGTTACTAAGTTAAAATAGGTTGTTGTACAAGTTGAGTTTCCCCCAAAGTAGGTGGAATTATATTATTATCTGGGGGAGTAGAAGATAGACCATTATTTAATTTATTCTTTATCTCTAATGTCTTACAAAATATATGCATGATCATGGGGATATTCTCAAATTCCATATCTAAAACTCTATAAAACATAATCCTTATTGACTATAGGATTTTCATTGTTAAGTGGGGGAGAGTGTACCTATTCCCATCGTGTATAGCATCTTGATCTTAATTTTATTGCTCATCTTCAAATGCATTATCATTGAAGTCCACAAAATCTGGGTGTGAATGATAAATGATGAAGGTTATTATTGGTCATTTACCCATGATATAATCTTAAATATAAGGACTTTGGGTATGCTCAATAGGATTGTTGCTAAGCCTAACACTTCTTCTTAAAAGAAGAGAGAGAAATTTTTAACCTAGCATATAGTAAACAAAGTGAAATAGGGATACTAAAACATAATATATTAAATCTTAACACATCTAATCAAAATAGGAAAAATAATGATACAAACCCTAGTATCATCTACGGTTAAGGTTTGAGTAGTATTTGAAGTAAGTTGGGTTCACCAAATGATTTAATTTTTTAGGGTTATTAGAGTTTAAGCCATAAGTGGTTAAAGGGTTGATTATAGTAAAATAGGGTATAAATATGAAATAAATATAATCATTGATTTATAATATAATTGACCTATTTTGACCTTTCTAGAAATAGAAATCAATGATGTAAATAAGTAATTAACTAAGACTAGGGATTTGGAGGCTGTAAATTAGGATAGGAGCTAATCTAAGTGTTGCAGATAGGATCCAAGTGTTAAAACCCTTCCTATATAGTAGTGAACTAATTAGATAGTAGAAAAAATGGTGTTAGTGTCCTTATTTTTGGACTAATGTCCTCTATGTAGAAATATTTCATGTTTCTAGGTGCACCTATGTTTGAGTCTATCAAGCCTATTCCTATGTGCACGAGTTCTAAATCCCTATAGGTGACCTATTTTAACTAATTTTATATACAAACCCTAAATCTCCATGTTTCTAGGAAATCTAGTTGGAAAAATTAGTAAAGTGTGATGTTAGTGGGGTATGTTGGACATCCTCAACACCCCACTGTGATGAGAGTTGCCTACATACCAATATTGTAAGGAGGGATCAATCCTAATGTAGTTTTCCCCACCTAATTAATGGTGTAATTACAAGTAAATAAATTATAAATTCTAATTTTAGTGCTTTAAGTGTGTTTGATACTAAAAATCTAAGTAATCTAAGCTTATGAATATTTTATATGGTTGTATGCTGAAGTAGAGTAGAATAAGGATTAATAACCTTGATTGTGCATAATTTTTTTTTTTAGTTTTTTTATGTTATTTTACATCTGATTTACATCTAGTTGATAAATGGCTCAAAGTCTTGTATATCTACTATTCTAGTCCTTGTGCATGTCTTTAACGAGGTCTATGATGAGCTTAGGTGATTATTATTTTGAAAAAGATATCCATTGCTCTCTAAAATCAAGAAAAGAATAATAAAGCCTAAATTGGGACATTAAAACCATTTGTCTTACTATCTAAATTATGGAACTAGTGTCTAGGTGTTAGAAACTAAGGCACTAGGGGATAAGATGCCAAAGTGATGATCTCAGAGTGCTTTAGGCATGTTTAGGGATATGTGTGGCCAACATAAAGGTTGGATAAGCATATAAATATGCCCTAAGATAAGTCTATGACTAAGCTAGGGATGGGTGGTCTCAAGTAACACTCTTGTCACTCAAGTGTAATTTTTTGATGATTAAAAAGTGAGAATATTTTAAATAAAATGATACACATGAAAAAGTAGGAATCTTAAATAATTTAAATCAACTTATTAACCATGTTAATACTTCTTCCAACACATCTCCTTCACATCAACCTTTTAGTTATCAACCATCATAAAATGTAAAAGTAAATATTGACATTGCTAGTTTTAATTTATATATATATATATATATATATATATATATATATATAATAGTAAATTAATTCTCAAAGAAAGAAAATATAACATTTTTTCATGTAACATTTTTTTATCTGCAAGGAAATGGTGGGATATAAATATTATGTTTCTCATGAAGATGATAATATAGAATCTATAGATACCTACAATAATTCCATGGAATCAATTAAGTATAATTATTATCATACTCATAAATCTTATGTCCAATACATAATGCTATCATATATGCACAAATTCCATGATTAGTCTATTCAAGAATACAAAAACATATTTTATGATTTTCTTTTAAAATAAAACACTCAAGAACCTGAAAAAATCTTATTTTCTAAATATATACTAGGATTTAATACCAAATAACCAATATATTATGGGGTTTTATGTATATCTATTCCCTCTATAGCATTTCTTGTAAATCTAGAAAAAAATTGGAGAAGCTAGACCTTTAAAATATTAAGACAAGATACACTCTAATATTTACAAACCTAGAATGAATCAAAACCCTAATCAAGGTAATGTCCCTTTGTAACATCAAAAAAATAATATTAAAATTTAAAATGATCATACTCAGTAATCATAAAGTGGAAAGTGGTGCAAAATTCATAATTATAGTAGTCACTCTTTGGAGGATTTTTAGGCTTGGAAAACTCTAAACATGCACTAATCTAAGTATTTAGTAATATCAATGTGGTAATTTCAAAATTTAAGAATACATTAAATTATAAACCATGTTTTGTGATATGTACCAAAAACATTTACTCTTCCTCTAGTCCAAATTTAGAGTAATCAAATATATTGTACCATTCTCAAATGTTGGTTGATGGATAATTAATACACTTCATCATTAATAATGAAAGTTAAAATAACCTAATTTATTTGAAATAAGTTCAAATATATAAATTTACGCTGATAACAGATTTGAAACCATACTTGATTGGATGTTTTATCTCTAGTTAGAAGACACACACCACTCAACAACATCACTTGGTGTAAAACATTAGTCATTTCATGATATACTGCTTTTTGATGTAGCACTATTAGAGGTACGTAATTTTTTAATTGTAAAATCATATATTTTTCATCAAAATGTAGTATATGCTTAAAATACTATAAATTTAATCATATATACATTTGGTGACAAGAGATACCATATACTATAAGTAGTTCTTTTGTTTTCACTCATATCACCAAGTAGTAAAAGAAGCTAATAGATTATAGTAAGAAGTTTTTACTCTTGATGGTGAAATTTAAACAAGATATCATTTATATGACATCAAATCATACATTATTCCTTAACCAAACACACAAAAACTAAAAAATAAAATAGTGGAAGAATATAATGATATAATATAGTCACAAAAATATGTTCATATACATTTGGTAGTAAAGAAAACTAGTGATTTCATTCTAGAAGTACCTCTACCTAATGCATCTATTTACCAAAAATAATTTCTTGAGAATGGATACATCAAGTAGAATATCCATGAATTTATAAGAAAATTACACATCATGCAAATCTCATCACCTTGTGGAAGACCAATTATGCTCATGCCAAATAATGATAGTACAAGGAGGTTATTAATCAATTACATATATCTTGAAAAGATTAATATCAAGAGTCACTAAAATATTCTTAATATCAAGGACATTTTAGAGCAACTCTATAGTTCTAAATTATTCGCCACATTCAATATTAATGTTGGGTGTTATTTGATTGTTGTTGAAGCTTTAGACATCTAGATGTCAAAATTTAAATCTAATGATATTTTTTGAGGGGGTGGTTATGTCATTTGACTTAACTGATTCATCTAAAACATTCACTAGAATATGATGAATGATATATTATAGCTATTAAAAAATTCATATATTTTAGTCTATCTTAATGACATTCTAATATGTATAAACATAATATAAAGATTTGACTCATATTAAACAAATGATTCAAAAATTTTAGCACTAGATGTTGTATGCTAACATGGAGATGTGTATATTTTCCATCTGTGAAGTATAAAATTTAGGATACATTTTAGATACACAAGGAGTTCATTTGGACTAGGAATAATCTAAATTTGTATTATCATCATCTATGAATTACCTCAACACTAAATAATGTCACAGATCATAAATTATTTGGGTTATAAATTTTATATAATAGACTTGAACTTAATTTATTTCATGTAACATGGCATCTGAATCAAGTTACCAAATTCATCTCAAAATAAAGACTCATCTTCTTAGCCACATATTAGAAAGGATATGTATATTTGAAGTTATATTTTTTTCATTCTAGTGTTCCCATTAGCTAGTCTTCAACAAAAAATTGAGATAGAGACTAATGCATATGAATATGCACTTGGGTTAATCCTCACTCAACATGTTCAACAAATATATTTCCATAGTTAAACATTTAATGATACTATATGGACATATCCCAAAGATTGAAAGGTTTATGCAATTTTTAAGTGCCTGAGAGTTGGAAACACTACATATTTAGAAAGGAGACTATGATCAACACATCACAAGACACTAAAATTATTTTAGAAACATAATTTTTTAAATCAATACTGACATAAAAAAATGTCATCTCTTTAAATATTCCATTTAAACATCAAGCATAAGAAGGTAAGCATCATTCATGTAATTCATTTTTTTACTCAACCTCCCATTTAAATTCTCCTCAATGTGCTTGATTCATGTGGACATGATATAATAATTAGTCATAATTTTATACATGTAACTAAAATAATAAAAAAATATATTATACCTTTCATAGTAGTAAGTCAAAATAAAAAAAATATTTACAATATGGATTACCATATAAACTTGGATAATGTTGTGTACCACACAAGGTAGAGAAGAAAAAATTAATATGTAAAGATAATTTTATTATGGGTGGGGGACACATTTGAGTTGAAAATAATCTTGTGATATAGAATAAGTACTTAATTTTTCCACATCTCATATCGTATATTACCAACTACATCAAATAATTTAGCACATATTACTTTCCAAAGTTGATCAACAATAAGAAAAGGTATTAATTCACATTTGTTAATTTTAATGAATCTATATATAATCTAGAGATACCATGATACAAAGTATGTTAATTATTGTTATTTTTTATAGTTGATAGACTATTAAAGACGTCTATTCTCACACTTTGTAATAAATCAAACTCATATCTAAAAAAAAGTGCATATTTAGCACATTTCGATCCACTTTAGATTTTGAACTACTATTATATCTTATATGGATATATGATTCTTATGAAATTTATGAGAAAAATTTGTCTCTGATGGAAAAAATTTGAACAAGCCTATTGAATTACATCCTTAGAGTGATGGACAAAAATAAATGGTAAATATAATGTCTATGCATCTTATTAAAATGTAAAATTATATAAAGAAATGCATATGGGATGAATGTATTATTTTCATTCATCATAGCTTGAAATGAACTATTTAAAACTTTAATATGCAAAAAAATTCATGTTTTGTTTGGTTTCCATTCTCTTACACCAATTGATATATTTTAGTATATTTTTACAACTACATCAACAATTATTTCAACTTAACTTGTTATTTACAAAAATCCTAAGCTCATTGATCATGTTGATCACATTTAAAACCAAGTGTAGATCATTCTAAAATAGGATTATGAATAAATACAATTAACACCACGATCAACATCAAATACCACACAAATTTTATATTGGTGATCAAGTATGAATCTATTTTTATAAGTAAATAATAACTTAAGCTTAATGCAATAATCATCTACTTCAATGTGGGTTGTACACAATCACAAATAAAGTAGGAGATACATTATGATGATTTTGATATTTATTTCACTTCCTACCTTATTTTACATAGATTATTCAATGAAACTTATTCCATTATTTTACCCATTTTGTGGACACTTTAGAAATTGTAGAGACATTCCACTAGGTATATATTAGTCCTAGTTATAGAGTGCTAACAAATAGAGTCAAATAATACCTACCTGATTTAAATGTAAATAAAAAAAATATCTTTATCTACAAAATTATTAAATTAGGTCAAATTAGTAACAAATGAAAATGATTTACTAGATCAAAAAAATTTAACAAGTTTTCAAATCTTCAAATACACATAATTAGGACCATTTCTCTTCAACTAGAGGTAATTTATCCAAGATTATTTGGGCCTTTTAATAGATTTTGGTCCTCTAATTCCAAATTCATCTTTATCAATATCTTGAGGACCATCCCAATCTCATGTTGTCACACTATAAAATCATAACTCCTCTTTGTTGATTCCATAAAACTTTGATAGTGTCAATAAATTTTTACACAACTACACAACAAACATTATGAAAAATAACAAAATGAATATTTAGAATTTCTATAAAGTGATAAATTACCATGATTAGAATAATTAAACCATACATACACCCTTTTCACTTATATTTTAAATTAGTTTTCCATTGTTTAAGTAAATTAGAGGTAGAATAGGAAGTACAATAAATTTCAGGCATCTTGTAGCACATTTGACACTAAAATCATTGTAAAAAACTATTGATGAGGCTAAAAATTACCCTCATCTTGCTACTTATTATTTTGTAAAACTTCTCACTATGTTTCTATTCATAATATTTTGTTGTACACTATGTTGATATATATAAATATGATTTAAATGTTGTATATGCACTCTTTTGGTTTAAATTAATTATATTTATATGAATTATTATGATTTAATGGAATGAATTTTTATAGTATTCTCATATATCTAATTTAAACCCATAGGAAGGTTGTTCAAGCCTTCTTAGCTAGATGATAGAATGGAATCACTTCTAGGTTGTGGGTGGCCTAAATGGTGAAGTGAATATCTATAGATTGGGCTAGCTCCCTTACTGATTCACCTAAAACTAAAAAGAACCTACTAAAATTTCAAATAAAAGGGATATACGATTACTAAAATCATAAAAATAACATAGAGGTGATGTACCAAATGTAGTTTCCTTTACTTACCATTTCTATCACTATGAAACTATAATATTACAACCTAATTTTACAACTTCAAGATAAATCATCCCACACAAGTGTTTATATATGAAGGATATGGTTATTACAACAACCAAGGTGATTAATCAAGAGGCATAAAGGAAGACACTAATGAAATTTCAATACTTGAACTCAGAAAACAATTTGATACACTTCATATGACCTATGGAAAGATAACTAACTCATATAAAGGCATGAATGGAATGGAAATATTCAAAGAATTAGTACAATTATCACTAACATTCATCAATAATTCATCTCAAATTCACTGAATGAAAGACTAATAAATTGTAAATCATCTTGAATTTTATTTGAGAGGCAATAAAAAGTATCAAATTTGGTAGGGTTTCACTTTACTCATTTAGAGGTTACATTCAATTCCTTTCAAGGCTTCATTTATAGAAGAGAAGAACGAAATAAGGATATGACAAGAAAAAAACTCATGAACTATCTTTCATCATCAAATTAGTTACAAAACATAAAGTAGTTGACGCCAAGTCTACTAGGAGTGTGTTGTCATCTTGGTTCTTAACCTTCTAGACTAAGTGTTGATTAAACTCTTCATGAAGAGTGGTATGGAAGGCTATATTAGCAGAATGTGTACTTCTTGGATATAAATACTTTTAAATGGAGTTAGAAATTTGCTTTTTGAGGTAAATTACAAATTTTCCCATTGATACTTCACATTATTGAGAATCTTATACTCCAAACTTCATCTCTTGTAGTTCTTCTCTTTCATGTGAGATTTGGACTTGAACTTCAAACTTCTTCTCATCCCATATTATTTGTTATTAGGATTTGATCACTCAATAAAAGTCTAGTTTTTTGATTTGAAACACACACCATGGATTATTACTTCATACAGATACTAAATTAGTTCATAGAGGGATTTTGTGAGAATTAGAAATAAACTTGTAGTTGAATCTTCACACTTTCTTATAAAGGGATTAATAAGAGATTTTTATTACTATGAAAGCTTCAAGTAAAACTAAGAATTAAAATTGGTTCTTATTACTACTTCTTGAATTATAAATCATATATATATATATATATATATATATATATATATATATATATATATATATATATATATATATATAATGTCATATTATTCTCAAGATTACCTAATATCCTTTTAACCTT
The DNA here is from genome assembly GCA_037957365.1 of Torreya grandis. NCBI lineage: Eukaryota > Viridiplantae > Streptophyta > Pinopsida > Cupressales > Taxaceae > Torreya > Torreya grandis. Next base: position 298,387 of record JARHVA010009024.1, read on the forward strand.
TGAACTCTTGAAAAAAAATCTATAATTTTATTGTTTTGGAGCCATATTGGTCACATTTATTCATGTAGGCCTAGTTGTCAACTTTCAACATATGTTATCAATGTGATGGAATATAAAATGACTTGTAAAGGATTATAATATCTCTATCCTATCTTGGATAGTCTCTCACATTAGATCAATAGGCTTGACCTATTGAAAATCTTACCATTAGGCTCAAGAAAATAGTCTTTTAGGCCATTCTTCCATACTTGTCCTCCCACATATGCTAACTAGTGGATCTATCATATGCCTAGGGTTATGTAGAGACTATATAAATAGTTTTTGTGCCATACCAATCAATTTTATGCACTTATAAGATCAAAACACTCTAATGGGTCTCTTTGGGAGGTTTTATAAGAGTTTTAGGGTCTTTACTTGTTAAGGATTATTCATAAAGAATAAATCATTTATCTCCAAAAAAATTAAATTATATTGTGTTAGGAAGACTATATTATAATATACAATAACCATTTTTACCCATGTAACTTATCCTCCAAGTTTCCATATAGTTAAATTGGTCTTCTTGGAAAACCAAGCCCATTTGTGAACTTGTGAGGTGATTGTTTGGGCCTTAAACAGTGTAAATGTGTTTGGTTTAAATTATAAGAACCATTATGGGGTTTTTTAATCCTAAAATTACATGTAAAAATAGTTATTTAAAATAATTTAATCCTCAATTATATTGTAACATGCATTAGGACATTATCAAGGTTTATCAATAGTCTTATTGAAGTGACCCTAGTAGTCCTTATTTAGCACTTTATCCATATTGAAATGAATTAATACCTAAAAATATATTTAAATAAGTTATTTTTAACCTAAAAATTTCCTTAAATTATCAAATAACATCAAAACTTACATTTTTTCTTAAATATATTAGGTACAGGCCCATAGGTGTCTTAATAGACTTCTTAAATATCGGTCCTTAAAGTTGAGTTTTATTCAATTGGATTTGAATTTATTGATGATATTATTAAGGGTAGGTACCTTAATCAATATTTATATTACTTATTAAAACCATATTATCTCTTCCTATCCATTAAAAGTATACCATTTTCTGTCATCTACTTGTAATAGGCCTGTAGGTGTAGCCTCATGCCTAAAACCATTTTCTTCAAAAGAACTTGACTATAAGTGATAGTTTTCACTACATAAAAAGGATTAAAATTATAAAACTCTCAAGTTTTTTATCATTAATCATATCCTTTCTTTAAATTCATATACTATAAAAAATAACATATTCTTCAACTTTTAATAGGAAAACATGTAGGTCTCTATTAGGACTAAAGCTTTGTTTCTTGTATTCTACTCTCTATAAGACTATTTGTCCAATGGTGACATTATGTAAAATGTATTATATTTATTAATTAATTACTCCATGATACTAATGGTCTCAAGTTACCTTGAATTCTCACTTGAACAGAACCTAGTCATGTTTCATGACGTTGCACAGTATATTTAGTAAGGTGTCTATTTCTGACATGACTAACTACATATAAATTAATGCCTTTCCATATTAAAAAAAAACAAATAAATGGATGTATGAGATAAATTTAATGAAAATTAAATTTTTAAACCATTTTTAGAGATGATAAACCAATTCAAATTTCTTTCTCCATGATGATCCCAAGAGTAATATTGCTTTCTTATGCTTCCACTAGGCCTAATATACTCTTCAATTCAAAAAGCTTGATGTTTTTTAATATTAATTTAAAGTAAGTATATTTAAAATTATTAATTATTATTCATTATTAATATAAACTCTATTTTAAATTTCAAAACCCATATTCCATGCTAGAACCTAACACTATCTACCTACTTTCTTAACATAAGTATGTAGGTGTTTTTTTCACATGACTTGGCCATTCTAATTCTATCTTTACTACATGTGGAATATCATAATTATTCATCCTTTATATGAGGTTTATCATACCTTTTGAATTTTATTAAAATTATTTCCTATCACAATCTCTACTCAATTCATCTCAACTTGCATATAGACTTGTATGTGATTGTTTTAGGCTTGACACCTTTCTTCAATTAATGATTGATTCTCTTGATTTGGATGATCCAATGGATGGTTAATTTAAGTCAATAGTTAAATTTTACAAAATTTTAAGTGATTAAACTTTCATATTTTTTAATAATTATCCATCCAACTTGTAGATCACTGGTTTGCATTCACTCCACTCTTAAAATATTTTGAGAGGATATCAAGATCAATGACCCTAATGATCTATTATTTACCACTTATGGAGGTTTATAAGAGGAGTGAGGGGATGCTATAATTTTATTTACCAATTTAGGTTAGATAATATTAAAAACAATTGAAATCCTACCTCTAACTTCTCATCAAGGTCCACAACTCATTAAAAGTGGAGGTTTTGATCTTTTGATGATAAGTAGATATTGAGAAATAGTGTGAGAAAGCTAAAAGGGTCCTACATGGTTTAAAAAAATAATTTATTTATAAAAATGAGTTAATAATGACATAAAACCATTTAAAATAGGGTAAATTTTAGTGGTGAATATTTGTTAATTCATGAATATTCTAGGTTTTGAAATTTATTTTTGGCAATTTTTAGGGTTGCTACATAGGTTCAGATCACTTAATTTAGGGGTAAACTCATATAAAATTTAAAATATTTTTTAATTTTACCATTCAATTCACCACACACATATAATACTTAGTTTACCATGGGTAACCATCAAAATATACTTTCAGCATCTGCCCTACAATATTGGTACAATTTGGGAAGTCACTATGTGCATTGAAGAGCTGAAATAGATAGGTTGTGGGATAAATTAAAATTGAGTATAAAAAACTTTAAAAAACCTTAATATTATTAAATATTTTTTTTTCTCAAATAGATATGCTATTTTAAAAAATAAATTGTCTCAATCTGAGTTTGTATGCAAAATTTATGGCCTCTAGAAGTTGGCATCTGATTATACCATTTGGTTCCACTATTCAGTTTAAACCATTTTGTTGTATCCATTTAGTTGAAACCATTTTGTTTAATTTACTTAGTTTCAATAATTTATAGCTAAATGTATGAAATTGAATGGTGTAACTAGTTGCTAACTTTTAGAGTCCATAACTTTTGCATACAGACTCAGATTGAGATGTTTTTTTTTGAAATTTCATTTCTCTTAGAGATTAATAAAAATATGAAATAATATTTATGTTTTTTTGAATTTTTTTATTCCTTATTTTTTATAGGTAATATTTAAATCCATTTAGTTTAGCTATTCGATCCTGTCATTTGATAACATTGTGTGGTGGCTCCACTCAATGTCATACTTTAGTATAGCCAATAGGTAATACAAAAAATAAAAATAAAACAAATATTCTATGTCATTTCACTCCTCCAAAATATTTATGAATTTTTCATCATGTATCTATGATTCACCATTCCTACAAAATAATTTTTCATAGATTCACCGAATAATTCCAAGAGGTTTTATTATATGGCTCTTAAAATTAACCCTAGTTGAAAATCGAGCCTATGGGGTTTAAAGTCACCTCTATGAAACTTAACTCCATATAAATTGTTCATAAAGCTAAGGTATATGATTAGAAAAATAATTTGAAGGGAATTAGGATCCCTTTATTTTACCAAGAGCTTTGGATCCAACTCTCTCCTCCATGAATTATCCTCAAACTGGTGACCTATTTGAGATTGTTAAGAATACCTATGAACCTGATGGAGAAATGGTATAGGTTTTTTCATTTTTTTGATTTAAAAATCCTTAATTTTCATGGATTTGGGTCTTATGGATTTTTTTAATCCTTTGAGAGGCTTATAAGTTGATCTTAATAAGAAAAATTTCAAAGAGACCTCTACATACCTATTTTCTGTAATAAACCCCCTATTCTTCTTTCTCAAACTATTAAAGATGATGAACTGGGTGATTATGAAGATTTAACTAAATTTTAAAGAGGTGGGGTAACATTCCAAGACAATTACCACATTTATTCCCTTGGAACTTTCTCATTTTGACTTACTTGAACATTACAAAAGATGAATGGATAGTTACAAAAGTGCTCCAACATATGAAAATTAGTTATAAGATATATTTGGACAAGGTGCATGATAAATCACATGTATCATGACATTTAATAGGTACCAAATTAAACACATGATCACTATACAATGGTTTAAACCTTCATCTTTTATCTTCTCTCAAGGATTCATATTACCACATTATAATAAAAAATATAAGACATAATGAAGACACCTTAAAATTTCAAAAAGTACCTTAAATTCTCTAAAATTCTTAAATAATGTTATCAACTTAATGGTTCTACTCTTTGGTCTAATTTTTCAGATTGGTACACATTCCTCCTTGAGTGTTCACCCTTTTTATTTCTTGATCATGATCCAAACTTTACCTTGACTTCATACTCAAACCTTAACTTTGTGAAATTTACCTTAACTTATGCTAAACACATTGGAAGTAGTCACATTGATGTACTCTGATGGAAAGACTAGGTGACTTGACCTTACTTCTAACTAGACCATCCTAAGAGACTATGAAAACTACTAAGAACAACATAAAGCCTATGACCTTGAGACCAAACATGACAAAGACAAGACCCTTATGATGGATATCAACAAATTTAAGATCATGATGAATTTTTTTTTAATTATACTCACCAATGGTGGCTAATTTTGGATAAAATATTTTGTGACATCATGGAATTGTATGATTTTTATGCATCTATACTAGTATCGTAGACAGTCCATTGGGATATGGGGTCATGAATATTTATTGACTTTAAGGAATACTAAACTTGAAATTGATAAAAACCTTGAAACAAAGTGAAATATGAAATAAAACTCAAGACACACACCACACACCAATGCATGTGTCATAATACACTTGGAGAAAGGACAATAATAAAAGCACATAAACAACTTGTAATCTAAGCACTTATGGAAAAGAAGGACCTATTTTACTATGTATAAGGCTGAAAAAATGACCTTAGTAACATGGTTTAAAATGTATTCCATTGACTAGGATATTCAAACCCTCTCCATTTAGCTTTGAAATATGAAAGACATTATGTTTTTTGTAACCAATGATGACATAGGGCCCACTCTATAATGTATTAAAATTTTTATTCCTACAAATTTTGGATCTATATTCATACCACTTGAATACAAGTTCTCATTCTTGATATGCCCTTGAAAGAAGCCTCATATCAACGGTATTATTGACTTGGTTTTGATGGCACTCCATGATATTCATAACATGATGTCTTGTCTCCTCCAAGGCCACTAAATTTGTCAACCTTATTTCCATGGGATAAACCTCCATAATCTAATGTTGATGAGATATATCTATGGATGGTAACTAAATATAAATAAATATCTTGGCCTCTCTCCAATAAAAAATCATGCAGGATGAGTTACCAATATCTCTTTTGGGAGTAATCATATCAACCCATAGGGCTATCTTCAAATTGGTGTGCCAAGTTATTTGATTTTATTCCATTTCCCTCTTAATGATTCTAATCAAATTTATGTTTGTGGACTCAAGTAGTCCATTTTATTGAGGATACTAGTTGGAATAATTACCTAGGTATATGCCATGTTTAAGAGCCCATTCACTTATCCTTGAACCACTAAATGCCTTTGCATTATCAAAAATTATTGTTTAAGGGACTCCAAATTTGGTCACTAGGCCTTCATATAAGTTAAGAACTGAATTTTTCATTAGCCTCCTTGAGGGATATTTATTCCACCCATCTTTTTAAATATTCAATGTATGTAACCACCCATTTATAGCTATCACTTGAAGGGGACTTTATCATGTCAATGAAATCAAGACCCCATTACATGAATGAATATTCCAATTGAAAAGCATTGAGAGGGAGGGATGAGATATTTTTTTCCTATGAAAAATTCACACTTTTGACACAGCCTTACCCATGCATAAGAGTCTTTAAACACTCTAGGCCAATAATACCCGGCTCTCATTATTTTTATCATTATGGTCTTGGGTGCAAAGTGACCTCCTACACACCCATCATGAAATTATTCCAAAATCATATCGATCTGATAAATTCAAACACATCTAAATATCATCAAATTAATATCCTTTCTAAAGATAACTCCATCCAAAAGAACATAAGGGATGGACTATAATCTAAAGTACCTTCTTTTTTCTTGATCCAAACCTATAAGATACTCACCTATTTGAATAAATATTACCATATCTTGTGTCTAACTGAAAGGGTATTTAGGTAAAATTTTATAAGGATAATATTTCAATGCTAAAATATCCTCTTATTCTTCTTGAATGTTTTATTCCAAGTGTTGACATATCCCACTTCCTCTCATCAACTCGGTAGCTTTGATCTCCACATCATACTCTATGACCTTGGTTATCTACCTAGCCCTCTTCTCATTCAAATCCTTATTAAAAATGACATATATTATGCTTATATATGTATCCATGACATGGATTTTTTTTAAAACCATGTGCCTAAACTTATTAAGGCTTATTATAACTTCCAACACTTGATTCTCAATAAAGGTGTATCTCTCTTCATAGCCTTAAAGCGTTTGATTGAAAAAGGCTATAGGTTGCTCGAGACCTTCACTATTACACTACATAAACATGGATGATATGATATAAATGTTAGTAAAATCATACAATAATAAATCCTTTGATAAATTAGGATTAATCAATGTGGGTTCTTGGGCTATGGCTTATTTAATATGCTTAAAACTAGTTTTCCCTTCCTTTGTCCAAATGAAAGCTTGATCCATCTTAAACATAGATGTAATAGGATTAAAAAGGTTGGAAAATAATTGTATTAATATTATAACATATTTAATCTTCCAAATAAATATTTGTAAACCTTTTTTATGTTTGGGTAAATATAAAGCCGAAATGGCACTCACCCTTTTAGGATCAATGGTAAGCCCATATTTTGAGACAATGTGACATAATAACTTACCCTTATGAACTAAAAAAAACACACTTCATTGGGTTTAGATATATCCCATATTTCCTACATATTTCAAAAATCAATCTAATATGAGCTAGGTGATAACTAACATTCTTTGAAAAAATTGCTGTCATCAAGATAGATTAGCACCATTTGATTAATCAAGACATGAAAATCCATATCAATGGATATTTTGAAAGTATCCAACATATTAGATAGTGAAAATTTAATTATTTTATAGGCATATTTTCTACATTTAGTAGTAAATGATATTTTGTATTGATCTTCTTCCATAACTAATACTTGATTGTAACCTAATTAACCATCTACGAGAGAGAAAAAATGATAACTTGAAACCATTTGAAAAAATTTCTCCATAGAGGGTAAGGGGTATTTATATTTCAATGGAACCCTATTAAAATCTCTAAAATACACACATAATCTGATATCCCCACTCTTCTTTCTCACATGGACTAGATTAACAACGTATGAGGAGTGATTAATATGGAATATGATGATTGACTTTGTCAATTTAGTAAAATATTTCCTCATTAGGAGCTCAAACTTAGGACTCATAGCTCTTTGTCTTTGTATTATAGGCTTATAATTTGGATCAAGATCTATGGTATGTTGGGTTAATCTAGGATAAAACCCCTTAATATCATTGTATTCCCAAGTAAATATATCATAAAATTATTTACACAACTCTATAAATGTAATCCTTTAATTTGAAGTACATACATTTCCAAGCTTAAGAAGCTTGTACTTGAAGATAATACAAATTTCATGGTGTTCATATTTGGTAGACATAATCACCTTATCCTTCCTCATTTGATTATTCTTATTGAATATGTTCTCAAGAGTTAAAAACCCTTTGGGAAGCTTATTGGATCTCAATTGAACAATATGATCTCCATATTGATGATATATTGTAGCCTAGTTTTTACAAAAAACCTCATCTTCTTATTGAAGGAAGCATTCTATTTGCTTATCACACTCAAAAATCTACCAATTGACATCATTATTTGATATTGATGGCATGACTACCACCTTTATATGTGGCTAAGTTTTTGAGTTCTTGACATCATTAGGAATACCACATTGATCTCCCATTGAAGATAACCCATCTACATGTTGATTCTCTTCTTTTATAACTAATTAAATGTCAAAGGCTTAAAAATATTCAATAAGGTCCAATACTCTATGCTCATAAGAATTCAATAATGTATTTTTAGCAACACTTTTACCTTTCACTTGGTGTACTAATATCTCACTATCTACAAAAACTTGTAATTGCTTCACTCCTTTGTTTCTTTCTCATTAAAGCCCATGTATAAGATCCTCATACTTAGCTACATTACAAGTGTAACTAAACTAAAATATGATTATAGAATAATACTTCTCATTGGAATGAGAAACTAACATTACACCTGCCCCTACTCCATTCTTACTTCTTGAGCCATCAAAGAGCAATTTCTATAGACCATCATTCTATTCACTTGACTTGGAGAGAGCTGGTATGGATGCACCTTCTTCATGAAAATAGTAAACACCTAGACCAACTTCTTCAGCACCTTTAAATGTGTCATGTTCATAATTTTATATTGCCCCTCATAAAGGAAAAGGTTTGATATGCCTTCAAGGTTACAATTAGTTCTTGATCATTGATACGATCTCTCACATCAATGATGGTACAATTCACATTTGAAATGTTTATCTTATAAGGATCAAGATAAAACTTAGATATGGGCTTATATTTAATTGTAAAATTAGTACTATATCTAGTTCTAAAAGCCTTATATGACCAATTGAATGATAGATACCCACCAATCTTGATAGTGAAGTTGATTGAAAATAATAAAGCAAAGTATGGTGGTAAATAAACTACAATAACATCTTGAGTAAAAGAAAAGTTGGGACAAGCATGAATAGTAATACTCAAACCTTTGATCACACCCACGGTCTTGGTAGCTAAACCATTCAATTATAAGACATATTTGGTATTAGGCTCATACTTTAGGCCTAACTTATCATCTATTTATTTAGCCATCTTTGACCTACTTGCCCCACTATCTATAATGCAATTGTGCACTAGGAAATCTCTAATAATCACATAAACATAAAAAGGAGGTGGTTTATCATCTTTATTAGCTTCTCACTAGTAGATGTAGGTGTGTTTATGAAAATGAAATTCTCTCTTCTGCTGATGGTTTTTAAAGTCCAAGGTTTTGGCTAGGGAGAGCTAGTGTATCCCACATAGGGATACTCACATTCAACTTCCTCATTTCATCAACAATATTAATGAAAGATATAATATCCCTTGGTTGTCCTTTAGGATTTACCATACTATTTTGAGCTTAAATAGTTTGAGTTATAAAATCACTCTTTACATTCTAGTTTTTTTAAGTTTCTTAGCCCTTAGGAGATGCATTAGTCTCTTTTTTTCTTTGAGACATAGAAAGAATACTACTTGCATCCTTACCTATCTCTTGAGCATCATCAATTGTTATCCTTTTAGAACTTGTATTGGATACTATGGAAGTATCACCAAGTTTAATTGTGCTTCTTTACTGATTCACTACACACCAATATCCCTCTTGCTAATTTACCAATGTAGCATCAGACTGAACTTACTCTCCATTAATTATTTCAAGATGAAAAACTTCATGTTGTCTTATAGAATGGATTGTTCCATTTTATGCCATACAAGCTTGATTTAACACCTCATTTTTATTGGAAGGATGATTATGAGGATGATCCCATTGAGAATAATAATAATGATCTTGTAAAATATTATTTTGAGTAGGTACTAGAGCTCTAGAGGTCGAGGCATCATTTGGATTATGACTTTTATATGGTCTAGCATTGGTAATTTGGTCTTATCTTTAGGAATTGGCTTAAAAAGTGGTCCATTTGACTGATTAGAATGATAAGATTGATATAAATAATGATAAGGTCAGTGAGGTTGAGGTATCTTCATATCATGGGAAACTAACTTGTTTTATTTATCTTTGACAATGATTATTAACTCTTGCATTTCATTGGCTTGACTAGGGGCAGCTTGTTCATGAACAGTTAGTATATGAACAAAAGAAATAATTGGTGTAGGGCTATGTATATCAAGAAAAAATGGCATGGGAAGTCTTGGGGATATATTTATATCTTGTATGGCATTATTCACATCCTTGTTGACAACATCATAGGCCTCAATTAAGGTCTCTCCTCCCATATATTGTATCATAATAGTTATGCCACTATTCAAAGCGTTAAGATAGTAAAGGAAGGCATAGTTCAGAGTAGGTATCACAAGAGTTATGATCATATCCCATGTTTTTTGGAAAACAAAATAAAAGTCCTACATAAACTCTTATGGATCTCCCTTGATATGGTTAATTGCTCAGTTAGACACAAGTGATTGCTCTTATCTTTAAACTTCTTACTCAAATTCTCTCCCAATTGGTCCCATGAATCAATAGAATTAGGAGACAAAGTGATATACCAATCCAAATATTTAACTTTAAATGATATTTAAAACAACCTAATAGTCACATTATCTTGAGTAATATTATGAATATTGTAGAAATTTTCCATATCTCTAATGTGCTCAATGGGACTAATGGTGTTATCTCCACTAACGTATGGGACACTTTTAAGAGATATCATAGGAATATCATCATATCTTAAAATTTTTATAGGGGATACACCATTTAAATCAACAAAGGTCAAGTTTTTATCCATCTTTCTAGATTTAGGATAACTTGGAGTATAATGAAAATGGAGCTTCTTTCCAGGAGTCTTGGTATAAGGGGTAGAATAAAGGAATCTCTTTCTCTTAAATCAAAGTGAAGGACATTCAAAAAACTTAAAAAGAATGCCTTTATACCTTGACCTTGTATTTACCTTTGGTATCAAAATTGTCTTGTTAGTATATAACCAAGAGCTAAAAACTTGTTGAAATCACCAAATGTTTCATGAAGGAGGCTATTACATCTGTAAATTTTTCAATACCAACATCAATATTAGACAAAATTGTTGAAGTTTAGTACCACCAAGCATGATAGAACTATTATCTATATAATTTGAATACATATGGAGGTTTTTAAAGCTTTCTTAACTAGATGATAACATGGAATCACTTTTAGATTGTGGGTTCCCTAAATGGTTAAGTGAATCTCTAGATCAGGCTAGCTCCCTTAATGATTCACCCAAAACTACAACTAACTTACTGAAATTGCAAATAAAATGGATAGAAGAGGACTAAAATTAGAAAAATAACATGGAGATAATGCACTACATGTAGTTTCCTATACTTTCTAATGCTTTAACTATGAAACTATAAGATTACATCCTGATTTTTTAACTTCAAGAGAACTCCTCCCACACAAGTTCTTCCATATGAATACTATGGTTAGTAAAATATCCAAGGTGATGAATCAAGAGGACTAAAGGAATAAATTAATGACCTTTCAATGCTTGAACTCAATAAACCATTTGATACACTTAATATCAGCTATGGAAAGATATGTAACTCACATAGAGTCATAAATGGAAAGGACAAATGCAAGGAAGTAGTGCGACTATTACTAACATTAATCAAAACATCATCTCAAATTAATTGAATACAAGACCAAGAAAGTGTAACTCAGCTTGAATTTTATTTCAAAGGCAATAATAAGTATAAAATTAGTTAGGTCTTCACCATACCCATTTAGAGGTTACATTAAATTCCTTTCAAGGTTTCATTTCTAGAAGAAGAGAATAAAGAAATTAGGATAGGACAAGAAGATAACTCATGAACTATCTTTCATCATAAAATTAGTTACAAAATAGAAAGGAGTTGACACCAAGTCTATTAAGAGTGTGTTTTCATTTTATTTATTAGCCTTATAGACCAAGTGTTTATGAATATCTTAATAAGGAGTGGCATGGAAGGCCATCTTGGTATACTTGATATTTCTAAGATCTAACTCATTTTACATGGAGATACACATTCAATTATTTAAGGGTAGTTACAATTTTTCCCATTGACACTTGTAATGTTTGGTAATATTCTAATATATTCCTCACCTCTTTCAATGATTCTCTTAATTTTACCTCTAAAATCCCTATTATCTCTTCTTATCCCTAAAAAGTATGTAATTTTCTCTCATTTACCTATAACATACCTATAGGTGCACTCTCATGCATAAAGCCCTTTTCTTCTAAAGAAATTGACTCCAAGTGATATATTTCACTACATGACAAGATTAAAAACTTTATAACCCTCTCAAGGTGTTTCTCATTCCTCATATCCTTTATTAAACTCCACATTAGACACAAAAATAACATATTCTTCAACTTTAAGAAGGTAGACTTGTAGGTCTCTATTAGGATAAGGATTTCATTCTTGTATTGTAATATCTAAGCTTATTTGTCCAATGATGACATTGAGTACAATGTAATATATTTATTTATGAATTTATACATGATCCTAATGGGATAAATTTACCTTTAATTCTCACTTGAACATAACACAGTCTATTTAACAAGGTGTATATTTCTTACATAACTAACTACATATAACTTTATCAATTTTCTTATTCAACCAAAAAAAATGTATTTATGAGCCCAATTAAATGAAACTTACATGTTTAAACCATTTTTAAATATTAGAAAAAAATCTCATATTATTTTTTCCAATATGAACTCAAGAGTATTATTTCTCTCCTAGGCCCCTCGTAGGCGTAATACACTCTTCAATTCAAGAAGCTTGATGTTTTGTAAACTTCATTAAAATAAATTATATTTAAAATTATTAATGTTTTTTCATTAGTCTTGTTCACTTTATTTTAACTTTGACAACCTATATTTCATACAAGGACATACCTTTTTTTCTTACCTTCTTAGCACAAGTTTCCTAGGTGCTTGTTTGGTATGACTTGGCCATTCTAGTGTTCTCTTTTTTGCACATGACATCAAAAAAAAATCCATCCTTTCTATGAGGTTTATCATACCTTGTGAGGTTTCTCAAATAATTTCTCATATAGAAATTTTCCTAGTTTATCTCAACTTCCATACAGTCTTATAGGTGATGTTTTTAGGCTTGACACCTTTCTTCACCCTATGACTGATTCTCTTGATTTTTATGATCATGGTGAAGTGAAGTCAATAATTCCAGTTAAGAAAATTTACAAACTTTAATATTTGTTAATAATTATCAATCCAACTTATATATCAAAGGTTTACGTTCACTCTTTCACTCTTGAAATCTTGTTAGAGGATATTAAGACCAATGACCCTCATGATATAATATTTAACACTTTAGGAGGTTTTTATCAGGATTGAGTGGTTAATATAAGTTGATTAAGACCACTTGAGGTGATAGAACATTAAAACCAATAAAAACCCTACTTGTAACATCTCATCTATGTCTACAAGTCATTTAAAATGGAGGTTTTGATATTCTAATACTGGCATGTGCCAAATAGATACTATAAAATGGTGAGTGAAAGTAGCAGGGTTCTACATTGTCTCACATAATGATTTATTTTTAGAAATGAGTTCAAAAATTCCCCAAAACCATTGAAAACCAATATTATGGGTTTTGAATTCACCTTTTTATACCTTAACTCAATGATTATTCTTAAAGCTAATGGGATTCATAAAAAAAATAATTCCACAAACTAGAAGGTAATTAGGGTCCCCTTCTTTTCTCAAGAGATTTGGATCTAACTCTCTCCATCCTCTCTAATCTATCCTCAAATTGGTGAACTTTTTGATCTTGCCAAGGATACCTATGAACTCAATGTAGAAATGGTATAGGTTTTTTCCATGTTTAGCTCTAAAACTTCTTCATTTACAAGGATTTGGGTCTAATGGATATGGCAGGAGCCTTGGAGATACGTCAAAGTTGATCATCATAATAATTGTTTTTAAAGAGACCTCTATAGGCCTTTTTAATTCAATAAACTACTTATTTTGTCTTCTTGAACTATTCGAGATGATGAACCAAGTGATTATGAAGCTTTCCCTAAATTATATGGAGGTGGGGTAACATGCCAAGAAATTTATCACTTTTATTCCCTTTAAACTTTCTCATTATGCCTTCCTTGAAATTTATAAAAGATGAATGGTTAGGTATAAAAGTGATCCAAAATTTTAAAATTAGTTATACGACATAGTTGGATAAGGTGTATGGTAAAGTAAATGTACCATGGCATTTAACAAGTACCAAATTACAAAAATTATCCCTATACAATGATGTAAACCTTCATGTTTTATCTTCACTAAAATATTCATATTACCACATTACAATCATTAATACAAGATATAATGAATAAACCTTAAACTTTCCAAAAGTAATTTAGCTTATCCAAATTGCTTAAAATGCAATGCTATCAACTTATTGCTTCTACTCCTTGTTCTAATTTTTTAGCTTGTTACACATTCCTCCTTGAAATGTCACCCTTCTTCTTTCCTTACCATGATTAAAAATTGACCTTGAATTCACACTCAAACCTTAAATTTGTCAAATTTACCTTAACTTATTATAAACACATTATAAGTAGTCACATTGATTGAATTTGATGGTAAGACTAGAAGAATTGACCTTAATTATAACTAGACCATCCTAAAAGACTATGAAAACTACTAATAATAACATAAATCCTATTAGTTTGAGACAAACCATGACTAATACAAGACCCTTATGATGGCTATCAACAAAGTTAAGATCATGATGACCAAAATTTTGAATGATACTCACCAATGCTAACCAATTTTGGATAATAGGTATTACTAATGATGAATGGAGAATGTATAATTTATTAGATAACCATAAACCTAAGAGAAAAGGAATCCATCAAGTTCAATCTTAGCCTATAAATGACCATGTGCAGTAATAAAAACTAGATGTGTACACAAGTAGAAAATGTTATACATGTACATTTCAAACGATGATAGTTTTTGGGTACTTAGAGCTAAATATAATCCATAGTTTTTGGGGTAGACATTATTCTATGAATCGAGGGATGTAATGATTGAATCCAATTAGAATATTCTATTTCCCCCTCTTCCTTTCTATTTATTTCACTTGGTTATAATGTTATTATTATGAAATATATATCTATATATATATATATATATATATCTTAGTTTAGCTTTATGGGTATAAATCATATGATTTAGGATCAACCAAATAAAGTGTTTCCTTCTCTATTTAAAAAATTGTTAAGCACGAGATATACTGAGAGGGTGGTGAATCAGTATATCATATATCTTATTAATCTTTTCCTTAACCAAATTCCACTTAATCAAACATTCAATATATGTAATAAAACTCAAACAATAAACACCGCATAAGATAGAGAGAGACACTAGATATAACGTGGAAACCCAATGTGGGAAAACCCATGGAGAACAATCTCAAGTATATGAATGAGCACCAACCCAAACAATATTCGCAAGCCAAGTTTGTAAGAGCACCAAACCCTTTGCTTAGCACCAACCCAGCTACTATTCAAGAGCACCAACCCACAGGAGCACCACACCCCTTTGCCGAGCACCAACCCAGCTACTATTCGTGAGCACCAACCCCTTTGTCGAGCACCAACCCAGTAACAATTCATGAGCACCAACCCACAAGAGCACCAACCCAACAAAAATTCGTGAGCACCAACCCACAAGAGCACCAACCCCTTTATGTATACCACACACCTATCTCTCAATGTTGCTATCTCAACAAATGATAGATCAATACAACCTCTCTTACCTCTCTCTCACCTTTGCTCTTCTATGTTAGATATAACAAATACAAATCATATTCATCTCTCACATTTGCTCTTCTAAGCTAGATATTACAATATCAAATCAACCTCTATCTCTCATCTTACAAATGGCTTCTCAAGCCTTTATTTATAGCTTTCCAAATGACCTTTGGCCTTCCCCCTTTGTGACCCTTCAATCCTCATGGAAAATGGCACCAAACTTGTATGACCCTTCATATTCAAGCCTTTGAAAAGTCATGTGGTGACCCTTCATGATCAAAAACGTCCTTCCCTCTTTTGTCCTCATCTTGGTGACTTTTCATATTCCTTAAGGTGTCCCTTCATGAGAAATTATACCCTTCCTCTTTTGTCTTTATCTCATGGCTCTTTGACTTCTCCATGGGACCTTCTTTTGTCTCATATGCAACCAAAAATATATGCATTAATATTAAATAAATATTAACTCATATTAGCCAAGATATATTTATTACAAACAACATTAAATGCAATGGGGCCTTTATCACCAATAATGCTAGACCTTTGACATCAATGCCTATATTTCCAACAATCTCCCCCTTTGTCATTAATGAAAACCTCAATCCTAAAACTACCACATCCTATCACCTACACATACTATCATCTAAAAACATATAGTAACTCCCCCTTACTATAGCAACCTGTACCTATTTTCTACACTTGTACCTGTACCTATTATTCTTCCCCTTTGACATCAATGGCAAAGGGCCTACCTGGAGCTAACACTTAGCCCCCCCTCAACTGATGTTGAACATCAATGGCAGGAAGTAATATAAATTACTCCCAACTCCTTTTGCAGGTCTTTGAATGTGTCCTTTTATCATGCCTTTAAGAAGATATCTGATAAAACATATACATTGTTCCCTGTCCTTTGAGCATCTGCAATCAACTCATTTGAATCTTTTCTTCTAATCTCACAACCTTTAGCATGAAACTTTAATGTGTATCCTTGATCATATATTTGACTTACACTCAATAGATTATGCTTACAAAACATTCTTAGCTTTGGTTTTACTAATATCCAAACTTAAAATACCTTTTTCGGCTATCCTGGTAGTGGTTTTATCTTCGAATTTCACTATGCCACCATTGATCTTCTTTACTCTTATCTCCTATCATATGCCTCAAACATCCACTATCAACGAACCATGGCTAATCTTTATTTCCTACATGCAAAGCTATTTGCACCAACATAGAATCTTCAAGTTGTTTCTTCTGCCATGAACATGTCTGAACCTTCTTCTTGATGAATGGAACTTTGAAATTTTGATCCTTCTTCATTGAATCTACACGAGTATTATTTTCCTTCTTTTTGAAACTATTAGCTCTTTTTCAACATTCTAATTTCTTATGACCATAATCATTTGAAACACTGCATTTGCAATAATCATTCTAATAGCCTCAAACCATAATACTGATGAAAAAATTTCTTCAAAAATCTATTCCCTCAAAAGATATACAAATTAATCTACCAACTCAGCTTCTTGTCCTACAACATAGCCAAGACCCAAAAGCATCCACCATGCTTCAATTTTTCTTAAAAGTGTCTCCTTGAAGCCTAGAATAGACAACCCACATAAAAGGTTCCTAGAAACAAATCTGAGGAGATTCCCGCATCTCCTCTATTTCTTCCTTGATGTTCTTGTGTTTTTCTTTTAGAATCCATTTAAGCATGTCTAGCCTTTTTGACTTACTAACCTTATCATTTATGATGTTTTTCATCTTCTCAACTTTTGCAACTATCTTATCTTGACAAAGCTCATGCTCAAATGTAACAAGAGATTCTACACAATCCTTCCTATCTGATTCTTTATCTACTATAGCAAGTAATTCATTTTCACTCTTAAACTCAACCTGATCAAACTTTACTATTTTAGGTTCCAAACCTGAATTTGTCTTTTCTCATATTTTCTAGGGGCTCTATATCCTTTGACATACCTTAAATATCTCTTTACTTTATTTTGACATAATTTAGCAATATGTCCAACCTCATGACAACAAAAGCAAAAAATATTTCTCATACATTTTTCTTGAATGTGACTGAGATCTCCCTTTGACTGATTGCTTCTCCTCATACAATCTCTTTCCCTATGACCAACATGATGACAAATAAAACAATGGCCATGAAACGAATTTGAAAACTTAAAAGCATTGGGCTGCCTAATTGGCTTCTTTGATTTGCCTTCAAAACCTATATTGTTCTTTCCTTGGACCAATATTTCATGATCTTTCTCAACCTTGATTATAAGATTCTCATGATTATCCTTTAAAGAACCTAACTCATCCTTCAATTGATTACACTCTTCTTCTTCTAATGTTAAAATTGAATTTGCAACCTCTAACTGATTCTTAAGATCCTGAATAAATATCTTATTTTT
The DNA here is from genome assembly GCA_037957365.1 of Torreya grandis. NCBI lineage: Eukaryota > Viridiplantae > Streptophyta > Pinopsida > Cupressales > Taxaceae > Torreya > Torreya grandis. Next base: position 316,548 of record JARHVA010009024.1, read on the forward strand.
TTTACTTCTATAGCAAACTTAGAATCCAAGATACACACCTTTTCCTTAAGAGCCTCAACCATAGATTTCAACTCTTGATTCTCCTTCTTTAGTTGCTTGGCCATCTTATGCTTTTCTTTGATCTACCTTCAAGCTGTTAAACCCTTTCTGAAGGAACCTGCTCTGATACTAATTGTTAAGCATGGGATATACTAAGAGGGGGGGTGAATCAGTATATCATATATCTTATTAATATTTTCCTTAACCAAATTCCACTTAATCAAACATTCAAGATATGCAATAAAACTCAAACAATAAACACCACACAAGATAGAGAGAGACACCAGATATAACGTGGAAACCTAATGTGGGAAAAACCACAGAGAATAATCTAAAGTATATGAATGAGCACCAACCCAAACAATATTCATAAGCCAAGCTTGTAGGAGCACCAACCCCTTTTCTGAGCACCAACCCAGCAACTATTTGTGAACACCAACCCATAGGATCACCACACCCCTTTGCCGAGCACCAACCTAGCTACTATTCATGAGCACCAACCCACAAGAGCACTAACCCCTTTGCTGAGCACCAACCTAACAATAATTCATGAGCACCAACCCACAAGAGCACCAACCCCTTTTCCGAGCACCAACCTAGCAACAATTCTTGAGAAACAACCCATAGGAGCACCAACCCCTTTATATATACCACACAACTATCTCTCAATGTTGCTATCTCAACAAATGATAGATCAATACAACATCTCTTACCTCTCTCTCACCTTTGCTCTTCTAAGCAAGATATAACAAATACAAATCATATTCATCTCTCACAATTGCTCTTCTAAGCTAGATATTACAATATCAAATCAACCTCTATCTCTCATCTTACAAATGGATTCTCAAGCCTTTATTTATAGCTTTCCAAATGATCTTTGGCCTTCCCCCTTTGTGACCCTTCAATCCTCATGGAAAATGGTGCCAAACTTGTATGACCCTTCATATTCAAGCCTTTGAAAAGTCATGTGGTGACCCTTCATGATCAAAACCGTCCTTCCCTCTTTTGTCCTCATCTTGGTGACTTTTCATATTCCTTTAGGTGTCCCTTCATGAGAAATTGTGCCCTTCCTCTTTTGTCTTTATCTTGTGGTTCTTTGACTTCTCCATGGGCCCTTCTTTTGTCTCATATGCAACCAAAAATATATTCATTAATATTAAATAAATATTAACTCATATAAGCCAAGATATATTTATTACAAACAACATTAATTGTAATGGGGCCTTTATCACGAATAATGCTATACCTTTAAAATCAATGACAATATTTCCAACAAAAATAAGTTACATGCTATATAAATAATCAATAAATTAGAGAATAATATTTTAATATTTGGAGAGCATGTTCAAAATAGAGTTGTAAGATACTTGTAATAATCCCTTCGTGAAATTAATAAGAATTGATTTGATTTAAATTATTTATAAAGTAAGGATAAAAATCAAGCTTTAGTCTAATCGAGGTAGGGCCAACTCACAAGGATTTGATGATCTAATTTCTTATAAATAAGTTATTTTATTTTGGGTGTCTATGCCTTTCTTTGTACTTCAAAATTTTAAGTGTATGTACCTTTAAATGCATTTTTGTATTTCAATTACACATGGGAAGCTTAAAAATATATATTATCATTTAAATTTGAGAATTTAATTTGATATACTTTTATTTTTTACAATTTACTATAAAAAATTTCCTTTCATGAAATTTACTTTCTATCATTTACATTCTACAAGTGTGCATCCCTATACATAACTCTTAATATATTGTCCCTCAAAACTAACTAATTTTTCACATAGTGCCAAAACATTTCTAAATACATGCCTATGGATTGAAAATTGGTGAAGTAGTATTATTAATAAGTCAAACAACTTCCCATCAATTTTCTTGTTAGGTTGTAGGCAAGTGCTAGCTACTTTATATACTAAGAGTAAATATTTTTAACATCTCAGTCTTGTACATTTGACAAATATCAATCAAGAATCTACCCTTCAGTTATAGACCTATTTATAAACAAAAGGATCACATTATTCATCTCATTATGCCTAAATGATTATCTATTAGTCTAATCCATATCATTTTGATGACCCAAGTCTCCTAAACTACACAAAAAGATTAAAAATTGACAAACATAATTCAATATCAGTTTTAGATTAGTACATATTTTATAGCATCTAGACAAAACTAGTCATAGAGAGATACTACCATTGATGGTACTGTCTAGATACTCATCTAGTGTCTAATAACTAAAATTCATCCAAATTACAAAATGATTGAATCCCATGGGTCAAACTAATTATATTATTGAACCCTACCTTAACATATTTTCAATAGGTGTGGTATAAATAAAAGTCTAATCCTTCTCATTATTCATACAAAAAATACCAATAAAACACATAATAAAGCCAAATATATTAACTACATAAGCACTCTATTCTACCCTATTCATCCCTATTTTCATATAAAGAATAAGACCATTCATATTAAAACTTAGAAGCATTCAAAAAAAAGCTATTAAGTTATATTTATCAAATTACAAGCTAGATCATTGCGTTCATCTTATTATAGTATATTTCACCCTTGTGCACACACATTTCCACACATAGGGTATAACTACATATGTCTAAGCCCCTCATTGGAGCATTAGATATGTAATAAATTCCCATTCACAAAGGAATATTTGTGGCACATTGACACTATGATCCCCATGACCTATTTTTAAGAAATTTCAAGGGTGAATAATGATGAAAAGATAGGGTTTTATCAATCAATGAAGAGCAAAGACATGTATCCAAGATCTAAACATACTAGTAAAAGGGTGATAGAAAACCCAAATTAGTGAAGCTGGATGAATCTGGATCCAGCCATTATTTTTTACTAGACACCTACATCATAGTTAGAAATTATAATGGATGGTAGTGTCTAGATTTAATGATAATATCCATGGCCACAAAATTCTATTTTCTAAAATTTGATGACTAATCTAGAATACAAATTCTACATACATTACACCTAATTATAATCAAGATCTTCCTACACATAATAAACCAACCAAGTACCAATTTTATTTATTTATTTCAATACCCTTAAATTGTTATACTTTACTCTTTTTATCAATCTCAGTTGTATGAATTTAGAATATGTTTTATCCAAGTTTTCTATTAATTGGCCTATTATATATTATTTTATCACCCTTGTGGTAGAACTATTTTTATATTTCTTGACCATATATACCTAAATCTAAAGTTTTATGGTTAAATATTTGGTGAATGTGACCCTTGGTGTCCAAACCTTAGATTGACCTAGGATTTTCTATTTTCTATTTTATGATTACTATAAATTATTATTTCAAATTTCAGATTTATCATTTATTAGCAATGGAAAATTTTAATCACAAAAATAATTTTCAAATGGAAGATAAGGAATCACTAGTCAATCATCTAAAAAAAGATCTTAATGGATGCATTTTCTTAAGTTACAAGAGATGAGATCAATAAACATGTTAAGGCTAAGGCATCCTCTCCTAGTGATGGTGAATACTTAGAAGATACTATTACTAATTATAATCCAATAGCCATCCCCTTGAGTAAATCATCACTTATTACATCCAATAGAGTGTGTATTATGTAGTTACACCATTATCCCCCAATAAAATCCTAATATTTCTATATCCTCCATAGTAACCATTAGCACATCAACACAAATACTAGTTTTGATGTCTATATCAACTCAAACCATGGGTATACCTCATTTGGTGCCTTATAAAACTTCTAATATTATCAATAAAAATGTGTAATATCTTATCGAAAATATCAAATGTTTTCAAGCTAAGGTTACTAATATTGAGAAAAAAATCTATGAAGTCACTGTATGATATTGATTCAAAACGTGTTAATTAATTCTCCTTAAATTGAAAAATAATCTCATCCTTTACCAGCTAGTTTTTTTATGAAAGATCACATTTCATGATGGAAAAGGTGATATTAAATAGCATCTTTTTTATTTCTATGTGTCATGTCTTTATTATGCCTCAAATGATAAAATTTTGACCAAATTATTTCTAATGGCCTCAAAGACTATGATTTATAATGGTTATATGACTTACCACTCCAATTAGTGAGAGAACTCAAACATCTAGGTGATCAGTTCCTATCTTTTTTTATTAACATCACTAAAAATGTGTCATGTGCTCAAATTTCAAATATCAAACAATGAACCAATAAACCTATTGATGAATATGTTTTGAGATATAATACAATGCTGGACAAAATGATAAATGCAATACTAGATAAAGAGCTTTAAGACATCTTTAATTAAATCTTTCTTACCCCATTACATGACTCCATTGTTTTCAAAAAGTTTAAATATTTTAATGAATTATGCCATATTATTTTAGACCATGAAATGAAACTTACTTCCTTAAACAAGCTCAAGTATGTAGTAGACCCATTGACTACATTTAATATCAAGTTTCATATCAAACCAAACTACAAGGTCAAACCTATATAACTAAAAAGGAATAAACCACAATACTTAATGTAGTTTCAAAAAAATCTAATAGACTCATCATATCCAATCCACCTAAGAGACAATTTACATGATTCCCTGAGTCTCTATCTTATATACTTTAGAAGATTATGGAGTGTCATCTCATATTTCTACCTCTTCCCATAGAGGTTGATATAAGTTGACCTATACCTAAGAAATATGATGACAATCAATATCGTTACTATCACTAAGGACTTGGGCATTATAAGAATAGATTTTATACCTTAAATAATAAGATTAAAGTCCTTATTGATGAAAAAAATATTAAATTTGATGATCTTCCAAGGGAATTATCTTCACAACTTGGAAATCACTAAAATTAGAATATATTTAATAATCCTTTACAATATCATTCTAAGAAAGATAAAAAACTGAAAATGGAATATAATGCACATCTTCTTCCATCACATTATTGGAACCCATTAGATCATATTATTGACACATATACACACATAATACCTCCTATGGTTCAAATAAATTCCATTACATTTGATGATAATGAAATAGTTGATGATGAATTAGATATACATTCATTATTTATTTTAACATATATTGATGATTATCTTGTACATAATTTTATGATTGATATGTTAGGAATGGCGAACAAGCATTCCAACCCAAAATTCATAAGGGATATCACCAAAAACATAACATAATGAATTTACAAATAATTTATTGTAATGTAAATAAAATCAAGTGTTATTCAAAAATAAGATATTCTAGAACAAAGAAAATCCCTTGAATAAGTAGGAAAGAAAAAAACATTAACCTAACCTAACTAACCAATGTGGGATAAATCCTCACATATTATAAATACACAAAAAAAAGAAATAAATAGATAATATACTATTAAATATGAGAAATAAATTAAATACATACTCTAACGTCCCCACTCAAGTGAAACTAAGGGATAAAAAAAGTAGAAAAATAAATAGTGGAATATCCATAGTATGAGTTCTGACAACTAGGTCTAATAAAGTACTCATGTACAATATGTATCCATGAAATGAATAAGGAAGATGTCCACATGAACACACTACAAGGAAATTTTTTTAAACCTAGAGCATGGCACATAAATCAAGGAAACAAGGTAATGCAAAACGCTTTGTGAATATGTCTATAACTTATTATGATTTAAAATGTACTCCAAGCTAGGAAATCCATCCTGAATGTGTTGTTGAATGAAGTGAATATGTACCTCAATGTTCTTGGTATACTTATTCTCATCTAGGTTATGAGATATGTGAATTTCACTCTAGTTATCACACTAAAATCTAGTGGGTGAATCTTGCATGAAGCCAAACTCTACCAGTAAATGACAAAGCCAAATAATCAACTAACTCACTATAATTGATGCCTTTTACTTATCCTTTGTAGATGAAAGTGAAATAGCCTACAACTTCTTGCATAACCAAGTAATAGGTGAATAACCAAGACAAAATATTTAGCCATACTTTAAACATCTATCATCAAAAGAACCTACCCAGTCTGAATCATTGTATCCAACCAACTAAATAAAACCCCTTGTGTAGTGTAATCTAAAATGACTAGTTACTCATAAATAACATAAAATCCTTTTAGGATCCTACCAATGACTATCATGAGGTTCATGTGAAAACTTAGATACAATCCCAACTACAAATTAAATGTCAAGGTGAGTATGGGTCAAATAAATAAAAATATCAACCATCTACCTATACAATGTAGGATCAAAAAGTGGAGTAGTACAAGAAGCAATGATAGTCACTCTAAACTAAAAAGGTGAAGGAATTGGATTTAAATAAGCTATGCCAAAATGCTAAATAAGATCAAGTGTATACTTCTACTGACTCAAATAAATCCTTGTATCTGACTTGAAAATCTATAAACCAAGGAAAAAATTTATAAGACAAAGACTTGTCATGTCAAACTATACTAAAAGTGCCTACTAAATAGTCTAAATATGATATGAGAAGTTGCCTATGAGAATTTTATCATCAACATACAAGACTAGTATAATAATGTTTTCCCCAATACGTTGAATGTATAGTGCGGGATTGAAGTTGAAGCAAAAAAAGCTAGTGGAGAGAAGAAATGAATCCATATTATCATAATAATCTCAAGGGCCCTATTTGAGACTGTAAATAAACCTACTATGTCGATAAACAAGATAAAAATCATGAACAAACCCAATATGATGGTCCATATAAATTTCCTCATGCAAGTCTCCATACAATAAATCACTCTTAACATCCATCTAATATACTAGCCCACCCTATGATGTAGTAAGATAAAGTACAAGGATAATTGAATCCTTCTTGATAATGGGTGTAAAATTCATAGAGTAATCAATGCCTTAGACCTAAAAGAATCCCTTTACAACAAGACATGTCTTATACTTATCAATGGACCCATCAACTGCATAATTGGTGTGGTAAATCCATTTACACATTATCAACTTTCTTCCCTTAGGAATAGTGACCATATCCCAAGTGAAATTCTCCATCAATTAATAATACTCATCTATAATCACATCATCCCACTTATGCATCCCATGATCCTATGAAAAATACTCTATATCCCTAGATAATGTCTGACACAAAATTCTAGTACCTATAGAATGTGTATGATGATGTTGAGTAGGTAGAAGAACCTATATGAAAGGTGCTACCTTATAAACTATAGTATGAGCTCACCTAGGCATAGTGGAAACATTAGTGTGAATAAGATTCTCATCCTAATAGCCTCCTTAGGAATATCTTAAATTATATCCTCAAAGAATGAATTATCAAGAGGAGGTGATGATCAAAAGAAGAAGAAGGCATGGAATAAGATGAAGAGGCATGAGATGTGATGTTTTCATCAAACTATACATGTGTTAAAAAATGAACCTCATGAGTATCAGGTTATAAAATATGATAAGCTCTCATGTCCTTGTAATACCCTACAAAAATCAAAGGTTTTCTATTCTTATTCAATTCTTTCCTTTTATTATTTGGTACAAACACCCAAGTAAGGCTCCCAAAGACTAAAAAAATGAGACATCAGGCTTGGTTTCAGACCAAGCATCCTTTAGAGTCATATACTCAAGTAATCAATGTGGTGTGTGGTTATGAATGTATTTTTCACAACTATCTACCTTTGCCCAATAAATAGGAGGTAAATATCATGAATGCATCATGCAGTAGGCCACTTCCTTTAGAGTTCATTTCTTCATTTATTCTAGGCCATTATGCTATGGATTATGTGTAATAGAATGTTGGTGAACAATACCATGGGCTACTAAAAAATAGATAACTCTTAAATAAAGTACTCACCCCCATCCCCTTCCCCTACCTCCCCAAATTATCTCTACAAAGATTCTTGATGCAACTTGAAGACTATTTGTCAACTAAAGTCTTAAAGACTTTGAAGTGAGCACAGACATCACTCTTGTCTTTGAGGAAATAAACCCAAGTACACCTTGATAAATTATAAAAAAAAGGTAAGTACATACTTAGCTCCATTTAAAGGAGTGTAAATACCATCAAGTCATTGTGCACAAACTCAAGTGGTGAAGAAGATCTTATAGACATACCCTTAGGAAACAAATCTTGGTGTTGTTTACCTAATGTAAACTAGGGTAAACTCCATCAAGACATGAAACTGTAAAAAGAAACTCTACCATATTATGAGTGATTAACTCCTTCAAATATCTATAGTTTATGTCTCAAATCTATCATGCCAAAGATGAATTTTATAATTTTCATGAGAAACTAAAAATGTCCCTAAATGATTATCATCAAAACCCTCAAAATAATAGAGTCAATAACTATGATCAACAATACCTTGTGCAATAAGTATGTATGGATCTAACAAAGTTCAAAATTTAACACCCTATGGTGTGAAAGTCACTATCTTTCCCATACCAAAATGGTAAATATAATAAAATGAAAGTAGATTGGTGGTGATGTGTGGAATATATAATGCATCATTGATGTGGCCACCATCTAGCTATATGTCACCCTTACCGTTAACAAAAATGAAGGAAGAATGTCAAACCTCATTGTTGGAATTATAAATCAAAATAAGAGATATAAAGGACTCCTTGGAATACATCATATGGTGTGAAGCACCAGAATATAGAACCCAATGGTCTGAAATACGTGACTGTGATCTCTAAACAACATTAAGTGCTTTCCCATGCTCATGATATGGAGGAGTGTAGATATAAATCTTGTGTTTACTAACAAAATCTTCTAAGGCTTTCATTCTCTTAAAACACTTAGACTCTATATGACCAATCCCCCCACAATAGGAGCAATATAGGTTAGAGTTATTCTTGGATTTGGAAGATGATTTGGGTTTAGATGTGTTACTATTAGGCTTGGGTGCATTTTGAGATCGATGAGAAGTGTTCTTCTTATTACCCTTAGTTTTTACATTAGTCTTATGATGTAATATAAATAATGATTTTTTAGAGGTCGAAGACTCAAGGTGGGATAATTTGGATTCCTCCCTAGTAAGTATCTCACAAAAAAACTCTAGATCTAACATTTTGAATGCAACACATAAGGCATCCATACTAGATAAAAAGTTATAAGCAAATATTTGGGCCACTCAACTTAGATAAAATAAAGTACACACACTCTTCATCCTTTTTATCTCATCCACTCCCCTTCTACTATGTCAACAAATGATTAAACTTAGTGAGGTAATCTAAAATGGAGGCAAAGTCATATGGATTAAGTAAGTAAGCTCCACTTCAATCTATGTGGCTCTCAAGTGATCTACTTTTCCAAATAAACCATTTAGCTTATCCCATATTTTGAATGGAGAATCACACCCATCCAAATGAAATAAAAGAGTGTCATTCACATAACCCCAAATCAAATACATACACTCTTCAAACATATATTGGTGCGGAAAATTTTCAAATTCACATATAAATTGTGGCTGAATTTTGTTCATTAAGGACCATAATCCCTTGCACTTTATGATTGTTTCCATTAGATGTCTCTATGTATGGTAATTATTTGTATTCAAAGGATAAAAATGGTTAATACCAAAATTATAATCCATGCTAATGAATCACCAAAGAGCAGAAATAATGCAAAAGGGTGTACAAAATCAACACTAAGTCAACCCCCCAAAAGATTATATTAAGGACCCCAAATTGGCACTTTATAAAAGTAGTGAGATTTTAAAAATTAATGACACTAATGGATATATAATTAAAAACCATGCACTTTTGAAAAAAAAATATTTCAAATCTAAATTACAATTCAAAATTTATAGATGTTATGATTTCCCGTAAAATGGGTCAAAATATTAAAAAACACTGCAAAAAGATTTTTGTGATTAAATTAGAAAATAATATAATCATCCAACCACTCATTGGAACTAGTATTGAACAAAGACTTAGAAATTACAACCAAAGTGAAAAAATATTTATCTATTTACTAATATGCTTGTCCAAGTGAATTGTGCTTCCTCTTGAGGCAAAAATATAGCTTGGAAATAAAATAATGAATTACCAAATGTGTTTGAGAGGATAAAAGGAGGATAAATTATGGTTTCTTTTTATATTTTATCTCATATCCTTCTAATAAGATGGAAACTTAGATTAATTACCCTTCAAATGGAATGCTCAGCAAGCAACTCTCCTAGAAGCACTACTTTAGGCACCTCTACATTGCAAAAAAGAAGACAATGGTGCCCTTTTATTTGAATCTGATGCTTCCAATGCACTAGCTCCTAATATATATGTATTTAAAAAACATATCTGAAACAAAATAAATGAAGTGTAATCTAACACCCTCTTTTGATCCAATGCAAAAATAAGATTTCCAATAGCTAGCCAATAGAGATGCCAACTTACATATTTAAATACCTAGCAAGAGAGTGTAGATCTAGAAATTGTTTATCCTCAAAGCATTGGTACCTATTTTAATTCTTAACTTATCTCCTCAAATCTACAGTGCCTCAATAAGCTTCAATGAAGTTTGTATGTAAAAATCAACATAGAATGAAGAAAAAAATGTGAAATTGACTCCAATGCCTCCCCTTTATAGATCTCTTCAATGGCATTGCACTTAGATAACATCTTGACACAAGCTATCCAATGCCTCATTAAATTATTAAAATAAGAAAGGAAAAACAAAACACAATGCAACATAGTAGATCTGGTGTTTTTAATGCCAAAAAGGATTTCTCCTCCAATGCCTTAGTAGTGCAAAGCAAGAAAATGATGCCAAAATTCTCCAAAAAAAAATTGTAAAAATATTGAAAAACTTCAAAAAGTCTTGAATAAATGATGTGTGTCTTCCAAACCTAATTCTTTTCCAATAGGGATGCCTCTTTCCTCAATGGAAATTAAAACTCTACTTCCTCTCTACATTCCATCCTAGAATAAAAACCACACACTTTCTTCAAATATTTAATAAAAGTGTTGGATCCACAAGATGGGAAAAAAGGTTGATGATGACAAGGGAAATTTATGAAGAAAAATGTAGCAATGTGGATGGGAGCAACACCTCAAAGCTCTAATACCATTTTATTAATGGTGAAGAAGCATTCCAACTAAAGATTCATAAGGGATAACATGAAAAACATCACATAATGAAGCTACAAACAATTTATTTCAAATAAAATCAAATCAAGTGTTACTCATAAATAAGATATGCTAGAACAAATAAAATCCCTTGAATAAGTAGGCAAGATAAAAAACATAACTATCCTAACTAATCAATGTGGGATAAATCATCACATAGGAAAAACTAATAAAAGGATTAAATAGCTAGCTAATACACTAGAAAACATGCTAAATACATGAAATGCATACTCTAACATGATCATTGTTCTAGTGAGAACATATGTACCATGACACTACTTACACAATTGAGCTATACACATGATGATTTACGCCCTTCAACCAAAATCATTAGATCATTTGATGGGACATCATAAAATTTTATTAGTAGGATTTATTTACATTTATAAGTTTTTCCAACACATGTGATTACCACTTTCTCAATTATGTCATATAAATAAGTTTTTGATATTTTATTAGGAATAGATTGTATATATAAGATTTGTGTAGTAGCTTCTAAATTTCATGAGTATGTATTAAATATGCTTTTACCATTAGGATAGTCACAATTTCCAAAATTCCATATGATCATCCACTTGAAGATGATAATTTTATCCAAAGACAACTAATTATCAAAACTATTAATGTTAATCTTTTGTGAAATGGTAAACAACAAATAATCCCATTTCTTGGGTGACACATACTTGAGAGCCTTTGTGCTAGTGACAAAATGGATTCTATAGAATATTATTATACTCCTACATAATATACCCAATTACCTATAGTAACTATAAATGTTAAAATCATAGCTACTCTAGATAAACCACATATCACTCAATGATGGGTTCCATGAACCACTACTATGTGTATTGTTTCTTCATGACCACATAATACTATTACACATACATAAGATACCATATAAACTAAAGATCTAGATATGACATATATGTATTCTCCTTATAGTAGCACCTATTTCATATAACCTAATTTGATTTTTGAGCTAACTATGAGCATCCCTTGTGTAAACACCTAAATTTCACCATTTAGTGTTAAAATTGACTTTAACATGCTAAATATTCAACATCCCCAATTTTAATTCATATTAAATTCACTTCCTTCAAAATTTCAAATAATTGATTAATTCATAGTTAATGAATTAAATCATGCATATCTATTTTTATCAAAAACTAATCAAAATCTAGATTATCCACCTCATCCAGACATCCTCCAATTTTTTTTCTCAACTAACTATTTTCTCATCAAACCACCTTCCTCAAATTACTTAACTAATTTATGTGTCATCTTATAACATTTCAAGTAACTTGTGAGTCATCTCTTGACTTTTCAACTACCTTGACCCATTCATTTTGAATCACTCTACTACTAACTGAATCTCATCATTCTTATCAAAACATGGGAATTAGTCATCATCTATTGGGATGAGGACTCAAATACAACCATTTATTATTATTATTATTATTATTATTATTATTATTATTATTATTATTATTATTATTATTATTATTATTATTATTATTATTATTATTATTATTATTATTATTATTATTACTATTATTCAAAAAAAAGATTATTAACAAATGTTTATATGAACACCCTCATTCCTATAAATTGATGTGAAATACTTGACTCAAATCATCCACCTTCAAGCTAATGAAGTTATATTTAATTAACATTGGGAATCAAAGTGAATTAAAGCAAATAAAAGCTATCTAAATAATTTTGCATTGAAAAATTATGCCCAATTATCTTTGCTTTGGAAAGGAGTTGAGAACCCACATTTAGCTTTCATGAACAAATATATATTTGATCACAATTGAGAAGGTGATGAATACTTCATAATTGTAAGTATTATTTGTTTATTATTTTCTTTCATTTGATACTCTTTCTTAAAGTTTAGGTTTTAGTTTAGATTATATTTCATTGCTTGATTTCTTACCTAGCTTGCACTCTAAATCTAACACTTATAAATTATGGCAACCCAATGGGACCTTTCCCAGATATTTTTCATCTTATAAATTTTTTAAAATTTTGTTTTGAAGGTTTATATAACTTTTTTTATTGCTATGTAGGTGTTAGGATAGGATCTAATTTTATTACTCTTTTATTTTATTTTATTTAGTTATTTTTGTTTTTTCAAATCTAATTTAATTTTTTTGTAAAAAAAACAACTATTAAAATGAAAATAACATTTTTTTGTAATATGGAATTTTTTGGGTTTGTTTATATTTACATTAAAAACATACTACCAACACTTTGTGAAAACCTAGATGATATTTTAGGAGATATATTCAAAATAGTGTCTATTATTTTTTTTAATTTTTTTTGTTTTTTTAATTTTAAAGTTTTCACATGCATGTATGTACATGTGCATGTGCATGCATGCATGCACACACACACAATCACACACATACACATGCGCGCGTGCGCACACACACACACACACACACACACACACACACACACACACACACACACACACACACACACACACACACACGTGTGTGTGTGTGTGTGTTTTTAAATATTTTTGACTAATTTTACTACTTTGTTTGATTGTTTAGATTCAAAATAACTTAATAATGTTTGTGTGATTGACACTTTTAAAAGATATCTAAAAATCAAATCAGAAGCACAAAAAATATTTATTTTATTATTATTACTATTGATTGCTTGATTTCAAAGTTTTGATTTCTTGCAATAATTATTTTTAATTGAGTATTTTCTTTTCCATAGTTTTAAGCTCATAATTTTGTTTTGGTGTTAATTAATATTTTAATTTTCAAGAATTTAATGTCCCAGATGGGACAATTCAACTAAAAAGGGTAAAATCCATAAAATTATGAATTCTAAAATTAGTCAAATCAACAAACCTTAGCTCAATAATATGCCTCAAAAACATGCAATATACTTCCAAAACCTAGGCACCAATGTGCAAATAATATATAGGTAATTTTTAGTAATTACCTTGAGCAAATAACACCTCAAAATTATCTAAAATAAGCTTTGAACTAAAAATAGATATTTTATACCTTTTTTCCCTTTGCATGTGGATGAAAATCAGATTTAACCTTGCTGTAAAATATCTCATTTTAAATATAAAAGAATAGAATTTTTTTTGTCATACCCTTGCCAAAAATCATGAATAATTTATAAAAAATAGCCACACATATCCATCATCCTTTTTTGGATTTCAAAGTGATAAAAAAACTCTTCCAACCTAGTCGCCCTATGTCAAACTCTGCATATAAATATTAGAAATATTATTTGCCCTTGAACTAGGGTTTTAAAACTATTTAAACAATATACCCTCACTTAAATTCAAGTCTCCACACATGGGAAAATTTCTCAATAAACATTAGTCATAAATACATAATTTATGAAGTCAAAACCCTCATAAAATCTACCCAAAATTATAAATAAATAAATCAGAAGCTATTATTTATTTATCCATTTGAAAAGACCTTGAAAACCTTACCCAATCACATATAAAGTAAATGCCACACCTTATCAATAATTATTAATAAATTCCATCAATGAAACTAGGTCAATTTGACCTCAAATTGGCCTTGAAGCCCACACAAACACGTCACCCCACTCTAGGGTAATAATAAAATTCCACCTTTTTAAAGGTGGCATCAAAAGACACTATTTTGTTGAATAATAATCTCCAAAAACTTGTAAATACTTCTTGGTCATACATCCTGATATTTCATTCAAGCATGAAGAATCAATATCAATTTTTAGCATATCCCTCAAAGGAAAACTCCATCATGTACTTGTACCCCTAAAAGGGGGGTGAACCACCTTAGTAAGGCCAAATAATCTTTTTTAACTCTCCGTGATGACTTTTAGCATATCTCCTCTTTGCCTTTGATCACTTACAAGTCGACATTATTTTTTACTAGAAATAATATTAAATAATTGCCTAAATAATAAATAGTAATTAAATTTACTTTTAGGCAATAATTCAGTAATTACTTCAATTAAATACCTTAGTGGTAAAAATCACTTTTATAAAATATTTTATTAATCAAATAATAATTTCCTTATATGAACAAATGATTAAAATCACTATTTAGGCAATTATAATTAATTAATAAAATAAAACCCCTAAAGGAATCCTTTAGTCTATGGGGGAGTAGGCTAAAGGTATTAAATACCTACTCATAAATAATGTGAAAATAGAGACATTATAGTCCTCCCTTCCCACAATTATTTTCCCTCAAGTAATCTTAAACAAGTCTTCCTTGATAGAGCATCAACTACTACATTGTTTTTAGCTTTCATATATTTAATATCAGAATCATAATCTTGCACCTTTCTTAATTAATTTTTTTTCCTATCATTCAATTCTTTTTGATTGAGGAAGAACTTCAAAATGTTATGATCCAATTTTATAATGAATTTTCTACAAACAAAATATTGCCTAAACATACTCAAAGCATGCATAATAGCCAACATCTCCTTATCATAGATTGAATAAGATTTAGCTTAATCCTTGAGTTTCCTACTCTCAAAATCAATAGGATGTCTATTTTGCATTAGGATAGCCCCTCTCCCTTCAGCTAAAGTATCACACTCAACCACAAAAGGATTAGAAAAATAAAAAATAACAAGAGCTGGGCAAGAACACATTACCTCCCTGAGCTTTTCAAATGCTAGTTAGACTATTTTGGACCATTTGAAATCCATTTTCTTAGTCAAATCAACCAAGAGAGCAACAAGTTATGATAAAACCATCAAAAATATCCTATAATAATTACAAAGACCATAAAAACCTCTGAGGTGTAGAGGTAATAGGCCAATCCATAATATCTATGATTATTTATTTATCTACATGCACAACTTATACATTGATGACATGTCCTAAATACAAAATCTTTGTTAATTCAAAATCACACTTGGATATCTTTAAAAAGAAATAATTCCACCCCAATGTGCCCAAAACCAAATCCAAGTGCCTGAAGTGCTCCTCCAAAATTTTTCTATACACAAGAATATCATCAAAGAAAACTAGCACAAACTTCCTTAGATATTTTCCAAACATATTGTTCGTACATCACTAAAAAGTATCTAAGGCATTAGTCAATCCAAAAGGCATAACCAAAAACTCAAAATGCCAAAAATGACATCTAAAAGTATTTTTATGAATATCCTCTTCTTTCACCTTGATTTGGTGATAAATTGATCTCAAATCAATCTTAGAAAAGTAGGTGGAACCATGTAACTCATCCATAAATTAATCAATCCTAGGTATTGGATACCTGTTCTTGATGGTCTTCTTATTCAACAACTTGTAATCAATACACATCCTCATAGTACCATCCTTTTTCTTCACTAGAACAACTAAAGAAGAAAAAGACTTGATCTAGGCCTTATGTGTCCCATATCAAATAACCCTTTAATGATTTTTTCAATCTCTTCCTTGAAATCTCTTGGATAATGGTAAAGAGTGAGAATAACTAGTTTGGCACCCACTTCTAGCTCAATATTATGCTCAAAACCTCTAACCGATGGTAAACCATAAGGAAAATCATTAAAGACATGGACATGATTGTCTAAAATAGCTTATAACTCACCATGAGGGGACTTATATATATATATATATATATATATATATATATATATATATATATATATATATATATATATATATATATATATATATATATATATATATATATATTGGATTTACCATGATAAGACAGCTTGCTGCCCAAGTAATTTGACCTCTTCTAAAATCCTTTTACATCCTCTTTATAGACACCTCTTGTGGAACACCATTTTCTAGACCTTTGAGGACATCTTCCTTGCCCTCTTTGAAGAATTTTATCTCCATATTTTTATAATTTTGAGTTAATTCACCTAAGGAATGCAAGCATTGAACACCCAAAACAATATCAATATCTCCAATATCAATAACATAAAAATCATCAATTACTTTGTGTTTCCCAAGAGTGAGTGGGAGTTGTGGAAACTTTTTGGAATAAGAAATGGTAAATCCATCTACCATAGTCACATTTAAACCCTTGAAATCCACCATTTATAATGCCATATTCTTAACCAAGACTCCATCAATGAAGTTATGTGTGGCTCCACTATCAACCAATGTAATCACTATTTGACCCCTTAATGTCCCGTTTACTCTGAAAGCATGATACTTAGAAGCTCTTAAAAGAAAGGCAAGTGTGCTACCCAAGTATCGTGTGTCCTCATTATGAACATGCTTATCAACACCATTCTAATTTTTCTCATCATTAGTATCATCAATATCAAAATTTGAATCATCATCAATTACCTCAATATAGTGGACATGGCCTTTGCCCATGCAATAGTGGCCTTTGTTCGATGGATCTTTGCAAGTGAAAAATAATCTTTTCCTTCTCATCTTATATATAGCATCCTTCATATTGATGCTATATGTTAGAAATTTATGAGGTGGAACATATTGTGTAGAAGGCTTATTTTGTTACTCATTGGGTGGTGCCCTAGGTTTCCCACTTTGTGCCCTTGGCTGCCTGCTAAAATCAGACCTTGTCTACCCCATATTTACCCCTTTGGGATGAAATTAGGTGGCTTCCCTTGGCTTAAATATTGGCCATTTATGACCCATGTATAATGAAAATTATAAATACAAATCCTTAGTGATAGAATATTGAAAAGAAAGAAGGTTAAAATCCTTAACCAAACCCATTAAAGTCTCAATAAAACCCTCAATAAAAAAAACCACCAACCTCATCTCACTAAAATACAATACCATAAATGAAACCTTTTAAAAATTAGAAACATACCTTTAAAAATCATGATTTTACTTGAGTTATGCCAACTCATGAAAATGTATCTTTGGATCTCTCCTATCAAATCTCTCCATGATCCTCTTACCAAACTCCTCCAAAGTAGTAATGGATATGTGGCCTTGTGTGATTAAGCCATGAAAACATAAATCATGAGTAATATCCTCCAAATTTAGGGTGACAAAATTGAGAGCCTCATCCTCAAACATGGGATTAAGTGATAAATACATCTCCAACTTCTGTAACCATAATCTCATATGAATTTTATCAGTACTATCAAAAATAGGAAGAGAAATTTTACCCAACCTTTGTTTCAAATCTCTATGGGGTGGCATATTAGGAATCCTTGGATTGGATCCTTCCTTCATCTCAAAATAATCCTAAAAATACAAGAGTGCTTGTGTGTCATAGCTTAGGGATACATACTCTTTTTGATGAATATCAAGAGGATCACCCCTTAGTGCCTTCATCTCCACAACTAGTCCTTCTACAAAAAAGTGGCCTTGAAGTTTTTTTTATTTTATTTTTTTTTACAGGGGGTATAATATAAACGCTCTCATTTTCATTCAAAATATTCTCTCCTAAATGGTGATGGATCTTACCTTCTTGTGTGGTATTCAATAAAGCTAACATTTTCATACTCAAGGTATATTGAATTTCATTTGGGTTCTATTTGATCAACTCCTATAAAAACTTCACCTACTTTGAAGAGAACCCTTTAGGCTCTTGATCCTCCATAGTATTTTCCCTTATTTGATAATACAAGATATATTTACCTACTTGCATCTAAAAAATCAAAACTCACATGTAGGCAAGATCGGTACTCTAATACCACTGTAATTTCCCCAAATGGGATAATTCATCCAAAAAGGGGATTCCCCTAAAATCCAAAAAATTATAAATTATGAAATTTGCCAAAATAACAAACCCTAGCTCAAAGATATGCCTAAAAAACATATAATATATGTCCAAACCTTAGGCACCCATGTGTAAATAATATATAGGTAATTTCCAACAATTACTTTGAGAAATAACACCTCAAATTTATCCAAAATAAGCCACAAACTGATAATAGATATTTTGAATCTTTTTACCCTTGCATGTGGATGAAAATTAGATTTAACTTTGATATAAAATATTTTATTTTACACATAAAATATAAGATGAATATTTTCCAAAACCTTGCCAAAAATCATGATTAATTTACCAAAAATAGCCACACAAATCTAATGCCCTTTTTGGGCCTTCAAAATGATCAAAACCTTATTCTAACCTTGTTGTCCTAGGTAAAACTCTACATATAAAAATCATAAATATTATGTGCCCTTAAACTAGGGTTTTAAACCCCTTCAAAAAATAAACCCTCACTTCAATTCAAGTCACCACACTTGGGAAAATTCCTCAATAAATATTAGCCATAAATTCATAATTTATGAAGTCAAAAACCTCATGAAATCTACCCAAAAATAAATAAATAAATAAGAATTTATTATTTATTTATCCACTTGAAAATACCTTGCAAACCTTTTCCAATCACATATAAATTCACTGCCATAGTTCAACAATAATTATTAATAAATTCTAGCATTGAAACTAGGTCAATTTGACCTCAAATTAGCCTTGAAACCCACACAAACAAGTCCCCAAGAAATTCACTGCACTCTAGGGAAATAATCAAATTCCACCTTCGAAAAGGTGGTGTTGAAAGACACTATTTTGTCAAATAATTATTTTTAAAAACACGCAAACACTTATTGGGCAAGCATCCCAATATTTTCTTAAAGTATGAAGAATCAATATCAATTTTCTGCATATCCCTCAAAGGAGAACTCTACTATGTACATGTACCCTTCAAAGGGGGGTGAACCACCTTGGGAAGGCCAAATATTCTTTATTAGCTCTCCTTGCCACCTTTTAGCATATCTCCTCTTTGCCTTTGATCACTTACAAGCTGACATTCCTCTTTTACCAAAAATACTATTAAATAATTGCCTAAATAATAAATAGTAATTAAAATTATTTTTAGGCAATAATTTAATAATTATTTCAATTAAATATCTTAGTGGTAGAAATTAAATTTATAAAATATTCTATTAATCAACTAATAATTGCCTTATATGATAAAATGATTAAAATCACTATTTTTAAAATTATAATTAATTAATACAATAAAACCCCAAAATAAATCCTTTAGTCTATGGGGGATTACTCTAAAGGTCTTCATTACCTACTCATAAATGATGTGAAAATGGGAACATTACAGTCACAATTTTATTTTGGTGTTAAATAATATTTTTTATTTCAAACACCTTATTTGTGTGTGTGTGTGTGTGTGTGTGTGTGTGTGTGTGTGTGTGTGTGTGTGTGTGTGTGTGTGTTGTAATGTGTATGTTATTCCCTTGGCATCACATTAGTGAGAATACTCAGAAATTAAAAAAACTTTGTAAATTTTGTGATACCCAAGTTGTGCTTGTTTGTATGCTTTTCCCTTGGCATCACATTGATGATAATACTTGGGAATTAGAAACAACCATTAACTTCTTTATTTTTATTTTTATAAGGGATCTATTGATTGTAGATTTTATCACCATGCATTAGGCTTAACCAAAAGTACTAATGGGGTGTAAAAATTGCATGTTAACTATTTCAAAGGCCTAAATGGTGGTGTGTTTTAAGCACACCATGATGTGAGGTAATTAAATGATCCAATACCTAAGGTTTGAATAGTTGCATTAAATTTTAATTTTTCTAACATCAACCTATTGAAATATTATAATTGGGTTAGGCACATTAGTATTATACTCATTTGTGTACATTTTTTAAATCAACTTCTTACACAATTTTGGGCCAAACATACCAAAAGGTATATAGAGGACTCCCCTAGATAATGATGTTCAAATCTTAAGGCTAAGAAAGCCATTTATACCATCTAACTCATGGTGCATTGGTTAAAAATTAACACTGAGAAACTATTTTCCATGCACCCTTGAAACTAGGATTAGTGAGCCATAGGAATGGTAGGATCCTCTAATGGTAAGTGCCTTGAAATATTAGGCCATAAATAATGAAATGGACAAGAAACTGACATGGAAATCCTACAATTTATTCAAGTCCCTTAGCCTAGTTTTTGTCTTTTTTAATGAAATGCAAGTGTGTTTAAAGTATGAATTATTTGTTTACTTCCATGTGAAAACAATGTACTAAAATCCTCTGATTGAAACCAAAAATATTTTGGGTATTGAAACAAAAAATTAAGTCATATTCTAATCTTAGAAATTAAATAATTTAGTCTTAAATTCAAAACTCAAAATTTTATTTTAATCATTTTGGACATTCACTTTCTTAGAGTCAAAAATATAGCTTTTTACCTTTTTGGACTCAAATTATCTCTCTTATAAATGTCACCTATCACAAGGCATATGGCTATGTTTAATAATCCTAGGTTGAGGGAAGAGCATTTTATCAATGACCCCTTTAAATTTGATAGTCAAGAACATCAAGAACACCATGTTGAAATCAATAAAATTAATGACCATATTAAATATTAGGAAAGCATTCATGGATCCAAATTACACCTTTATCAAATCATAAAGTATATTTTATCCAATAATAATTAGGTCTTATTAAAAGCATTCAGTCTAGGGGCTAAACTTCATCTTGATTTTGAAACCCAAACCATTCCACATCAACCTACCACTAGTAACCTTGTTATGAAAACCCAACTAATTCTTCCATACACTATTTATATCCTTGATTAAAATAACCATCATTACACTAGCATATGGAATACAATTTTAGCACCCATACCATCTATCATCACTCAATACCTAAGGACACAACTAATCCAAAGCACCCAACCTACCAATAACACTACCATGCCTAGTTGTAAGTCTAGTCAAGAAAATTGAAAATTCAAATTCACTCCTTTAGGAGAACCATATGATGTTATATTTCAAAACTTGGTAGCCAAAAATATGATCATGTTCCCTAGGACAAAATACTTTGATGAAAATGTTCCAAAACTCAATTGGTATAGAGATAACTAATATTATGAATACCACATAATCTAAGGTCATTCCAAAAACTATTGTGTGAGAATAAAACATTATTTCCAAGATTTAATTAACAAAAGACATAATACGATAGATCTTAGTGTATTCAAATATAACAATAATAATTTGAGGGTAGTCCAACATCTATTTCTTAAACATAATTAATCTATTCCACTTATAAGTCAAGGTAATAACCATCCATAAGTTTTCAACCAACCAATTTTTAATTAATCCATAGTAGATCAACCCACCTTTTCTCACCATGGCCTGCCCTCCATTTTTATGAGATTGTATTTTTCCACCATGGCCTACATTCCATTTTTTATGATCCTATATTTAATCATCTATCCATATTTGATAAGCCCCGTTTACAAGAGTGCCTTATTGAAAATTTTGCCTTCAACCAATAGCCTATAATTGACAAAAAACCTATCTTTGACCAAGATCCCATTTTAGACCAATCCTCCTCCAACCAACACATCTTATCACCCATTGACCAATCATCCAACTTCATATTACACTCTAAATCCCACATAACCCCATACTATACACCCAAAGTGACAAAGGTACTTGTAGAAAACAAAATTCATGAATAAATAACTATAG
Source organism: Torreya grandis (assembly GCA_037957365.1). NCBI lineage: Eukaryota > Viridiplantae > Streptophyta > Pinopsida > Cupressales > Taxaceae > Torreya > Torreya grandis. The sequence continues at coordinate 339,149 of JARHVA010009024.1, forward strand.
AACACATCTATTTCATCGACTATAAACCATTTGAAAATTAATTTAAAGATGTTAGTGATACTTTTATAGTTTCTAAGGAAACTTGATTCATAATCAAAATAAGATCTATTCATAGTCCCTATGAGGATCATGTTGACACCACTCCTTTAATCAACATTACCAATCTTTCCTCCCATTTTCCATGTCCATCTCTCACACCCATTGATTTGGACCAAACATTTTAGCTACCATCATTTTCCTTCCATGATAATTAAATAACCATAAAATTCCTAGTTGGTTTCTAGCTATAATAGCATCAAGAAACATTGTGTATTCCAAAGAACAAAAAGTGTTCCCAAATCAAGATAAATCCTAAAATCAAAATATGAAATCATAATGCCGTAGTTAAAATCTCTTTGAGGCACTATCAAATGATCAAAATCTAAATTACAATCAAAATCTAAATCTAAATCAAAATCTAGAAAATAAAAAATCAGTCCTTTAGTGAAAATCCTCTTTGAGGTGCAATTGGACAATCCAAATTTGAATCGCAATAAAAATAATCAATAATATTAGCTTAGTGAAAATATAAGTCACCAATGAATTACCAAATTCATTTACCCTGTGAATCAATAGAGTTAAAACTATGATCCCCATCACATATTGAAGACATCATTAAATTCTCAAATCATCCCACATGTATCTACTCCTAGTATTTATAAATTTAATATTATTTATCTAAATCACCCTTCACATCATGAAACCTATTCTTATCCCCACTATCATTCCATTCCTCCAAATCCTTCATGCACTCATCACATATCCTTCAACCAACATACTTTGTACTACATGCTATTTAGTAACACCATCTATCGTAGAACCTATGATGGTATCCTAATAAATTTGGAAGAAGCTAACTTAGAAATCAAAAAATTAACTAAATACATCTCTATATTGCACACCTAAAATATCAATATAGGTCAACATCATGTTTTTCACATACTTCCATAATTTAGATGCCACAAATAAAACACTCAACAAAATAAACAATAAAAAATAAAAAAAATAAAATAAAAAAGAGAAATAAAAATTTCCATGTTGAAAACCATTATTATGGCACTTTAGGAAAGTACCATGATTAAAATCAATCTATTGAATCATGCATAAAATAATCTGAATTGTCTACAAATACCTTACACTTGGTGGAAAACCCATTCCATCCTATGCATTCTAAATCATACCTCCATTCTTACCCATCCTAAACCTATCCTAAACTATCATTACCCATTTAATACCTATACTAAACTATTATTACAGATCATAAAACAATCAAAACCCATCATTATCCATTTAATTCGAAAGCTATCCTCAACTATACTTACCTATCTAAACTCCTCCTTATCCATTTCATCTAAAACCCATCATAACCCATCCTTATTAATCCAATCTTTCCCATCATAAAACCATCATTCTTTTCAATTTATACATTGATAAGGAAGTATAAATATATTGAAACATGTTCTTAAAAACATCTTGGTGTGTCCTTGCAATGCTAATTTTATTCCTAGACACTTAGTTTTTATGTCATGTGTCCCTTGGAGTTATCATCTTAATTACCAACAATTCCTATTCATCCATACTCCATCCATAATGTATCCCTTCAATCCACTACCACTCCTTTCCTATAGTAGAACACATTTTGATTTTACTAGTAGCCCTTGTATATACATCTAGAAACCTAATAAAATCAGAAAATATTTAAAAATATCAAAAAATGTAAAAATGGAGAAAAAATAACTTATCCTTCATTAGTACCTTTATCATACCTTATGTGGATTACTCAGTGAGAAGTTCAACATTTTCAAACATCTCAAATGCCAAAGGGTTTCACTCTATCCAAGGACATCCAAAATGTAAATTTCTTACTTCTTTATATATTTACATTCTTATACATCTTTCATATTTATTTACTTGCTTACATGATTTTTGTTGTTGTAAATGTTTCTTTCATTCTTTGTTGATTTATGTGTCTAGATCAATATTCACATTAAAAATTGTGTTATTATTATATTCCATATCATGATGCATAGTATTGTACTTATGAATATATTAGTCCTTATGTGTATTACATAATTTACAACATGTTTTTTCCATACCATCGGTGCATATTGTCATGCATAGTATCAAAATAAAGGTTGTTCAATTGGTATCAAAACTAATGTTGGATATATTTTTGGAACTCTAAACAAATAATATACAATTAATATATCCAAACCACATCTTTTTTTCTTATACATATATATAAACATATCCTTAGATGGATCATTTTTTGGTCATCTCAAACAATTCCATTATGGTGTACTCCTTGGATGACCCATATCATGATGAGAAGACTGACCCATAGAATGCTTTAAGGATGTAATCCATGTTGTCTCTACTAACACATTTGAAATAAACACTGTGTTAATCATTAAATCATCATTATCCATATTAAATACACTAATCAATATTCACAATTCAATAATAATGCACATTAATTTATCATGCCTTACCACTTCTATCTAACTAATATTTTGAGATGAATACACCACCAACCTAGACAAATTCACCACCCACATAAATTAATTTTTTTCAATTATTTAAATTTGAAAATTCCCAATATATTTTCCATTCCCTTTAATGAATTCACCACAATCAATTCCAAATTCACCATTTTGTAAATGAAAAATTCATTTTCCTTCCCTTTTCTAAGTATTCCAAAGTCAAAACTAAATTGATTGTACCATACATCCCATAATAACCTATATATACCATATATGATTCAAATCCATGTTATCTAATCATGTGATCAATCATTATTAATCCATGCCATCAATTAATTTTTTTTTATGATTGCACATCAATCATCCCCAATCATTTCTTAATACTTATATTCAAACGCCTGCACATATTGATTGGGACTGATAAAATAATAACTTCCATACTTTATCCATAAATACATAAATTAATACATCAACAAATTCATCAATCAATTAGTCAACCAATCCAAGCTATAAACTTTACAACATGATATATTGTTCCCATAATATGCTCCTTACATATATTGTTACTTGGGAGAGCATCAAAGCATGCTACTTATCTCAAAATAAATCATTCCCAATCCAATCCATGTATATTTAATTGGTTAGGGGTTATTCAATCCATCATTACATCCATTCAAAATGCATAATCATTTTCTTAAGTGGTTTAATAACATCCATGTGTTAATCTTACATTACATCATCACTTTACATCTCTTCTCACATTGGGAGAACTACATTGTCCTAAGATCTATTTGGAAAATGTAGGTAGCATTAAATTACATGGGATATATAGCATCATTTATAACACCATAATCTATATGAGTCATTCATCCACATTTTATATTATAAATTATCAAAGTTATAAACATCTTTATCAATGTTTGCAACTATTAATTTTTTAAAAAGAATATTAACAATTAGATAATTTATAATTTTTTATTTTATGGCCCAAATATTACCATTAGTGGGATATATCATTCCCACATCCACTACAGTGAACCCTGATTCACATATCACCATCCAAGCATGAATTCTATGAACACAAAATATTTAATTTTACAATCTATTTATCTATTTTTTTATGACTAGGGACAACTCATTTTACATGAACTTTATACAGAGTTGTGAGCATTTGTATTGAGAAAAATATTTCCATAATTTAAGAAACTCATTAAATACACCCCATTATATTCCCTTAAATAATTTCAAGCATTCATCAAATTTATTTCATGAACAATCGAAGGGGTATCATCACGCTCATTTCTAGTTACCTAGGGCATCTTTTTACTCCACAATCGTCAATGCTCTACTTTATTTATTATTATTTGAAATGACATTTATTCACAACCATTTCAAAGTGGTGCACATTTATACACCTAAATTTCACCATTTAGTGTTAAAATTAACTTTGACATACTAAATATTCACCATCCCCAATTCAAGTTCATATTAACACCATTTCCCTCTAAATTTTAAAAAATTGATTGATTAATTAATTAAATCATGCACACTTATTTTCATCTAAAAATAATTAAAATGTTGATGATCCACCTCATCCAAACATCCTCTATGTTTATATTAGCTCTATGTGATAATGTAGTAGATAAGAACATAGCGGTAAAAAATATAGTGATAAAAACGTAGTATGACAAAAATGTAGTATGACAAAACATCATGAGGACAAAACGTAGTGAGAAAAAATGTAGAGGTATTGGTAATGTTGAAAAAATGTCGTGAAGATCATAAATGGGACATTTTAGTGATTATTAAATTGTTTATTTGTTATCTAGTTCATTTTTGTGATAGTATTTAACATTTCATGGTGAAAAATTAATGCACCAAATTTACAAGAAAAATAAGCTAGGAAAATGTGATTTCTTGAGTTTGGACCTTTAATTGAAATTTATGTCATCTTATATGTGAGTGCATCCTTCACTATATTTTTTCCCTATGATATTTTTTCCTCTCTACATTTTTTCCTTGCTATGTTTTATCCTCAGTACGTTTTTCATGCTACATTTTCCACACTATGTTTTTAAATGCTACATTTTTAGCCGCTACTTTTTTGATGGATGTTGTTTGTCTCAACCAAATATTGACTCGTATAAATACCTAATTAAACTTCCTTAGCCACCTTATGATTAATATTATAGCATTTCAAAAAACTTGTGAATCATCCCTTGACTTTTAAACTACCTTGATCCATCATATTGAGTTACTTAAATACCAACTAAATCTCCACTTCTTCTTAAACACTTGGGAATTAGTCATCATCCACTGGGATGAGAACTCAAATATAACCATTGATTATTATTATAATTTAAAAAAAAAAATTGTTATCAATCATCTACATAACCACCCTCAAGCCTATAAATTTACCTACAATCCTCCACTCAAATCATCCACCTTGAAGAAAATGAATTTTAATCGGATTTCCATTACGAATCAAAGAAGATCAAACCCATCCAAATAATTTTTCTCCCAAAAATAGTGCCCAATTATATTTTATTTAAAAGGGAGTTTAGCACCAACATTTATCATTAAAGAGTAAATATTGATTTGATCATAATACAAATATTTCACAGTTATAAGTATTGTTTGTTTATTTCTTTCTTTCATTTGCTAGTATGTCTTGAAGTTTAGGTTTTAGATTAGATTAGATTTCCCTATTTGATTTCTTAGCTAGATTTAAATTTAAATCCAACCCTTATAAATATTGGATGGGATCATAGGATATACTTTTCCTTTAAAATATATAAAAAATACAAAAAAATCAAATATGCCAAAAAATATAAAAAATTTAACATAAAAGCTTGAAAATACAAAAAATATTCAACATTCCTAGATTTTATTAGCTCCTTTGAATATATGGTGTTTTATTTATGTTATTAGATAACATGTCATTTCATTCCTATATACACCTATGTTTCACGCATATTTGAGTCTAATACAAGCATATCAAGACACATGATATATGCATTTTTAGATGTTGGACCTTTCCTCTACTCACATCATATAGTACATTGCTTGCATCTACTTATTTTATGATGATTAATATATGTTACATATCCTTTATGATCATGTTTGAGATTATATGTTAAATATTACACTTGTCTATATCCATGCTCATAGCTTTCATAGTGTACTTGATAAGATCTACTACATAAAGTTTCTTTCTAACACACATGCAAGGACTAGTATAATATGCTTATGTAGGTTTCTTATGCTTCATCTATTTTTCACTTCCTTGAGTGTATTATATTACTTTATTTTATCTTTATTGTGGAATATTTGAATATATTCCATTCCCATTATCTCTTTTGCAATTGTATGTTTTTTAGACTTTTAAATATGTCATTCATTTCAATTGTGTGACATTTGAACATGCCCCTTGTATGTGATACATTTGGACCATTAATTTACATTACATTAAGTGTTCTTTTGTGTATACTTGTTTTTATATAATCTTGTATGTTTACCCTCTAGACATTACGATGATATATATCATGCATCTTATGATTTAATGTGATCACATACTATGAACCTAACTGATTATCTACTTTGACATGTTATCCATGTATGCTACATGATTCACACATAGGTTATACAAGTACATTATTATTTTCTGGTAAGGCACCTACTAGTTTCAATTTCAATATGTAGATAACATTTTCATGACTTTTGTATCAAAATTTCAATGAGAATGCTTTCTAGAAATAATGCATAAATTAAGTCAAAAATCATGGAAACATACAAATTCATTCACATACATTATGTGTACATTATGAAACACATTTGTGCATCCCTGATCTAGGCATACACTATTTCTAATCATTAATTTCATCTAATTCATATTGAGTCAAAGTGTGAATTTCCAAGTGATGTTTTGGACTAATTTAGTGGAACCTTTATTCAAATTTAAAAACTCACATCACTTTGCATTAAGTTAAATTAATCTTTGTTAATTAATCTAATCTTCATCTAATAGTAAATTCCATATATTTTTAGAATTACATATTTTATTAATTCATTAATTGAATTATTCCTCTATTCACATGGAAAGTGGATTTAAATATATAAAATAATGACATCATCATGACATCACATTTAAAGTTGTCAAACATTTACATAAATTCTAAAAAATATAATAAAAAGCAACCCATGCCTAATTAATGAAAACTTAACTTCTAATATTAATGGTATAAACCCTCTAATATTGACTGATCCTCCTGTACACATCTTGATCATCATCATATAGTTAGGGAAAATTTTGATTATATGTAAATAAAGGGGACATTTTTCATTATAAACATGAGCAATTAGTGTACCAAATCTCTGCTAAATTCAAATTCCATCATTCTAATGAAGGACCATAATTTATTCTAATTAATTCAACAATAATGAATAACATAAAGGGAGATGCTATCAAACTAGAACCATGACACAAATGAATACTCTAAGCTCTACATCTAAGGTAAAAAAAGCTTATATGATAGAAATATAGAGACATCCAAATTTGAAGTTGAAATCATGTTGTTTTATCTTCTCTACGCATTTTTAGTTATTATTTATCATTGTCCAGTCTTAGGACATATACTTGGGTTTTAGGTTTATATGCATTTGATTTAAATTTTATTCTAATGGTAAAACTAACTTCCTCATAATCATGTGTTTACATATGGCACACCTAGTGGGATCACACACCCAAAAATACTCTTGAGAAAATTCCATCATGCTCTAATTTCCTACCAAATGCATTGGTTCCCACATGACATAATCCTTGGAGTTTCCTATTCCATTCCATCACCATCCATTATCATTCAACATTATATTTTTCATTTTCCCATTTTTTATCATTCGACATCTCGGTTCTAGAAGAGGTTTTACCTTTGATAGTTATCCTTTATGTATAGTTATTTGGAAAATTTAAAAACATTTAGATAACCAATAAAGATATAAATATTATAAAATATATAAATCTCCATGAGAGATATAAATATTCCAAATCCTAAACATTTAAAAAGGTTGAAAATATCTAAAAGAGATATAAATCCATAAAATTACAAAATATTTTTCTTGTCCATAGTTCATTCAACAATTTTTTATTGTTATTTGATTCAATATTTTGATTATATTTTGATGCATCCTTCCCAAGTTTTTCATCTTTGTGGAAACTTAATAATTAATCAATCATTTCAACAACCATTGGGATGTTTCCATTCTTCTAAATCCTCTCTCTTTGGGGTTGATTCAAATCAAACGCTTCACTCTCTTTGGGGAAATATATATTCCAACGTACATATTTTTCCCTATTTGTGGAAAGTCAAAGTATGTAAATTATTTAATGATATATTATCCCCATTATATCCCATTAAATGTACCCTTCCTTGGGGGATCCATTCCATTATTATTATCATTGCATATTCACACATGGATATTGACTTGAATAACAATAAGATGTTTTTTGTTTCTTTTATTTTAAAATTTGTGTGTGTGTGTGTGTGTGTGTGTGTGTGTGTGTGTGTGTGTGTGTGTGTGTGTGTGTGTGTGTGTGTGTCTTCTTATTTTTCTTGTTTATTTGATTTTCTTGTTGTTCTTTGAATCAATCCATATGTTTCAATAGGGTGATTCATTTCAATTATACTTGAGTTAATACATTAGCATATGAGGACAATGTCACCCTGATTTTTCTATATTATGGTATGATTGTGTCATATGACTCTTAGATCAGGTGTTAGTCCTTATGTACATTATAACCAAGTCACCATGTTTTTAATATAATGATAAATACCATTAATTTACACATTAAAAATAAATTTATTTACGATTGTTTACACTATCATGATACATTGGAAGTTTATCCCCATGAAAATCATCTTTTATCAGCTTAAATAATTTTGGTCATTATTGATCGCATCGCATCATATTATTCCTCTTTGATGTTTTTCACCATTATTATATTCAAAATTTGTTTGTATTTGTCATTTATCATCATATTTTTCTTGATTTGGGGGAAATACAATGGACTGAGGTCCATTTTAACAATGTAGGCAATGCTTAGTCATATTAAATTTCTAAATTCATCTAAACCATTCTTATTCTAATTATTATTCATATTTATCATTTTTCCTAATATTTTCATCAATATCTTACACATGTTTATTGGAACCAACAAAATCATGACAATTCATATTTTATTCATCAAATAAATCATCATTACTTCAATCATTTCCACATCCTCATGTGCCTTTTTTTAGCTTATTAATTATTTGTAATACCATTATACCATTGCATTTATGTTTGCATCTTTCATCTCAACATTAATCTATGATATAGGTCAAATACTTGATCTATGATTTACAATAAATTATTTAAATAATCAACTTATCAATGATCAAATATACCCTCTTTGGGGAGCTTTTATCAATCCATCCAACTGAGGAAAATTAATTAATTAATCAATCCAATTCACCCGCTTTGCATTAAGTTAAATTAATCTTTGTTAATTAATTTAATCTTCACCTAATAGTAAATTCCATAGATTTTTAGAATTACATATTTTATTAATTCACTAATTGAATTATTCCTCTATTCACATGGAAAGTGGATTTAAATATATAGAATAATGACATCTTCATGACATCACATTTAAAGTTTTCAAACATTTTCATAAATTTCAAAAAATATAATAAAAATAAAACCATGCCTAATTAATGAAAACTTAACTTCTAATATTAATGGTATAAACCCTCTAATATTGACTGATCCTCCTGTACACATCTTGATCATCATCATCATATAGTTATGGACAATTTTGAAAATATATAAATAAAGGGGACATTTTTCATTATAAACATGAGCAATTAGTGTACCAAATCTCTGCTAAATTCAAATTCCATCATTCTAATGAAGGACCATAATTTATTCTAACTAATTCAACAATAATGAATAACATAAAGGGAGATGCTATCAAACTAGAACCATGACACAAATGAATAATCTAAGCTCTACATCTCAGGTAAAAAAAACTTATATGATAGAAATCTAGAGACATCCAAATATGAAGTTGAAATCATGTTGTTTTATCTTCTCTATGCATTTTTAAGCTATTATTTATCATTGTCCAGTCTTAGGACATATACTTGGGTTTTAGGTTTATATGCATTTGATTTAAATTTTATGCTAATGGTAAAACTAACTTCCTCATAATCATGTGTTTACATATGGCACACCTAGTGGGATCACACACCCAAAAATACTCTTGAGAAAATTCCATCATGCTCTAATTTCCCACCAAATGGATTGCTTCCCACATGACATAATCCTTGGAATTTCCTATTCCATTCCATCACCATCCATTATCATTCAACATTATATTTTTCATTTTCCCATTTTTTATCATTCCACATCTCGGTTATAGAAGAGGTTTTCCCTTTGATAGTTACCCTTTATTTATATTTATTTGGAAAATTCAAAAACATTTAGATAACCAATAAAGATATAAATATTATAAAATATATAAATCTCCATGAGAGATATAAATCCTCCAAATCCTAAACATTTAAAAAGGTTGAAAATATCTAAAAGACATATAAATCCATAAAATTACAAAATATTTGTCTTGTCCATAATTCATTCAACAATTTTTTATTATTATTTGATTCAATATTTTGATTATATTTTGATGCATCCTTCCCAAGTTTTTCATCTTTGGGGAAACTTAATAATTAATCAATCATTTCAACAACCATTGGGATGTGTCCATTCTTCTAAATCCTCTCTCTTTGGGGTTGATTCAAATCAAACACTTCACTCTCTTTGGGGAAAAATCTATTCCAACTTACATATTTTTCCCTATTTGTGTAAAGTCAAAGTATGTAAATTATTTAAGGATATATTATCCCCATTATATCCCATTAAATGTACCCTTCATTGGGGGATACATTCCGTTATTATTATCATTGCATATTCACACATGGATATTGACTTGAATAACAATAAGATGTTTTTTGTTGCTTTTATTTTAAAATTTGTGTGTGTGTGTGTGTGTGTGTCTTCTTATTTTTCTTGTTTATTTGATTTTCTTGTTATTCTTTGAATCAATCCATATGTTTCAATAGGGTGATTCATTTCAATTATACTTGAGTTAATCCATTAGCATATGAGGACAATGTCACCCTAATTTTTCTATATTATGGTATGATTGTGTCATATGACTCTTAGATCAGGTGTTAGTCCTTATGTACATTATAACCAGGTCACCATGTTTTTAAAACAATGATAAATATCATTAATTTATACGTTAAAATTAAATTTATTTATGATTATTTACACTATCATGATACATTGGAAGTTTATCCCCATGAAAATCATCTTTTATCAGCTTAAATAATTTTGGTCATTATTGATCGCATCACATCATATTATTCCTCTTTGATGTTTTTCACCATTATTATATTCAAAATTTGTTTGTATTTGTCATTTATCATCATATTTTTCCTGATTTGGGGGAAATACAATGGACTGAGGTCCTTTTTAACAATTTAGGCAATGCTTAGTCATATTAAATTTCTAAACTCATCTCAACCACCCTTATTCTCATTATTATTCATATTTATCATTTTTCCTAATATTTTCATCAATATGTTACACATGTTAATTGGGACCAACAAAATCATGACAATTCATATTTTATTCATCAAATAAATCATCATTACTTCAATCATTTGCACATCCTCATGTGCCTTTTTTTATCTTATTAATTATTTGAAATACCATTATACCATTACATTTATGTTTGCATCTTTCATCTCAACATTAATCTATGATATAGGTCAAATACTTGATCTATGATTTACAATAAATTATTTAAATAATCAACTTATCAATGATCAAATATACCCTCTTTGGGGAGCTTTTATCAATCCATCCAACTGAGGAAAATTAAATAATTAATCAATCCAATTCACCCGCTTTGGGTAAATGTTTTGGGCAAATTATTTACTCTTAGCTTAAATATTTTTTAGGATGAATACTTCTCAACATCATCCTATTTGGTTCATTTTAAAGTGTGAAACTCATTATCTTGGGATGTATGCTTCCTAATCTCACTTTACTAGAGAAAATCATCATATCATTCTTAACAATCAATGTGTCCAAGAATTAGCTCAAGTAGGTTAACTTTATCCACAAGTTAATTTATTATTATTATTATTATCACTTATTACTTCCTTTCAAGGGTCCATACATCCATATTATTTTTCATCCACTCCCTTGAGATTGAATCCAGGGTATCCCAAAAATCATTTGGGGTATCATTATTCAATCAATTTTAATGACTTATTCATTATTTGAAAATTCATTAATTCATCTAGTGTTTGGCAATGCCGTTTAAAACATAGGATATATTTAGACACTCTATTTTCATCATTTTCATACCAAAATTAAAATTATAACTATTTCTACAATAATGCATAAATCGTATCAAAAATAAGGAAAACATACAAATTCATTCACACACATTATGTGCATATTTTGAAACACATTGGTGCATCCATGATTGGGCAATGTAATATTTCCAATCATCAGCTTCATCTAATTCATCCTATGTCAAATTTTAGCTTTACAAGTGATGGTTTCGACCAATTAAGTGGAACTCTTATTTGACTTTAAAAATTCACATCACTTTACATTGAGTTAATTAACCTAAGGTTCCTCTAATAGAAATTTCCATAGATTTTTGCAATCACCTATTTCGTTTATTGAACTATTCCTCCATTCACATGGAAAGTGAATTAAAATATATATAATAATGACATTGATGTAATTAGGCATATTCTAAGTATCCTCAATTAGGTCTTCTATGAATTTTGAGGATTTATAGACTTCTTAGAAAAAAAACCTTCTAAAATCATTTTTTGCTTAAAATAACCCTCTTGATTATTATTAAAACATTTTTATAATGTCATCCAAGTTATTCCATGTAATAAAAATAATTTAACTTTTCATAGTTTTCATGTTTGAGACATAAAATCATCTTTAGACCTTACTTTCTAGACCTATCACCTTTATTAGTAGATATTGAATTTTATCCTTAGACTCTTGATGCTATAATAATATAATTTGACTAATATAAATGATTTATATCTCAACATAACTTTTAATTATGCCTTTATTAGTCTCTAAAAAATAAAAAAACACTCAGTCTTATACACAGTCTTTTAGGCCTTGTTCTTTGTCTATTAGCTTACTTAATGAAGATTTATTTAAGAAATTATATTATTTAAGAATTTAAAAGATTTTAATAATATTATTATACTCCTTTAGAATCCATATAATGTAAATAACACATTAAAACCTTTAACTAATGTTTACACTTGAATAAGAATGACTAAAACAAGGGTTTATATCCTTTTACATGTATATCCACCTTTCCTAGGCACATATATTACTTCACCTAAATTATTTTGAATTAAAAAATACATGTACATGATATTAATATTTTAAAACTATCATATATTTGGTATTAAATCAATACATAGTTTTAAACCTTCTTTGTGTTTTGAATTCCTTAATATGACTATTAACAATGTTTACACTGCAACATATAGGTCTGTAGATTGTACAACTTATATATATTCTTCCCTATGACTCATCAAGTCTAAAAAATAATCAAAATATTCAAATAAAAACTAATTTATCTTATTAAAAAATAAAAAAAATTAAGTTCACTTAAAAGTTATAAAGATTTTAAGGTCTCAAAACCCTAGTTTGGGGTTTATAGTCTTTAACACATACCTAAGAGTAGACAAAAATGGATAATTAAAAATCTCAGATATTTTTAATTTTTTTTTGATTGAAACATAATATCCACACCTTGATATTAATTTATAAACCTTATTATATTATTAAAAGAAATAATTAAAAAAATATAATTTAACTAAGGTACAAGGACATTAAAACATACCCTAAGGTCTAAATTAATTATTAAAAGAAATAATATATACATACATTCCCTTCCAAGGTAATAAAATACCTTCAATTTTCACCTTCTAATTATAATATTCAAATAAATTTTTTGGAAAGAATATAGAATGGGAATTCTATAGACTATTCTAATGATTTTAAAACCTTTATAAATCCCTTTTTAACATCTAATCATGACAATTTTAATACAAAATAAATCATGAATAGGCTTCTTATTGATCACATATGACTCACTAGACCTCTTTAAGACCTTCTAATGCTAATATATACAAAAATGAATTGCTTGTGATCAATCACCTACAACAGACTCCCTGACTTAAAAATTTTCATGAGCTCCTACTCATGAGTCTTATATGTTACTCTAGCTGATGCAAATGAATTTTTTTTTATGTCCTCTTTAATGATATATTCATAGATGTGGACATGTTCAATTGATCCACATTTAATCCTCATCTTTATTTCCTTCTTTTTTTATATTTATGCACATGAAATAAATTCATTAAAGAAATTAACTCTTTTTTTATGCCGTTGATGCATATTCAATCCTTACTCATCTTTACCATGTTGTTTACTCTTGTCAACTAATGCAACATTAGGTTTATTGATGTTAGTGTGTGTTCCATTAAACTTTGGCCTATTTAAGCCTTTATTATTATCATTCAATTGCTTCCAATCTTGCACTTGCATAGATGTTATATACATATAATTATATTCACCTTTATATATAACTTATCTTTCTTGATTTATTTCCATTTTTCTTCTTGACTGCTCTCTAGATGATTTTCCTCTTGATTGATTTATTGACTATCATATTCTCTTAATTATAATTCTTCATAACTATTTTTTTCCTTTAGTTTTTACTTCATATAAGACACCATGTTTTTATACCAAGCATTTATTTCTTATTTCATAGACTATTTATAACTATCATCTTCCTCTTTTATATTCAAAAAATATATTTGAGGCTCTTCAAATAGGAACCTTGATAACTTTTTGTCCTCCAAGACAACTTATTTCTTCTTTCTCACTTGCTACTCTGCATTCTTCTTACTATCTTACAAAACTTATTTAGGCTACTCACATAGCATCTTTTCTTATACAATAAACTTCTTGTGGTTCATTAACCACTTGTATTCATTATCCTTTTTAAAATTTAAGGCCTCAAATTGGACCCTCTCTTCAACAATATTCATACCTATAAACACACATTCAAACAAACTATTAGAATCAAAATATTAAGGCCTGATTTCCTATTAAATTTCCTCCTAGGGTTTCTTTTATATAACCTTTATCATCCTTTTATAATTTCTAATTTCTTGTTATCTACTTATATTTTCTATAATTTGCTTAATTGGCCACTTTAATACCTCATTGAGTCTTCTAAAGAATCCTTATCTTTATTGATCTTGGATCAATTCTTATAAACCTTGTATCAAACCTGCTAGGGTTTTCTTTATCTCATTTATCTCTTTTTGAATCTCCTTTTGTTTTCACACATCACTATTCTTCTATATTTGGTTCTCCTCTCTTGTCAATCATTCCATTTAGTTTTTACTTCTTCTTTGTGTGCCTCACCCAAAGTATCTAATTTGAATTTTTTCACCCCAAGTCAATTTCACCTTGAATCACCTCTAATTCCATTTCACCTTGGATTCCTTCCTCTTGAGCCTCAATGTACTCTTCTTCTTACCTTCCAAAGTGTTATTGGGACATAGGACCACTACCTTATCTCTCTTAGAGTTTTAAGAACCTATTTAAATCTATCTATAACTTAAACTTATGAAAATTATTCCCAAGATCTTCTACTGAGCTATGATACCAAACTAATGTAAGTATGCCTCTTGTAGGTCTTGTCAATTAGGTATTTTATGACTTTTGAGGCTTTATAGACTTCTTAGATTTAAAATACTTATCCAATTAATTTTTAATTATAATACAACTCTTAATTATTCTTTAAATATTATTAAATTCTCATCAAAGTTATTCCATGTACTCAATATACTTTACCTTTTCATAGTCTGTAAGTTTGATTCATAAAACATGTTTAGGCCTTACTCCCTAAACCTCTCACATTCATTAGTAGATATTGAATTTTGTCATTAGAATCTTGAGGATATCATAATATCCTCTCATATAAATTCTTTCTTTCTTAAACATAACTTTCAATCTTGCCTTTTATCAATCCTTAAACAAGAAAATAACACTTAGTCTTATACACAATATTCTAGGCCTTGTTCTTCGTCTATTAACTTAATGAATATTTACTTAAGAAATTATATTACTTAATAATTGACATGATTTTAAAAATATTATTTTACTCCTTTAGACTTTGTATAACCTATAAAACACATTACACCCTTTGACCAATGCTTATACATGAAAGAAATTGACTAAAATGGGGTTCTAGACATTTTTATAGGTCTATCCACCTTTCCTAGGCACATATATTCATTCACCTAGTAAATTTTTAATTAAATAATTATTTAAAATTATATAAAGGTTTAAAAACTCTTATATATGTGGTCTTAACTAAATACATAGGTTTAAGCCTTCTTTATGTTTAGAATTCCTTAATATGTCTGTTAACAAGGTTTACACTATAACCTATAGGTCTATATATTGTAAAACATAGATATATTAATCATAAAACTCATAAAGTATTAAAAAATAATATAAATATTCAAATACAACCTATTTTATATTCTTAAAAAATTTCAAATATTTTTCACAAGTTGATTAAATGCTATAAGGATTTTAAGGTCTCAAAACCCTAGTTCAGGGTTTAGAGTCATTAAAGCAGATCTAAGATCAAAAAAATGGATAATTAAAATTAATATACCTTTTGATGATTATTTTTTATTTTAAAATAATCTACACACCTTGATGTTTCTCTATCAACCTTATTTTATTCTTGACACACCTCAAAATGAGCACAAAGAACAAACTTCTTTGACTATCATAGGTTTTATAGTACTATGCATAGGTAATGAGTAAAAAGGTGGATAAAATATAGTTTTTAGGAAATTTTAATAGTATTATTTATTTAATAATACCTATCATGAATTTATTTCTCTTTATCTATCATTTTCAACATCAACCTAATCATAAAATCATATAGAAAGATATCATTTTTTGATTAATAAACCTTGTATTGTACTATGTTTTGAGACTGAACTAAATATGAAAAACAATTTAGATCTCATGAAATATTTTATATTTTTTATGGTATGTAAATAACCTCCATAGTTTTTACTAACTTATTATAGAATTTTTAATGCTTGAACAATCTCAAAATGGATAATATATTATCCTTCAAGACTAACAAAACCCTTACTCTATGTTTTGCAAGATTATATGTAGATGAAGACCATTATAGTGAAAATATAATTATTAAAAAAATAAAATAAAACACTTACCTATGTAGGATAAAAATTTTAAATTCTATATAAGAGGAACTAAATTTTTTATTTCATTACGTTTCTTTTAAACAATTTACATCAATCCTTTCAAATCCCTACAAACCTCATCTCTTCTCTCCTCTTTGAGTTCATTTATTCATTCCATATTATCTATTCTAATTTTAAATGTATTATTGACCTATTTAACCTTATTCATTCCTTATATAAACATGATTCAGCCTACTAAATCTCACTCTTGTTTATCTTTTTCTATTTTTATCCTATGTAAGTTGTCCCGAAGGTTATCTCATTACATACATCTTATTGGCTTCCCTGATTAAATAATTAACCTTGGTTAAGTTTTAAAATATAAAATTTAACTGAGGTAAAAGGACATTGAAACATCCCCAAATTTCTAAATTAATTCTTATAATAAATACTATATACATACATTCCCTTTCAAGGTGAGAAAACACCCTCAATTTACACCTTAGAATTCAAATATTCAAATCACAATTTTGGTGAAAAAATAGAATGAGAGTTTTATGGACCATTATAATAATTTTAATACCTCCCCACATCCATTTCTAACATCTAATCATGACTATTTTAATACAAAATTAAGCATAAATAAGCTTTTTTTTTTATCACATATGATGCACTAGACTTATTTAAGACCTTGTAATACTAATATGTAAAAAAATGAACTACGTTTTGATCATGCACCTACATCAGACATCATCATGAAATCACATGTAAATTTTTCAATCATTTTAATAAATATCAAAAAATATCAAAAAATTTAATCCCATGCCTAATTAATGTAAACTCAACCACAAATATTAATTGCATAAACCTTGCAATATTGACTAGTCCTCCTCCACACATCTTGATCATCATCTGATGGTAATGGATAGTTTGTAATAACTATAAATATATAGGTCAATTGACATTATAAAAATTACCAATTATTGTAGTGATGCTTTACCAAATTTAAAGGCCATATTATTTTTGAAGCACCATGATTTATTCTAATTTATTCAATAATCATAAATAATGCAAAAGGAGATGTTGTTATAATAACACTACAACATTGATGAAGGCTCCAAGCTCTACATCTGGGCCAAAATTATATGCATTTCCAAGCTAGGGACATCCAAAGGGGAAGGTAAAATCATGTTATTTTGTCTTATTTATGTATTGTTTAGCTTTTCCTTGTCGTTGCCTAATTTGAAGACATATACTTGGGTGTAATATCCCCAACCAATAGGGACTATAGAAAGACAAAAGCTCTGATACCACTGTAATATCCCCTATTTCCCTCAAATTTTGAAGCTGGATATTTTGAATTGCTTTTCTGTGTATTCTAATTTTTGACACTTTTGCATGAATAAAGATGTGATTTTGCAAGATAAATTCAAATAAATAAATAAACCAAAGTATAATCTCTTAACTGGAAAATCAATGATCTTATTATTCATCCAGATGATTACAATGGAAGTCCACTGTCATACATATAAAAGAATATTAAAATACTGTCTTAAAAACTTGATTATTTCTCTAGCAATCTAAAAATACCCTAGATCTATGTAGCTCAGGTTGCTGTGTCAAAAACACAATCGTCGGCATTAGATATACTGGCGCGGTTGGTCGATATTTTGCCATCATTGATCTCTATCAGTAGCTACACTACCGACATCGGTATTCAGTCGGTCGATGTCGGTCACTGGACTACTGATGTGGGTCTCTGTTCTTCCTAAGGTGCCATCTAGCCTGCAGTAGACTGGTATAGATTTACATAGATCTATATGGATCCCATATGAAAGCAAATAGAATCTAGTGCGACCTTTATGCTGGACTCCAGATTTGAAGATCTCTATCTGTATAATTTTCTAAATAAAAAACTAATGAAATAAATACCTATAAACCTCTGTGATAGCTTCTGTATGAAGTTATCTCTCAAATTGGAAATAGATTGGCTGATCTCTCACAACCTCTGAATTACACACACTAAAGAGTGTACGTTCTCCAATGCAACTGGAATACTGGAAACCCTTGGCTCCTTCTTCTTAGAAAAAACTTAGCAAAATTCTTCAATATCAATAATCAATAATCATATGACTCTCCCTCCTATGATAAACCCTTATATCCTCCAAAAAAGTGTGTTTTCCCTAATTAGGATTTATTAAATTAGAATTAGGGTTTCATAATTAAAAATAGGCTAGATAATTAATATTTAATTAAATCAATCAAATAGTAATATCTCCCTCAATACATGTCTGAAAGATCCCAAACGAAAGCCAACTAGAACAATTCTGCAAGTCAAAGCCAAGCCAAGCTCCATCAAGATCCTCTATCCATCATATCAGCCTACAAAGGTCGCATAATAGGCTGACCATCAATTCTGAAGATGTCAACTAAAAAGGGGACATGACAATCTGCCCCTCCTGAAATTGCTTGACCCTAAGCAATGGCTGAATGATAAACCAATCAATCCACCTAGATCCCAAATGTAGTCATGATCTAGACTGTTGTCAATCCATGCAAGCTCCTACAATATCCTCTGAAATATAACCAAGAGGAATCCATAATCCAACTGGTGAATATAACTCAACCAAACTCTGAAATCACCACCACCATAGTCAGGAACCCATGAGAAACAACTCTCATCCCATGGCGTCAAGTTGTCTGAAATACCAAGATAAGGATCCCAACATCCAATCCATGAATGGAAATCAACTAGCCACTCAAGTAAACTCCTCACCTAAGTAATGTGAGCAATACCAAATAACATCATGCATTTGTCTCCTATACCCACTACAATATTTGAATCTGGAGTGTGAATGTTAGACATGCCCATATCATCATCAACATGTGACCCATCTGTAAAAGAAATCTAAGTCCCTGCCACATGTGTTATCTCCTGAACTAAACAAAGCTCATCCACATGTATCTTTTGTGTTGGTCCCAATGTGCACTCGGTAGCACACTCTATCATGTCATGTCGTATGAGCCTCTCCATCTGATGAAAAAACATATGTTTGAATCTGCTGCCCCGTATTGCCTTAAGAATATGTGTCTTCCCACCAACATCAAAATGAACCTCCATGTGCTTGAGACAAAGACTGACTTCCTAAAATGAATGAAGCCACTTCATACCCAAGACTAAGTCTATATTCCCCATGTTCACCACATAATAGTCAGCCTTGAACTCATAATTATTCAAGTGTAATGGGAGGTCTCTAATCATCTACTCACACCTAAGAGTGTGACCGTCGGCTACCTTAACTCTAATGCCTTTGAAATCTTTGGTAGTGAGTCCATGCTTCTCCACAAATCTAGCATCTATAAAATTATGTGTGGCTCCTATATCAAGAAGGGTGATGACCCTTTGTCCTACCAAAACTCCACAGAGTCTAAATGATTCATCTGATTGAATGTTGGATAGGCGTGCCTCTTATATGTGAAGCTCTAACTCTACCTCTGCCTCTACCCCCTCAGAACTATCTTGCTATTCGAAATCCTCTGAATCTGAATCCTCATAATAAGCCCACATCACTCAATTGGCCTTGCCCTTAGGCCTCAAAGGACAATCATGATTGGCATCATAGGGACCTTTGAAATAGAAGCAAAGCTTCTTCCTATGTAGATCATTAAGAGCCTCTCGATCCAAAGGTGGTGCTACTGGATTGGCCTTTGAATCATTCTTAACACTTGATTTATCTATGTTAAAATTTGGTCTCTCTCTATTATTGTTAAAGCCCTTATTGTCCCTGGATGAAGAAGTACCTCCTGAGTTAGATTTACTAGATGGGGGTGCCATCTCTATACTTTGTGCCTTCTTCATAGCTTCCTATAATGTAGGAGGATCAAAGGCTTTGATCCAACCTCTCAATGGTTCAGATAGGCCCTCAATGAAGAGAACTACCAATCTATGCTCTAACATATTTGGCACCATGACTGCCAATAGCTGAAACTCCCCAATGAAGGACTCCAAGTTGCTTGTTTGTTTTAACTATGCTAGATCTCAAAAGTAAACCTCAGGATCTTTCCTGTCAAACCTCTCAGCCAACCTATCCACAAAGTCTTGGTACTTTGTCACCTAGTTATGTTGAAGCGTTACCATACCATGGTACCACCAATCATGTGCTACTCCATCCAAGTGCAAAGTGGCATATTTGATGGCCTCTATCTCTGTCATTGGCCTCAATGCCAAGAATGTGTCAAGCTTATGAACCCAAGCTTGCATTATCATCTTGTTGCTGCCATCAAAAGTAGTTAAAGAAAGCTTGCCAGTAGCCTTCTTCAGCTCACTGAGTTGACCTCTAGGCCTCCTGTCCTATCTAACCAATCTATAGTGCTCTCTCCTTTGATTAAAAAAATGATCAAAGGACATCCTCTCTCAAACCTGAGGAGCTAATAAGTCCCACTCATCATTAGCAGCCATGAGAACATCTACAAATAGGGAATCTCCTGCCTCCTCCTCTAATGGAGCCTCTAGTTCCTCTTGAACAAACATAGGATGTGTAGGTCTATCAGCTGTTCTGGAGTGGGCCAGCTATGGTCTCTAATTAACAGTAGCACTCCTGTTATCTCCTTGTTCTCCATTCTATCTAATAGGTGAGTTCATCCTCCCTACCATAGTAGTAAGTGCCTTTAGTGCCTGTGTCATCTCATGGAAGAATTCTCTGGTGTCCTGTTCATCATTATGTCTATGGCCCCTAGGTGGGCTACCCTCACACCTATCACTCATGGTGATTGGTGGATGCTCTAACACCTAGGTACTTTCAAGCAAGGCTCTACTGCATGTGTTATACCTATGTGGTCCCAACTCTTATGGTTGCATAAGATCTATAAACCCTCAGGATGGCAAGATTTAGCTCTGATACCACTGTAATATCCCCAACCAATAGGGACTATAAAAAGACAAAAGCTCTGATACCACTGTAATATCCCTTGTTTCCCTCAAATTTTGAAAATGGATATTTTGAATTGCTTTTCTATGTATTCTAATTTTTGACGCTTTTGCATGAATACAGATGCAATTTTTCAAGATATTTCAAATAAATAAATAAACCACAGTATAATCTCTTAACTAGAAAATCAATGATCTTATTATTCATCCAGATGATTAAAATGGAAGTCCTCTATCATGCATATAAAAGAATATTAAAATACTATCTTAAAAACTTGATTATTTCTCTAGCAATCTAAAAATACCCTAGATATATGTAGCTCAGGTTGCTGTGTCAAAAACATAGTCACTAGTGTCAGATATACTACTGCGGTCAGTCGATAGGCTGCCATAGTTAGTCGATATTCTACCATCATCAGTCTCTATCAGTTGTTACTCTATCAACGTCAGTATTCAGTCGGCCGATGTCGGTCACTGGACTGCCGATGTCAGTCTCTGTTCTTCCTGTGGCACAATCCAACCTGTTGCAGACTGGTATGGATTTGCACAGATCTATACGGATCCCATATGAAAGCAAATAGAATCTAGTGTGGCCTTTATGCTGGAATCCAAATCTAAAGATCTCTATCTGTATAATTTTCTAAATAAAAAACTAATGAAAAAAATACCTAAAAACCTCTGTGATAGCTTCTGTATGAAGTTATCTCTCAAATTGGCAATAGATCAGCTGATCTCTCACAACCTCTGAATTGTACACACTAAAGAGTGTACGTTCTCCAATGCAACTAGAATACTGGAAACCCTTGGCTCCTTCTTCTCAAAAAATACTTAGCAAAATTCTTCAATATCAATAATCAATAATCATATGACTCTCCCTCCTATGATAAACCCTTATATCCTCCAAAAAATTGTGCTTGCCCTAATTAGGGTTTCTTAAATTAGAATTAGGGTTTCATAATTAAAAATAGGCTAAATAATTAATATTTAATTAAATAAATCAAATATTAATATCTCCCTTAATACATGTCTGAAAGAGCCTGAACGAAAGCCAACTGGAACAATTTTGCAAGTCGAAGCCAAGCCAAGCTCCATCAAGACCCTCTATCCATCATATCAGCCTATGAAGGTCGCATAATAGGCTGACCATCAATTTTGAAGATGTCAAATGAAAAGGGGACATGACATTGGGTTTTATGTTTTTATTCATTCAATTTAAATTTGATACTAATGATAAAAATAAATCCATCACGCTCATGTGTTTATGTATGGCATGCCCGATGGGACCACACATCCCACAATCCTCTTGAGAACATTCCATCACCCTCTTAACTCTACCAAATTAGTTACTCTTAGGTCCCTATTTTTTAGGGACGAATCCTTCCCAACTTCCTCCTCTTTGGGTTAAGTCAAACCATGTAGTTCATTATTTTGAGATGTGTCCTTACCAATCTCATCATAATGGGGAAAATCATTATATTATTATTATAAATAAAAGTGTGAAAGCATTAGTTCAAGTGGCTTAACTTTGTCCGTGAGTTAATTTCTTATTACTCTCACTTCTTCCTTCCTTTCTAGGGCTTGTCCATCAATCTTATTTTTCATCCACTCCCTCAAGGAGGAATTAAAGGTATACCAAACATCATTTAGGGAATCATTATTTAATCAATTTTAACAAAAAAAATTCTTTAAAAACTCATTGCTTTGTCTAGTATCTTGCAATGCCCTTTCAAATAGGGGGAAAATTAGACAATCCATTTTCATCATGTTTGTGTCAAAATTTCAATCATTGTGATTTATAGAAATAGGACATAAATAATGTTAGAAATAAATTAAACATTGAAATTAATTAACACATGTTATATGCATATTTTGAAACACATTGGTGCATTCATGATTGAGGTAATGTACTATTTCCAATCACCAATTTCATCTAATTCATAATAAGTCAAATTGTGACTTTCCAAGTGACATTCTAGACCAATTAGGTGGAACCCTTGTTTGAATTTCAAAAGTCACATCACTTTAATTTAAGTTAATTAACATTTTTTAATTAACCTAATCTTCTTATAATAGCAAATTCCATAGCTTTTTGGGATTACCTATTTTCTTAATTCATTAATTTAATTATTCCTTGATTCACATGGAAAGTGGATTCAAATATCTAAAACATGACATCATCATGACATCACATGGAAAATTTTAAAACATCTTCATAAATACAAATAAACATAAAAAACATAACCCATGCCTAATAAATGTAAACTCAACCCCAAATATTAATGACATAGACCCTACAATATTGATTAGTCATCTTCCACATATCTTGACCATCATCTGAAGGTCAAGGATAGTTTGTATAATACATAAATAGAGGGTTAATTTTACATTATAAACATTACTAATTAATGAAATGAACCTTTATAAAATTCAAAGGCCATATTCTTATTCAAGCACCATAATTTATTTGAATTGATTCAAGAATCATGAATAGTGCAAGGGGAGATGATAGCCAACTAGTTTCATGAAATTGAAAATGAATCTAAGTTATGTATCTGATAAAAAAACATGTAGGTTGATAAGATAAAGACATCCAAAGAGGAAGATAAAATCATGTTTTATTTTCTTTATGCATTGTTTAGGTCTTCCTTATCCTTGCCCAATATGAGGACACAAACTTGGGTTTTAGGTTTTTATGATTTTGATTTTGATTTCATACTAATTATAAAAATAAATCCTTCATAATCATGTGTTTACATATGACATGCCTATTGGGACCACACACCCCACAATCCTCTTGAGAACATTCCATCACCCTCTAATTTCCCACTGGATGCATTGGATCCCACATGACATAGTAGGATGATAGAATTATTTTACCTAGTAGGGAAATCTTGGGAAGGACACATCCTAAGATAATGATCCACATTATTTTAATTACCCTAAATAGGAGGAAGTTTGGAAATAGTCATCCCAATAAATTGGTGAGCTAAGAGTAAATAATTTTTTAGAGATAAAAGGGTGGTGGAATATTATTAAGAAGATTATGGGGTTTGTGGTACCATAGGGCAATTCATATGTAAACACATGAGTATGAGGGCATTAGTTTTATTTTTAGTATGAAATCTAAATATAATACATAAAAACCTTAAACCCAATCGTATTTACTTTGATTGGGCAAGGACAAAGAAGATTTAAGCAATGCATAGACAATACAAAATAATATGGTATGACTTTTCTCTTTGGATGTCTTTAGTTTGGTGGTATAAATGTTTATTTGGATCAGATTTAGAGCTTGGAGTATTCGTCAATGTCACAACACTAGTATAAAAACATCTCCCCTTACACTATGCATGATGTTTGAATCAACTAGAAGAAATTATGTTGCTCCAATAAAAATATGGCCTTTGAATTTGATAGAGACTCACTGCACTAATTGGTTATGTTTATAATGGTAAATGACTTCTCTATTTATTGATTTTCCAAATTATTATTGACCATAGTATTAAGATCAATATGTGTGGAGGAATATAGTTAATATCAGAGGCTTTATGCCATTAATATTTACAATTGAGTTTACATTAATTAAGTATGGGTTATATTTTATTATATTAATTTGCATTTTTACACATTCTTGACAATTTTCCACATGATGTCATGACTCTAGATATCTGAATCTACTTTCCATTTGAATGGAGGAATAATTTAATTAATGGATTAATAAAATAGGTAATTCATAAAAGATATGAAGTTTCCTATCAAAGAAAGATTAGGATAAATAAAAAATTAACATAATGGAAAGTGATGTGACTTTTGAAAGTCAAATAAGAGTTTTACCTAATTGGTTTAAAACATCAATTTAAAAGATGCAATTTGACTCAAGATTAATTAGATGAAGGTGATGATTAGAAATGGTGGATTTCCCAAATCAATTAAATACCAATTTATTTTAGAATATGCACATAATGTGTGTGAATTTGTTTGGATGTTTATATGATTTTTGACCTGATATGTGTATCATTGATATAAATCATTATGATTGTAATTTGGACATGAAAGTGATGAAAATCAAATGTCTACACCCTCACCTCAAAAGTGGGGGAGGGGAGGGGATTTCATAATAATTAGGGCATGTCATAAATCATGATGTCCACAATTTTTGACAATTTTTGGATTTCAATGGGAGCATGTCACATAAACATGACCTCCACACTTATAAATTTTCATAGTTTCCAAATTGTATTTGGGGGGCATGTCATAATAACATTACCTCAACATTAATAAACTAACTTAGTATCTTTATACTTTAGTGGGGGCATGTTATAAATACATGACCTTTACACTTGCATAAAACCTAGTTCACTTCCATGTTTGAAATATACACTTGGGTTAGAATCCTATACATTGCACCGATTTTAAATAAATTAAAAAAAATCATATTTATGACACATATTATTTAGATAAAACATATCATAGGTTTACATTCCATGATATTTCACTAAAAATATAAAAATTTACCAATTATAATTTTCACTAGGATGCACCAATTTCACAAAGATGTATTATTATCCACCATTTTATGTGCAATAGTGGGTTCATTTTATAGGTAGAGTGATTAAATCATTCAAACTCACCAATTTTATAGATTGGAGTTATTAAATCATAAAATCTCACCAAACTTATAGGATGAAAATATTAAATCAATCACCATCACAAGATTATATATATTCACACTTGAGTTGTGTGATTGAGATATGATGATCTCAATGGTCATGCCACAACTCACCTTTACACTAGATTTAGGGAATAATACCTTCCAATCCCCTTATTTAGATATCCAAGTTTTAGGTTTGAACCTTATAAAATTCAATGCTTTATAAGGAAGCATCTTTACTAAGTTAAAGCATCAAAAGGAAACATGGTTTCACTGACACATATGTGTACTCCTTCTTTGCTCTCTTTCCTTCCAAACATTTCAATTATTTCAAATTTGAGATTATATGCACTAATTTATACTATAAACTAATCTTGATTATAGTTATTACCCCTTAAAATCATTGAAAGTGGGATCAATCAAAGTCAAGGTGTGTTATACACACCTAGGTATGCATTTCATTATTTTAAGTTAGTAATTTCATTCTTATGCATTATTATATTAAATGGGGAAAATGTAGATTCTAAAACTAAATATTTATAGCATATTAGTCTTATACATTTGAAAAATATCAATCAATTCTCTAACCTTTATTTATAGACCTCCCTGCTACCGAAAGACTCACATTCACCATCTCACTATGCCTAAATGTTTATCTCTTAGTCTGATCCATATCATTTTGATGATCTAGGTCTCTTGCATTGTACATAAAGCTTAAAACTTGATAAACATTCTTCATTTTCAGTTCATATCATCACCTAATTTTTATTATTTTGGACACTACTAGCCATAGAGGGACACTACCATCAATGTTAGTTTTTAGATCCTTTTTTGGTGTCTAGTAGCCAAAATTCAACCAAATTAAAAAATGATCAAAACCAATAGGTCAGCCTAAATGTATTATTAAATCCTACTATGAGATATTTTCAAAAAGTGTAGTATAAATATAAGCTTTCTCATTATTCATCTATAAAATATGAAGCAAACACATATTAAAGCTAAATCAATTAGTTAAACAAACACTTTATTATTACATATTCATTCCTATTTTCATATCAAACATAAGACAATCACATTAAGGCTTTAATCATTAAAAGAGTAGCCTATAAGTTATATTTGTCAAATTAAAATTAGATAACTACATGCATATTCATATAGTGTATTGTAACCTTATGCACATAATTTTACACACATAGGAGAGAACTACATAAGTTTGAGGTCCTCAGAGTATTTTCTATATAGGTTGTAACTATTGATAGAGAGTTATTTGGGGTAACTCAACATTGTGAACCCACTAATCCATTTTTATTAAACTCATTTCAAGGGTGTGAAGGGTGAAGAGATAGGGTTTGATTAATAAGAAAAGAGTGACAACTTGTATCCCATATCTAAATATATTGGTAGAAAGGTGACATAAAACCTAAAATGATGAATTTGTTCACATCTAAATCTAGTCATTATTTTATATTGGACACCTGCATCATAGTCAGACACTAGCATCGATGGTAGTATCTACAACCACAAAAGTACTTTTTCTAGAATCTAACGAATGATCCATAATACTAATTTAAATTTATTTACACTTTATTCAAGTCTAGATATGCCTAGACATAGTCAACTAACTAACTATCATTATTTATTATTTACTAGAGTATCTTTCATTAGTTACACTTTACTATTGTTAACAATCTCAATTATAAATTCAAAATATGGTTGATCTAATTTTTATATTAATTTACCTACTATAGATTATTTTATCACCCCTATGTTAGAATTTATTATATATTTTTTAACCCTATATCCTCACATTTAACATCATAGGGTTAAATAACTACCTTGGTTTATTTTATGGTTTAATTTTTATCATCAACTATTACATAATATATTTAATAACTTAAAATTTATAGAGTTTTTTAATTGTTTTCTAAGGTTATCTTTATATTATATCATTGTGAATATCTTTCTCACCCTTTAGGTTATGTTATAACACATTTAATCCGATAATTGTGTTAATCCATTGGGTTTACCCTAGGTTCCAAATCATACAAAATGAAAAAATAAACAAGAATAAAATATTTGAAAAATAATATCTTGAGTGGATCCAATATCCCATTTAAATTTTGTATAAATAATACTATGTTGGTATGAGATCCAATTACTCGAGAATAATTTTTAATAGAAAATATTAGATATCTATGAAACTACTCCATGTTATGAAATTAAAATGAAGTAAAATATTTTTATTATAATGTACCAAGGGAACAAAAATAAAAAATATGTATAAATATGGATTATTAAAGTTTTTAATTATAACCAAGTATTTTTAGCACCCTCTCGTGATACTCCGAAACCAACTATATACATTTTTATTTTAATTGATATTAATTGCACTTACAAAAATGAGAATGAGTCCCTTACTCAAGAAACTCATCTGAAAAAGTTCACATCAGTTTAGAACAATTATATGGTATATTTATACATAATTAATCCTATTAGATAAATATGTATGGGTTGTTGAGTTGATCTCAATATGTCTCAAGCACATGCTAGATTATGATTCTGGGATCTATAGGTTATGGTCCCATTAAAAACAACTCTTGTTTATTCATTTGGTAGATAAATAAATCCACAACAAGAGAGATCACAACATCTTAGGTGTTTCCCTCTAATTTCCTAGTGCCTACTCTACAAGATGCTTATATATCACCTTATGCTCCAAGAATAAGTCGAATTAGGGCTACAGTAGTTATCCAAAAACACCATGGAGTGTTATTAATATACAATATTTCTTAGTCAAAAATTATATTCTTGTATAATATGATCATGTTATCTCATAATTAGATTATTAACCTTAATAAATAATTTTATTAAACCCTATAATATATATGAGTACACACACCTACACATGTGCATATGTCCACATGCACACACACACACATGCACACACATGCATGCACGCACGTACACACACACACACACACACACACACACACACACACACACACACACACACACACACACACACACACACACACACACACACACACACACACACACACACACACACACACACACACACACACACACACACGCACACACACACACATGCACACGCACACATGCACACGCACACACGCACACGCACGCACACGCACGCACACGCACACACACGCACGCACACACACGCATGCGCACGCGTGCACACACACACACACACATAAACACACACACACACACACACACACACACACACACACACACACACACACACACACACACACACACACACACACACACCAAGAAATAACCACTATTCTAATCGACCCCATAGGTCTTAATTTAATTATTGTACTAACCATGTTGGTCTAATGATGATAAATTATTTTCCACATCTATCATTGTGATTATTCATATCAAATATATTTTAATTAATACATATATGGCCACTTCTCAACTTAAGGTATTAATCATACTATAAACTAAAGTGACCACTTTACCATCATTATGACCCAACATTACTTAATATTTTGACTACATTCAAGGACTACAAAATTTATTATTTGACTATCTAAATTTTCATGGGTTAATATAATTAGCACCCAAAAAAGTTCACTGACAGCAATGGAACTGCAATCAAGGTAACTGACATGGTGTGTCCACTATACATGTGGCCACCATTAACCAAACCCTATATATTCAAAATTAAATAAATTATAGTTTATATTCCAATGAGTCTACACACATAAACTGTGACCTAAATCTTACCACATGATTGTGAGGGCTTAAGATCATCACACATGTCGTGATCATATATGGTCTAGGTCTCAACCAATACACAAAAAATTACCCTTATGCCAAAATAATTTGGTGTTAAATTCAAGGAATTTTTTTAGTGGCTCCACCCTATCCAAGTGACCACCATTTCAACCACAAGGTATACAACATACTATGTGTCCCAATGCACACTAAGAACTCAACACATGAACATGTGGCGCTAGTCCATTAATGAAATCAATTAAATTAAGAAATAATCTAAGGTTTAATGGGTCAAATATTAAATTAAGGAGACTTATATCTTATTCAAGGAGAGGTCATGTAATAATATTGAGTGCCATGTGGTTTATTTATGGGCTACATGTGACCATAATTTAAAAAAAGGTGCCAAGTTAAAAAATGACATTGTGTGCCTTTGAACAATTAGATCTTTGTTATGTAGTAGGATGATAGAGTGATGAGATCACAAGAAAAAAAATTCAAGCATAAAAATTTTAAGTTCAATAATATAAGGCCACATGTATTTTTAATATTATAAATCATGATAAAGTTCATCACAACTAAATCTAATGGTTTATGGAGAAGGGGGACCTTGATGCGAGCTACCATTGAGCTCGATTGATTAGGAAACCTTATCTATGTGGGACCTATTTACAAAGTGATCTTTAATATTAAAAATATCATTACTTATACTAACGTAACTTGGTATTGGGAATACAAACTTTGTAAGGGAAAAGACTCAAGATACAACATAAAGAAAATGGTAAATTGAAAAGGTGGTGATGCAAAAAAAAGAGATGGGAACATAAACTGTATTACATCTAAATCACAACATATAACAACATAATTTTATTTAAAAATAAGAAATAAAAATATTACTATATATAATGTAAGAGGTAAACAATAATTACTTTATATGATTGAAGTCTTAAACAATTAAATTATGGAAAATATAAGTTAATATCCACAATTTATTAACTCATACATGTTTAGATATAATTACATAGTTTCATAGCATACTTTAGAGATATGATATAATCATGTAGAAGATAAATAAAATTGATAAGGATTATTACTATAGAGTTTAAATACAGTTAAAATATAACTACAATACAAAATTTGTTGATATATTGCTTCAACTGAACTCATTATGTTTATAAAAAAAATCTTAAACAAGGGTTTAAAAAATGAGTGAGAATGTTAAATCCTATAATCCTTAATGCGTTACAAATTATATGTATCATGTATTTCAACACAAACTTCCTTCTCTAACAAATTAAATGATAAATAGAACATTTAAAGATGAATATCAAATACCTTGTATACATCTTTAAAAAATGTCAAGAAATAAAATCATATTTAAATCCTCAATAATGGTAATAATTACGTTCCTTTCTTTTTGATAACTATGTTAAAATCTTGGAAACAACTTTAAAAAAAATACAAATTCAAATCCATACATGAGAGGAAAACACATATAATTGATTCCATTCCATAATACATGAGAGGACAACACACTTTCAAAAAGAAACCATATTAAGATGTAATAAATTGGAAGTGTTTCCAAATCAAAAAAAAGTTATTGCTTCCCACATTGTAAACACCATAATAAAATAAACTCATATTGGGTTCATCTAAATGAATAGAAATTATATTATGTCTTTCCATAAATGTTTTGTGTCACTGGAAATCATAATGTTAGGAATACCAATCATATGGCTAATTCTTAATCCCTCTGCAATTGCAAAAGGAATTTTTTTTTATAGATATAATAGATGATAGATTTTGATCTGACTTATGAAATTGTGTCATTACAAGAAGGAAATATATTTTAATAGATGTTGATGTTTCACTGTAAATTAAGCATTGTCAATTTTTTTTATGGAAATGAAGTCAATCTTAATATTTATACAATACTTACAATATAATACGAGTCTGAGGGATTTGGAGTTAGGTATTCTTTGGAAAACAAACATAAAGATAAGTAATCTTATTTTAATCCCAATCTCAAGGCTCTTGATGATGGATAGTAAATTTTATAATTGTGCATGAATTTGGGAATTTAAAAGTTTTAACATTTTATATTACTTTCACTCATGTTAGTGTTTTAGATAATTTATTGAGAAAGTGGGTTTTAATATGTTTTAATACCATAGACATGTTCATTTTCTAATTTCAAATTATTGGTCATTTATACATTTTAGAAAGTAGTTGTGATTGAAATTAGATTTCAAAGGTGGAACATGTAATTGCAAGAAAAATCATAATATTTTAAATTTATATTTTTTAAATAAATTTTTATATTTTAAAATTATAAATAATTGATTAGAGTTTTAATTATTTAATAAATTGATAATTCTAAGTTAATTATAAAAATTAAATCATTTTTATAAACTCTTATTAAAATCATAAAATAATTATTCATTAAAAAAAGAAATGTCTAAATCATGGAAATATACATTAAATCATTAAGTGGATAAATATTAAAAACACCCATGTGATTAATAATAACATGTTTGACATATTATCTATTTATTAACCTAAATTGCCCAAAGTAATGATGTTGATGGGATTATGTATCAATATAGGTAGTGGTGTCTTCCATTCATATACAAAACAAGATTATAAAACATTTAAGTTAACATTAAGATAAATTTTATTTTAAACTTCTATTAAATAATTATGTGTATTCAGTTGTAGATAGGAAAATAAAAGATAATAGATACAATTTATATGTTTAATTAGATTAATATCATTATTTAAAAATTTAGATTAGTATGCAACAACTAAAATTTAAAGTCTATTTAGATTTAACATTATAGTATTTACCTGAGCCATTATAGTAAAGTCTATTATAGTATTATAGGATTCAAGCGTGCTAAACTACCTAAGCCATAGGACGGAGTGTGCTTCATCCTCATGAACTACTTCATGATCAAAGGATGATTTAATAGGTTTTATAATTACCATCTCCCCCTTTTAAATCACTTTAGGCATAATGCTGTCATCAGTTTTCCTTTTTACCTGCTCTCCTCTCTAGAACATGTTGTCCTTAGGGTGAGAGCAAAAATGTCTAAAAAATTGGATATGAATCCTATTTCTCTACACCAGGGCCTCATTCTCTATCTATATAATTTTCATCATGCCCTTGAGCCATCCAAGACTATCAGAATTGATAGTGGGGATATTTCTTCTAATCCTTTGTCTGGTGATGCTATCGATGAATCTTGTTTTTCCCCTATTCCTACCAAAACTAAAAAGGTCTCTTTCTCTACCCCAAAAGAGACCCATGTTGACACCCCCAGCTCCTTTGTGAGCAAGAAGGGCAAGAAGAGGAAGGTTGATGTGGAGGAATAGAATATTGTGAGGACTACTGTGGGGTCCCATAAAAATCTTGGTAGGACCACGGGGGGTCAAGGTGGTAAATCTTATAAGTCTTCTAAGGTTAATAAGGAGGGCTTCTCCTCTAGAGTTTGAAGGTCAAGGTAGATTGTTGGTAAACCCACTCCTAAGGCCAGGCTTATAGACTATTCGGAGAGTGCCTCAGAGGAAGCCACCTAGGAGGAATATTCAAAGGAATTGGATGTCCAGGAAATTTTTGAGGACACTGAAGGGAAGCAGGAGACTAGGGAATTTGAGGCTACTAAGGAGGATGGTGCTGACATTATGGAAACTGCTGACAAAAGGGGGAAAATGTATGTCAAGGAAGCTGGCAAGGAAATCAAAAATGAGATTGGTTTGAAATCTGAAATTGATGCCCTGAAGGATTGTATTCAGAAACTAGAGCAAAACTTCACCATTGGGCTCCAGAATTCTACTCTCCTGAAAATGTCTATGATGAAAGAAGTGGGTAATAATGGGCCTATTGTCAATGCATAGAATACTGAGAAATTGAATGATCTTCTCAAATCAAAGGTTATGTAAGGAGAGACCTCTCTGACTCTCGTCTTTCCGGTTCTTGGTTATTTTTGTTTGTTGTGTCTGCTGGTACTCTGCTAGTGTTGTCTCTTCTCAGAAAGCATATTTTGATTCATTGGCTTTTTGTCTTCTTTGCTTTGTAAGGGTTTGGTCCCTATTCTGCCACCTTACTTTATAAAAAACATTATAATAAATATGGGTATTTAGAGAAATATTTATGAGTTTATCTTTACATTATGAATATTTTGAACATTAGTTTTAAATAAAATTTTCTAAATAAAATATTTCTTAAATTAAATAGGAAATAAATTTATTGTAGTTATCAAAATTCATTAAGATTAGCAGAGAATTTTTTTTGATAAGATATGTTGTATTCAATATTTATAAAAGTGAAACACTTATATGTTATATTATAATATCTGGAATAAATATTATTTTCAAGAAAAATGTTTTCTATAATATAAATATGCTATCATATATAAATAAAATGAGATAAGTAAACTATGAATATTTATGAATTTAGATTTAACACTATAATACTTAAATTATATGAATAGTTATGAGTTTAGTTTTAACACTATAATACTTAAGGATATTTAGAGAAATATTTATATGAGTTTATATTTAAATCATATATATATATATATATATATATATATATATATACATATATATATATATATAATTAATTTATAAAAAATGAAATTTATTCATAAATTAAATAGGAAATAAATTCAATGCAGTTACCAAATTTTACTAAAATTTGTAGAGAAAAATATTTTTTGACAAAAAATATTATATATAATATTTATAAAAGTGAAACATTTATGTGTTATGTTATAATATCCTCAAGCAACAATATTTTCAATAGAAATGTGTTTTATGTAGTACAAATATGTTATCATATAAAAATAAAAAATGACATGTATCACTTTCATGTCACCATATAATTATTTTATTTTATAATATTTTATAAATTTACATGATCTCGCTTTACGTTATGATGATGATATATTTGTTATTAGATTATAAACAAATGTCACATTATTTAATTTAATTAATATCTTTATTACAACCATTCATAAATATTTTTATGATAATGTGTATGTCTATATCTCTAATATTTTTATTAAAGATATTAATTAGAGACAACATTAAATATATATTATTCAATTAAATATCAAATTTTTATTTTTTATTATATTTTTATTTTAAGTATGGTAAATAGAATTAATTTATTTAAGTCAATAAGATGTAAGTGAGTTGATTAAGTGGCTTCATTGTTTCAACCTTTATTTTGGTTAGTAATTATTCTCGAATATAATGTTAGTTGTTGGTAATTATTGATATAGATATGATATTACATAGATATTTGGGCTCTCGATTGTATCTGTGACTGGTTCACACTCTAGTCAAAATCCATTACCTAAAAAATCTAATCCATTTAATCAAAATAATCCTCTAATTATTTTTTAAATATAAAATAATTACAATCCAAAGGGAATGAAAAAAAATCTCACAAGATACATATGAAAATAGAGTTCTAGACATTTTATTGATTTCTAACACCCTTCAAGCAATAGTTCTAAAATGGAAAATTGTAACAAGATCTTCATTTTTTTTCAAATTTTAAAAAGATTTTTTTTTTTTAGTTTATAGGTTAAAAAATAGGTTTTGAAAGGCCTTATAGCTTATACAGAGGAGGGAACAAGAAGTCAATCGTTAAAGCTCTGATGGGATGCCTCTACCAATGACTGCAAAATGGGTGACAAGATCCACACATAATAAGAACTTCTACCAAAAAATAAAGCAAAAAAAATGAAACACATGAAAACTAAGAAACTTTCACAATGTTTCCACCAAACTTATCCAGTGGATTTGACCCTTTTTTCAATGATATGCATAACATTGTCATAGGGCGCCCCTTAAATAGAGAGACATATAAGAAGGTTAGACCTTTTATTTTCTTCCTTTTTTCTTCTGAACAACCTTCTTTGTTTTTAGACTAAATTCTTAAAGAGACATCTATAGCTAGGGTGTAGGGCTAGGATTTGTCTTCCACTAGTGACCCTGGAATGGTATCTACCCTAGGTGATTCTAAATCTAGGATCTCCTTTACGGGGGAAGATGGAGTTTGCACAACCTTCCTTGGAGAGATAAGATCAACCAATAATTCATCTTTGAAGTGTAAGGAGCCTTTGGGATCCTTGTTTAAAGCTAGGGAAGTAGGGGATTTAGAAGGAGAAGCAAAATCCTTACTATCAGAGCCCCACTCTTCATCTATTATCAACATCATGAGATTTTTGGGGATGAAATCTTTCCAACAAGAAGAGTAATTCTTATTTTATAAGGTTGTAGTTTTTCATCAAATGTCCAGTGCCTAAATAGCTTTGATAGTGAAACAATAATCCTTCATAGTCAATGGATTGAGCCCAGGTTTGATCTCCAACCTTTAGGGTGATTTTTTTGGAAGATTCTTGGAAATATAAATGTTTAATAGAATCTTATCAAAGTGGAGAGGGAGAATAGTTCATTATCTAGATGCATACATAGAAAACTACCCAGAGGTCTAGCAATAATACTCAGGCTAGATTCAGTCCAAAACTAAAGTGGAAGGTTGGGTAGATTCATTGAGGGGATTAAAAGTGGGATACCAAGATTTCACTAGAAAGGGATGGTGGTTCAAGCTCTAGGGTTGAGACTTAATCTCTAACTTGTCCTTAATATTATGGAAAATAATAATAAATAATCCTTTTGTACAAGGGTAAGTATTGAATTTACTTGAGAGAAGGGGTTTTCATTGCTATGAGATTCACTTGTTAAGATCCTTGAGATTTGGATAGAAATCCACAAATTTGAAGATTAAATCCTTGATGGAGAAATATTCCTTTGATTTGAAAGCCTCCCTAGTTTCTGCCTCACCAAAAGAAACTACAGGGGTAAAATAAGTGGTGTTGAGAGGTTGGGTATCTAATTTGGAAGCTAAACAAGTGACCATATCAATAAAGGAGGTGGGCCTACATTCTAATGTGACCTTTGCCTCCATCACCATGACATCTTAGGTGTTTTAAGCACAATTAGGGTTTCAAGATGAGAGGCTTATCAGAGACTTATTTCTCATGGGAAGAATAGATCCTAGATTCTATTGGCCAGTCGTTACTGATGGCTACAGTAGAGGCTTAAGAAAAGGCTTCGAATTGGAAACCCCAAGATGATCCATAATAGTAGGAGAGGAGCCTTGTAACCTACTGCTAGGTGGGGAGACATTCATGGACTGATCTAGACTCTTTAGTAGATGCATCAACTTGCCAATTCATGGTAGAGGTAATTGGATAGTAGGTCATATAAAGAGGGGTGGTAGGTCAATGTGGAGTCACAATAGGATGTTGAGCATGGGTAGGAGAACACAAAGACCCAATTCAAAAAAATATGATAAAGGAGATTACAAGTATGGTGTGCATAACATATGAAAAATTATTTGTTTTTAATTTTATTATTAAATCCATTTGTTAGACATAACAACAATGAGTTATTTGTTATAAAAATATATTCAAAATCTAAGGCTATAGTATTTTTATTATTTTACTTAATTAAAAAAATAGTATATGGATATAATGAAATTAGTTTTTCTTAAATGTTAAATTACACATAATATTATTAAAAACAATAAAAAACTACAAGATTAAACCAAGAACTAGAAAGATAAGAAACTAGAAAGAAAATTAGGAGGAAATCCCCTTTAGTGGGTCTTCATCATCTTTAGTAATATTCACTGGGATGGTTTATTTTATCTTATAAACCTTTGCCCTATTTTGGTTCCTGAGTCCTTCAGTAGCTTCATGAGGGAAGAGCATACAAGGATGGTTTTGTATTTTAACCTATAGGGAAGATTGATTTGGGGTAACCCCATTGGGGTAACTCAGAAGGGGGAATATTAAGGCTTTAGATGACTAAATGGAAGGGGATTGGTTAGTTTGGGTAGACTAAACAAAAGCTTGAACTATGGATTTATCTTCTCTATGTAAAGAGTTCCAGTCCTACATGAGTTTGACAAGGGCCATGCTTTATTGTTGTACCTTGGAATTGAAGTTTTCTAGCTATGATTTATTCCTTTCTATTTCATTAGTCAAAATGGATTTCCATTTCTGGGTGGACTACACTTGGGTACCCACATTGAGAGAGATAGGATTAGGTTTGGGGATAAACAACTTAAGGGGGAGGTCATTAATAGCTCTTATTTTTCAATTAGTCCTTGAACACCTTGGTGCCTTCCCATGACATATCAATAACTTCATCGATGAATTCCTCTAAAACATTAATTTTGATGTCGTGAATGGTCAATTTTCACTTATTTCAAGCCACACAAAAATTGTAGGTAACCTCTACATTGTGATACATGACTCACTCCATGAACTTAGTGAGTCCCCCATGTTTTATCTTTTTTCAAACATTTTTCTATCCATGAACATTCTTAAAAGAGATGGGTTCCAATCTATCCCTATTGCCTCCAATCAAATCGATGTATGTAGAGCCAAAGCGAGTAGGAGGAAGTTTCTATATGTAGTATATTTTAAAGATGAAAGTGTGGTTTTAGAATCCCATCAAAGACTCACTATAATTATGTCCCCTTCTATAATAATAATAATTATGGATCAGCTTAATTAAGATCCACACCTTTGAACTAAAATCATACACATGTGGAGACATGATGTTATTAACATGCATCAATACCTTCAGCCCATAAGGAATTAATAACATTGATACGGATGATGATTTAATTGTGATAATTAAAATATGGAATTCAACTCTAATGCTAGCAAAGAGGTTGGACACCCCGTTTCCTTCCCTATAGGTGTGGATAGTTTAAAGTGAGGCATGCCCTTCAAGATTTTATTATAATCAGTAATGATGTCTTTTATGGTGTGATAAGGGGTTATTTTACCCTCCAAGGAATTTATAATATTCAATGAATCACCCTCCACAATGATCCTATTATGGTTGATTTTTTAGGCCAACCGTATACCTCAGAGAGCTACCTTAGCCTTTGGTAGGTGGTTTGTT
Source organism: Torreya grandis (assembly GCA_037957365.1). Taxonomy (NCBI): domain Eukaryota; kingdom Viridiplantae; phylum Streptophyta; class Pinopsida; order Cupressales; family Taxaceae; genus Torreya; species Torreya grandis. The sequence goes on from JARHVA010009024.1 coordinate 378,413, forward strand.
TTGGTTCCCATGGGACATGCATAAAAAACCAACATCTCCCCTTTTGAATTCCTTATAACTCCTCCACTTTTATGAGTTAGGTTGTCTTTGGAAGCACCATCAAAGTTTAGTTTCACCCAGCCTTTCGATGGAGACTTATATTTAGTGTGCTTGTGGATTATAGCATTTGATGGAGAACATAACACCTATGTAATATCCTAATTTTTGAGTATTTTCAAGGTAGAGGGAGGGGAAGGTTCCTTGTATTTTTAGGGGAAGGCTTTCTAGTTTTCCAAAATAGTCTGGCATAGGCAAAGGAAGATGCCTTTTGGCTTGTATCTTTTGTTAAGGAAGATTTCATCATTACAAATTTTCCAGACACACCAAAACAAATGGGGGAGATAAATTTGATAAATTAATACAATGGAAAGGATATTCTAGGGTGAATTCCATTGAAAAATAAGGTCCAACACATTATTCAGTTTGACTTAGTCTAGGTTAAGGCAATTAGTCAACTAGTTGAGCATTGTCAATCTGAAAGAACACTCAAAGAAGAGATGGTGATATGAATCTTCTATGCTCTGAAAATTTGGGCACCTTTTGGGGACTAACAATCCTCTTTTGGATAGGTTATCCACCATTATAATTTTATCCTACGACACAAGCCAAAAATAAATTAAATTTGGGAGTTAAATGCTTTACCCAAAAGTTTTCTAGAAATTCCATTCGCTTTCCATGTTAATGTTGGTGGCATGTCCTAAGGCCACTAAATAAGAGCCATTGTCTTTAACCTACCAAATAAAGTACATTTTTTAATTTAAAAAATCATAATTATTTAGTGTATTAAAGAAAATTAAGTATTTTATTCCTTATGTTATTTAGTATAATATTCTTATGAAAATAAATCCCTCATTTTAATATATATATATATATATATATATATATATATATATATATATAATTAAATTGTTTTGAAAATATCTCTTCAATCTAATTAGAACAATTATCTATAAATAATATTATTTAAAAAAATCATTGCAAAACATAAAATGGAGGATGTTTCATTATTTTAAATTTAAGGTTAATTTTGATGATAATATCTATAATGTTATACAAATAAATCTCTATCATCATTATTTTAAGATTTCAACTCATACTAATATTTTAAAAGGTATATTTTCTATCAATATTTAATTAAAATTAATATTATTAATACATTAATTCACACTTTAATTTTTTTTAAATTGAATCAACATCGATAATGCTATCATAATAAATATATTGATTACTATATCAATGAATCTAAATTTGATAGTAACATAATATTATTTAATATATAAATAATGATAATAAAAAAAACTAATGTTATAAAATATAAATAAATATTAATAACATTATCAAATTTAAATTTAAAATTTTTAAAAACTAAAATGTGAAAAATGAAAATTTATATGATTATAGTTAACTTTAAAATATTGTTAAAAGGTCTCCTACGAAAGGGATTCTTCATTTTTCAATTATTTTTAAATACTAACTATTTGATGTGTAGGTATGATGTTCTAATTTTGAATTCATAATATTAAAATAATACAATCTTTTAATGTTTTTTTAAATATTTTTAGTAGTAAAAAATGTAATTTTAATTGTAATTTTTAATTTTATGTATTCTAACTTTGTAAATATAATCATGGATGTTTATATTATTAAATTATTTATTTATATTTTTTTCAATTAATTTATTTTACATTAATAAATATATTTTTTGGAAAATAAAAAAAAGTGAACCGTATATGATTTTGTATATTTTATATTTGTAAAATATTTAATGCTTTAAAGTTTTTCCTTAAAAAAGAGCACACATGATTCCATAGAGTAGTATAAAGTTTAATATTTTTTTTAAGTTATTTTTTTTTTATATTATTTTTTTATTTTTATTTTTCTTTTTTCATACTTAAAAATAATGAAAACAAAATCTATGTTATTTAGTTATGGAATAGTAGATTTTATTTTATTACATATGTAAAGTTTTAAACAATAATCAATAAATAATAAACATTTTAGTTTATATAATTTATTTTATTCATATCATGGAATTTTTTAAGTATATAATTAATGTCGTGTCTTAGATATTTAAAATAATGAAAAATATATTAAAATCAATCATCAAAAGAAATTATTAAGTATGTTATTTTGATATATTTAATAACTATGATCTTAATTTTATCAATGGAATTTTAAGTGTCTAGAAAATTAAAATAGAGTTACCTATAAAGATGAGTAATAGAGGAGAAGATAATATAAACTATTCTTCTTTAGGAAACTAAGAATAATATGAATGGATTGATCATAGTCAAAAATATATTATAAAAGGTAATAGAGATAGGTGGTCTTCTATATAGAAGGTCTTATAGTCTAAACTACACCAAAAAATAGTTTATGTTATGAAATCATAATAAACTTAAATGGACTACATTTGCATTGGAATAAGTATATAAAAAATATAATATCTAATAATTTTATTAGAGACCTATATTTTATTATCAAGTGTAAATAAGTGAATGGATAAAAATTATTAATTTTTTTTAAATTAAAAAAATAGAATAATTTTGAATTAAGTATGAATATACAATCAATATGATTGTTGGATATAAAACATAATTTTATATTTAAAATAGAAAAAAGAAAAACACTTTATAATTTTTTTTAAAAAAATTTTAATTATTTTTGTATTAAATAAATTTTTTAGAATGTGGATTATTTTATAACATTGAGAAACAATATTTACATTGAATAATAAAAGTTATGGGGACCAATTTGAAATATAATGATCAGATATGTTCTAATAAACATATAACTATTTATACTTAGAAAAAATATAATTTCAAATATTATCATAGAATCAAAATTAAATCTTATGCCAACATCTAAAATTATTCAAAAGGATGAGAAACTAATACTTATATCCATTTTTAATTTAGAATAACATGAACTCAAAATCTAGAATGTAAAGATAAGATAAAATAATGATCAACATGAAATGTAATAAGATGAAAACAATACAAATTTATACATATCACTTAAATAAAGATAAATAATGAAAGAAATACATTTTTCACTTAACTTAATAAAATGAATGAGATTTGAATAAATAAATATAAATATTTCATAATTACATAATATGGAAAATGATGATTAAGGAATTATAGTTAGAAAAATTATAAAATATTTAAACAAGATTA